>CAUJNA010002225.1:0-50000 GCA_963377175.1 Effrenium voratum | reverse complement strand
TTGTTGTTGTTGTTGTTGTTGTTGTTGTTGTTGTTGTTGTTGTTGTTGTTGTTGTTGTTGTTGTTGTTGTTGTTGTTGTTGTTGTTGTTGTTGTTGTTGTTGTTGTTGTTGTTGTTGTTGTTGTTGTTGTTGTTGTTGTTGGTGTTGTTGGTGTCGCTGTTGTTGCTGTCGTTGTCGTTGTCGTTGGTGTCGGCGTCGGCGTCGTCGTGGTTGTTGTTGTTGTTGCTGCTGCTGCTGCTGTTGCTGCTGCTGCCGCTGCTGCTGCTGCTGCTGGTGCTGTTGTTGTTGTTCTTGTTCTTGTTCTTGTGCTTGTTCTTGTTCTTGTTCTTGTTCTTGTTGTTGTTGTTGTCGTTGTCGTTGTTGCGGTTGTCCTTGTCATGGTTGTGTGTGTGTGTTTTGTTGCTTTGTGTGCTTTGCTTGCTGGATCTGGGTTTACACTGTCAGTTTCCGCGAGTTTTAAGTTTTGACATACATCTGTTGGGCCCTGGAAGAATCAAACATATTTCGAGTTATACTCCCTTAAAAAGCCAGGCCATGAACATAATTATGAAATGTAAATCGGCTCAGTCATTAAAACACCATAAAACGCTATATTCCCTTCAAAACCAAACATTTTCGGCCAATAAGAACATACACCAGCCAACCCTTTCTGCCGCGACGCGTTCACAGAATCCCCCAGGCCGTCCAGGAAGGTTCTTGCCTCTTCCACCAGGCGAGTGCCCTGCGAGAGCCAGGCGAAAGGAGCGGGCGTCCCAAGCAAAGGTCCGATATGTGATGAAAAATACATGTACAAATGTGTATCAATACGTGTTTTGTGAACATGCTCAAAAAGAGTTCGTATTCAGTTTCTATAGCATAGGGTACATGATATATGCGTAATGCGACGAAAGTGGTCAGCCCCACCCACCCCCCCCATGATCTACCTTTTGCTGTTTGACGCGCCTTCAAACAGTTGTTGTGTATTGACAGGGCGCATGTCAATTGCTAGACTGCCTGCAATGCAACCCTACAGGAACCATTGTCCCAAAGTTCACTCAGGTGATGCTTCAACCACCCAGTAACGCCGAAGCACACACACACACCTATATTATATGCGAAAGGGTTTGAAACAGTATTTCGGGAGAGAATAAACAGGCCCAATCCCACCAACAAGAAGAGATTGTTTAAACCCCCCAGTCCCAAGGGCAAAGTGGTGCCCTCGGCTGGCCAAACACGAACCAAAACAGGGTGCCAGTTGTAACAAGGTAAAGAAGCCCAGCAAGGGCAGAGACAACCGAAAGCAAGCACAAAGCAGCAAACCAAGCAGGCAAACAATGCAGCGAAGCAAGCAAAGCAAACCAATGCAACCACCACCCCCAGCCTGTGACCTGCTCCAACCCGGAGCCACCCGCGGCACTGCCGGCCCCACTCCTTTTCGAGGTGGAGATGGTGCGCCGCGCCGCATGGCGCGAGTCGACGAGACAGCACAAAGGGAACGCCGTGGTTAAAAGCTTGAGCCAAACGGCGCATTGGCCGTGGCATGGAAACATGCTATGATAAAACTACATGCCCCAAAAAACACCCGCCTCGACTGTACAAAGAGATGGAGTGAATTTGGAAAGGCGCATTGGCCATTTGAAGTTGAAGAGCAACAAACAAGAAAGAAAGAGGATTAGGCTACCAGGGTTCGCAACCCCACGCCCGGGCTCGCTTTAGAGCCCGAATCCCGCCACCACCCCGAATTACGGGCATGGGGCGGATTCGCGCCGGTAGCCAAATCGAACCGGAGAGAACAAAACACGAAAAAGAACAAAGGTTCAACTCCAATATGGCAGGTATGAAATAAACTGATATTGCAATGCAACCACAGTGAATCATGAGATTCAAGTGGATATAATTTCTGAATTCAAGCTTTAGGCGCTTTGGCCTGCTGGTTGAAACATGGTGCTTTGACCACAAGACCTGGGTCTTTAATAGCACCGTCTAGGCGCGCGATCACGCGAAGACGGCCGGCACGAGTAGCACCGGCAGCCGTCAGCGGTTTAGGTCCGAGTTGGACACCTCCGGCAGCGGTGCAGCGCAATCGCGATCATCACGCCAGCACCTTGATGAGTTCCTTCACCAGCTGCATCAGCGGTTCAGGAGGATGTGAATCGCCAGCGGCCAAAGATGCCGGCGAGGATGACTGCCTTGCGGTAACAGGGCGTACCTGGCAGGACAATGTGACCGTCGCGATTAGCGCACGGTCACCCGTGCATACGAATTATGATTCGGTGAATAACCGATTTTGGTGGATCGACGTCAGGAGCATTGTCCTATATGCGTCATCATGCAATAATTGAAATTACGATGAGATCATCGAAATGTGCAAGTGCGCATTGGCACTTTTGGGTACGACTCAGCGCATGCAGAAAGGGCATCATTTGCCCCTGCCGCCGCCGCGTCGTCCCCTTCCCTTCCCAACGTTCCAATCCCCGGGTGGGGGATCAGAAGGCTCGGTTTCAGCCAACTCATCATCATCACCCCAAGTTCGGGTGTGTGGTGAATGAGGGTTCATGTATACACCGGGATTATCCGGCGGAAACTGCGACCAACCCTGCAGCATTGCGCCAGCCCACATCTGTGGCATCATGCCAGCCATAGGCTGCTGCATGAAGCCCCCCATTGGGAATGTTGGGTACATGGGACTAGGATACGGAAAGGGAGCGGCTTGTGCGCCCTTGTATCCCGAGCCGCGAGCGTCGGGCTGGTAGTTGCCCGTCGGCGTTCTCGACCGGGCGGATCCGCCACGGCCGTACTGCTGGCCGTATTGGCCGCCTTTGCCCTTCTGCTGGTCACCCTTGTGACAACCTTTGAATTGGTCAGCTTTGTGACCTTTGCCCGCGTTCGGGTCCCCCTTTGGGACCCTCTCCTTTGGGCCAGGAATCTCCCTTGCCCTTCTGGTCCGGTCGCATCGAAGCGGAGCGATTATCACCCCGAGGCGTAGCCGCCCGTCTGTGATGCTTCCCAGTTGGAGCATCCGCAAACGTGATGGCGCCTTGGCCATCGCGCTGCCCAGCGGGAACCATTTCGACCTTATTCAGGTCGGTGTAGATGTATGCCTCAGCATACTCAATTGGGACAGTTATTGTCCCACCACCGCCCCTCAGGGAGTCAATGCTCAACCTGAGGGTCTCGGTGATGTCAAAATTAACATCTTCGGTGGTGAAGTCCGCGAGGCGTCGCTCGGCTTGGACCATGGACATGATCACATCCTCCCGAGAGGCGCCTAGGCCGTACAGTGGGACGAGGAAACCGTCCTCAACACCGATGCGGTATGCATCATAAATATATACAGAAAGATAAAAGGTAAAAGCAGATTGGAGACGGCCTTTCCTTGTAATGTGGCGTCCCCACTGTGCCGCGTGTTGCGGGTGGTCGATCAAGTACGCCAGGACAGTCAAACCATCAGGAACTGGGTTTCCAGTTTCGCTCTCCTCGATGAGCAGTTGCTTTGCCACCCATCTTTCAAGCGCTTCATCACTCGTTCTCACACACGAGTGGGTGTCCATGTTGGTGACTTTCTCCACCTCATGGAACGCCACCTCAACAATATCCGCATTGGGATTGTGTACGAGGTATGGCGCACAGCGCAAGCCAGAGATCATGCAACTGACCACCTCCCGGATCGGGTTTACCGACGCCATCAGAGGGGCCCAGCTGCGCGTTTCCGCGTATTCCCAGCTGTTGGGCAGGACTGCTTTGAGTCCGTCCACCCACGTTGGCTGTCCACGCCTGATTTGAGACTGAGAAGTCCCAGGAACCCACTCCCGATAGAAGATGGGCAAATGGCAACCATTGCATAGAATGGTGCCGTACAGGTTCAAATGTGCACAACGAGGGCACCAGTAGTCATGCATGGGAGCTTTGTCACCCCTCGCGGCGGACCCGGGACAACCGGGGCCCGAATCGCCCACGGTCGGATGTATATTACATCCCCCTCCTGGTGCAAGTAGCATGCACGCCAAAAGGGTGCGTGAATTTCCTCACGCACGGCAATGAAACCGCGTCGGGTTTTGTATATGCCCGCGGCGCCCTCAAGCGCCAGCCATTTCAGGTCGATCGCCACGACAACATGGCGCTTGTCCATGTATGCGGCACGTTCATCGACGTAAAACTCGCCCTCATTATTGGGGCTTGGCAACTTAAGGAGAGGCACCTTTGCGCCCTCCATGCCGATCTGAATCTCCCCCCTGCAGATCTTGTCAGGCCGCATAGGGAAGACTTGAATGGCGAATTTGCCGGGACGCCGGATGCACCTCGTTTTGAGGGCAGCTCTATACTCGGGCATGGAAAGCAGCACATATCCCGTATAAGGGACCTCCGCTGCATCCATTGGCCTCAGCAAGGGCCCGATCGGAGTACGATCGCGTAACGCCCAGCGCTTGAAAACCTTGTATGGCACGTCCCTCCCGATTAGGGTGGAACGTGCAAAGATCACTTCGCTTGTGACCACTGTTGGGTCATCTTCCCCCCAGACTCTCCGTATTAGGAGCTCCACTGGGGGGTAGGCAGGGTGCTCCCGTGCGAGAGCACCCGCCCACCTTGCCACGTCAAGGCCTGTGCACTTGACAATCCCGTGTAGGGCTTCAAAAAGCATGGAGATTAGGGGCATTGACATCCAACCTCCAAGTATGTCGGGAACCGTCCCGCACAAGCGGAAAGACGGATCACCAGGCTTGACACTTACCAAATTTGGGTCCGTGGAACCTGACAAAACCTCTAGAAGCATATATGCCTCTCTGGAGCATCGTCCGGTGACCATTGCTGGGTCGGCGATCTCAGGGAAAAACCCGAAGATACCATCCCCAGCAGGACAGGCGATTCTGCCATATGTCCTGCTCGAGGGGTCCAATAGGACCTCCTCGCCTTCGTAGGTAAAATTGTAAGTGCTTGCAATTGGACACACGGCGGGTTTTACCATTGCCGCGTCCTCAAGCGACGCACCAATCGGGAGAAGACCGGACTCATGCGCTTTGGCACCAGTCGGAGCACTCCCCTCAGCCATTCGCCGATAGTTTTCGGCACGGAAGAGAGGAAACAAGTGTTTCATCCTACCAATCTCTTCCTCCGTTGTACGCCAGGCCTTTGCCTCATAGTACGGCGGTTCCTGCTTTGAGGGAATCAGATCTCTGCTCTCCATTTCGGAGAACTTGGCAACGAATGGCCCAATGCCATCGTCCTCGACGTGACTTTCGAAGTCTTCGTCTGAGATGTACTCTCTGGGCGGCTCGCCCAGTTCGTCCAGGTCGACCTCTTCAAGGTCAATAAGAGCCGGAGAGTCCAGGATTTTCTGGATCCCCATGAGCTCACTTCTGAATTTCTCAAAATCCCGCGGTGCGGTGGTCACTGAGGACGGCATAGCGTCCTCCCAGGACTCTGGAAACATGCACATGTTGGTGGGGGAATATTCATTATCGGAAATATCCCGATCACGATCCCTCACATCGCTAATCAACGTCGCATCCCAGAAGCCGCATTGGGCCCCTGGTTGTGATGCCGTTGCGGGAGATGGCACTGCGCTCTTTGGCGCTTTGGCCGCCTCTTTGGGCGCCTTATTCTTCTTGCCATCACCCCTACTCCCTTCATTGTCTACGTCCATCGCAGATGATTGCCCGCTCCCACTTGCCCCGCCCATTGGCGGTTCGGGAGCCTTAATGGATTCTTTTGTACGGGCTTTGCCTGCGTACGAACCTGGCACCTGCTCGCTTCCAGTGGAACCGCCGCCAGCCTCCCGTGGACGCTTGGCGGTGTGAGCCGCGCCAGTATGCACAGCAGGTGCGGACCGCCTAGGGTGGCTCTTGCTAGCCACAAAACCCTGAGGAGGTGGTTTCACCTTGGGAGCCGGCTCCGCTTTGGGTGCCGGTTCCAGCTCAATGACACAAGCCCTGAGGTCAAAGTTGTCTGACCTTGCGAGGCCCGAGCAATAAGAACGGAAAACGTCCTCGACCTCACGGGCCAAGAACTCAGGATGATCCTCTGCGTTGAGAGGAGTCCTCCACGCATCGTAACCAGCAAGCAAATTCCTGCCTACGATGTCATTGAATCGATACGAGCCCAACCCTGAGTAGCGGTTGGCAGCTCGAAGCACGTTGCAAAATCTTTGAACCTTTTCGGTTGCCGCAATGGCCGCAGCCATCTGAGGGTGAATGTACCCTGTCTCTGACATGCAGTGTGCGGCTTCGCGCAGACACGACCTTGCGCGCCACAGATTCGCGGCCGCTTGATAAAAGTTGCAGTACGCGACGCTCCACGTCGGATCCTGCGCATAAACCTCATCATCCCCGAGTTGAGAATCGGGCATGGTGAACCCCAAACGGATCTCCCGGCCACGGATTACGTCAGCCGAGATCTGATTCGAATTGGGTTGATCTTCCGGAGAAGGGCGGGGAGCATATCGCTTCCCCAGACTGACGCATGATTCATTTGCTGCTTCCCGATTAGGGTGCAGCCTCTCAGTCTGCATTTGCCGATACCGGTCGACTAGGCCCGCTTGGGGGCCAATCGATAATGGACCGAGGTTATCCTCAGCCCATTCGGAGAGCGCTCTGGCTCCTGCATGATAGATTCCATCTGCGTTCATCGTGTCGGAAACGACGACATTAGACAAATAATGCCAGTCGTACTCGCCGAATCGGCGGTCGATCACTGAAGCGTCGTCCAGCATCTGGAAAAATGCGTCCTCCGAGAGCTCTTGCCACAGAGGGAGTGCGAGGGCGTTCTCAATGGAGTCCGCCTCGTCAGGACGGAGGAGGCGCCTTGGCCATGCTCCGTTCCTCCATGCCGCCACGGCTGGCGATAACCCCGCTCTCCTGTACAGGAAATGCACAACAATGCAAGCATCAGCGCTTGCGGCTGATGCAAAATATTCAGACTCTGGGCCGAATTCTGGGTCATCGGGATCGGGTGGATCACCGCCGCCGCCGGGAAGATTGGGCCCACCGCCATCGGCGTTGTTCCCACCCATAGGGTCATCGTCACCCGGCGGCTCATCGGCGGGGGAAGTGGGAGCATCGTCCCTGCCCCGTCACCGCCTCCGCCATCGTTGCCTCCCCCAGCGCCTTGGCTGGGTGATGCACCCTTGGTCCCACCCGCATCCGCAGGCGGAGACTGTGTGTCCTGGCCCGCGGGTTTGGACACTTCGAAATGAGCCATTGACGCATCGGTCAACAGAGACGGGGTGCTATCTCCCGGCTGAGGATTATCCTCGCCGGTGGCTCCTGGAGCACCGCTCCCCTTTCCGGGTTGCAGCTCCACCTTACAGGGCTTTGCCGGTGTAGAAGGACCAGCCGGAGCACTCTTTACGGCTCTCGGCGGCGGAACTTCAGGCCGAGGGTGCGTGATTCCACTGTCAATGGTATCGCATCCCCCTGTGCCACCAGTGCTGGCAGCATCAGCGCCTGCCGCTTTGGGCACTGGCACATTTGCGACCTTCGGTGCATCGACCATGGGTCCCGTTTTGGCCGGAACCGCGCTCTGGCACGCTTGGCGAGTCCACCACCCCATCTGTTAGCGGTTTCACGCACAGACAGAGTCGGGAAATCGTCACCATATGCGTCTGTGGGAAGCTCCGGAGGTTTGGGCTTAGCCACGAAAATCTGCCTCCCAGTGTTGAGCTTCAAGGCAACTCTTTGGCTGCCAGATTTCGTCGGAGCACCAGACGTGGATGGGGTGTACCCACACGCAGGTGTCGGTTTCGCAGGGATTGTACCCTTCTGATTGCCGCAGACGGCGGGCGAAAGACCGCGGTTAGCGGCAGATTGGCCAAGGTTGGCCATGGCCTGGCCCAGCCTCTGCTTACCTGTTGCAGGTGGTGTAGAGGACCGGACGCGTTGGCCATAGTCTGCTGCCCGCCGCCCGCGTTGGGGTACGGCGCGGACTGAGGACCTGAATTCCGTGCACACGGCGACCTTGGTGCATTGACCGAAGCTGAACGCGTCTGGGCGCCTTGGCCACCAGACATCGCTCTGGGCGCAGAGATGACCTCCGCCCATGGTGCATCCTCGGAAGTGGACCAACGATGCACCGGCGTGAGGCACGTTTGGCCCCCGCACATATTAATGGCGCTGAGGTAGGACTCTGCTGGGTTCACCAATTTCCCCTCCTCGATCAAATAGTTGAGGGCGATTGCCAGGGTTTCCTGGATTTCATCGCTCATGGCGTATTCGCGCCTCAAAACAGAGGTCAGGTCGGTAAAAGCCGAAAAAAGTCCTATGAATTGGTGCCCGCCTCTTTCGATGCCGACGACACCACCGTTTGAGCTCTTCTTCGAGCAGCCAAACCACATCGCATTGGATGGGTAGGCAGGAAAGCCGGCATCGCGGCACTTCCTGAAAAATGCAGTGGCAACGGGTTGCATGGTCGTGCCATGCCAGACAATACCAGGGCCAGACAAGATTATTGTCGGCGCCTGGCTTCGCCCACCCTTGTTGGCGAATGCCTTCAACGCATCGATGTTTTCATCGATGATCCTACCCGCTTCGGGGTTGGGACCGTAAGTGTTCTCAGACTTGAGCCACTCGGTCAACCACACGCATTTGGTGAAGATGACGAATATGTCATCCTTCGCCCTTGCGGGCGCGCCAGCGTGCACTGGGTCCGCGAGTTTGGGACCGACTACCGTACGAAGGAGTTCAGATACTGAACTCTCCTCGTTAACCTCCACGACCTCCAATGCGTACTCACCAGTCTTGGCCGGGAGCTTTGTCCTGATGTTCGTCCATTGCTCCTGAAGCTTAGCCTCAGAGATGGACTGGCCCGCGCTGCCGGTAATCCAGTGCGATTGCCCGACCAACACGACCACACGAGATCCCTCTACGCCTTGGTAGGAGATCTTGCTAGGCATGCATCCGCTCAGAATCTCGGCGCATAGGCCGGCTGCAGCGGAGGGATTGACGTACCCCAGCATTGTGAGGACGAACCCTAAACAGTCGGGCTCTTCACACTCAGCGTACTCCATGGCCGTGACAGGCCAAATCATGGAGAGGATGTATGTGCTCACCTGGGGAGCCCAAGTACACCACCCTTCGTGCACAAGGTCACAGGGTTGGTCAACTGAACGATCAGGGTAGATGCTACCACTGATTGCCTCCATGAATTCTTCGCATCGAGTGGCCGCACAGACAAGCTCGAGCATAGCGCGCTTTGGCGCATGGTACATGAGCTTTGCGGCTTCGGAGAGGGGGAGGCCGCCGGCTAACGGGAAGAACTTCCCCTCCGATGCAGGAACGTAATGCTCCCAGATTTCCCTCAGCGGGAAGCACCGTACCTCGTCGAGCTCACGGACCTCCTTGGGGAAAAACTTGAAATCCACTTCACTACCGGGCTTTGCCGGATTGACCGAAGTTTCACGCGCAACTGACCCGGCGGGAGTTTCCGCTCCGATGGCCAGCACAGGGCGCGTAGCGCCATGACGGAGCCATCCAACCTCCGATGAGTGAGGGTTTACCTCAAGCATGGGATTCCAAATGTGAGTGGCCGGATTGGGTGCAAGCAAGCACCCCGACACGGCCGCCGTCCCGTCCTCAACTGCCTCTTCTTTGAGAGCAATTGCCTCAACACGGACGCGGAACTGCTTAATCACGCGTTGGTGGGCAGGCCCCTTCTCAGTGCGCTTAAACACCTCAGCAGCATTCCTGCCGAGAGGGCGGATTAAGAGGGACAACCGGGCGGTTACGCCAAGCCCAATGTGACTGACACATGAATAGAATCCCTCAAGGTTAACGGGTTTCACCGTTGTCCACACGCCCGTAGGCACATCGGCGTTGCCGGGCGATGCCACGACGTTCCCATGGGCCATTATGTTCCACAGGGACAACAACTGGGTTCCATGAACCCACTTTTCATGCATGCTAGTTGCATCGAACTCCTTGCAATGCCGCATGGGGAACAATAGGTACCCATCATGCTCATGCACGGGGTCACCGGCATGCCAGTCCCCGACTTGCTTGGCCGGCATCTTACGCGGCATCGCGCGTTTCCAGTCAACCAGATGGAAAATGGTGGGCGCAATCCCCACATGATCAATAAAGAATTCAATAAATGACTCATATGAGGACCACACAGCTTCGATTTCCCGGCGCATTGACCCGATCTCAAACGCGTGTGCGCTAACCGACTGCATCTTCGTCAGCGCATCGGCTGAGATGCAGTAAATTGCTTTCATGTACTTGACCACCGCCTTGGGTGGGGTACAGAGTGCAGTGGGGCGCTGGTACGCCCAAGCCTTGAATGCCTCTTCGGCACCAGCCGGCTGCACATTGGAAGGCAAATCCCTCCTTCCCTTATCGACAACCGTCTCCATGGCACGAATAACATTCTTACTCGCGACCTGAAAGAAGGTACTCCAGCGCGGATCGATCTTTGCTAGATCGTACAACCAGTTCCCGCCTCGGGGAACCAGCGCTGGGGAGACGGCCGTTGACACGGTCATGTCCAAAATCGGGCTGATAGCCGGCTCGCAATGGAGCTCTGGCTCTCGAGGCATTGCCTCGCAGAAAATCATTGAAGCCGTGTAGACGCTTTGGTCACTCAGCTCCACCTCGTCCAGGATCATTGCCTGGAGGATACCAGCCACGCGTAGGCGGCGATATTTCTTAATATGTATAGCGAAGGAGGCATCACTGAGCATTCCAGTATCAAACCCCTCCAATAGATTGTAGATGCCCGCAATGGCACCAATGACCTGTGGGTCCTTGACCTCAGCCTTGACTTCAACTAACTGCGTTTCAGCAGTAGTGCTACCGGTCTTTGCCGTCAAGTACGGGTAGCATATCTTAAGATATTCCGACAGCCGAGTAGGCCTGTCGTCGGACAGCGCATTGGCCGCCGGTTTTGTTTCGGGGAGGATCGGTGCCAAGAGGCTCGCGCAGTTCGGGTTCATGTAGCCCGCCTGCTGCCGCGCCGTCAAGCTCGACCCCCTCATCCGCGGTGCAGCGCCCGCCGCACCACCGGCCGCCGAGGCAGCCGCAGCCATTGCGCGACTTTGCGCCCGGGACGAAAAGAATAAACAACAAAACCGTTCCCCTGAATAAAGGGATGCCTAGCAAATCCAAAGGTGTGTGAACCTCGGATGCCTACAATGCTGAACAGGGAAGGGCAATTTCCCTCCTTGACCTTGACCGAGTATGGTCGTCCCTAGAGATATCCCAACTACGACCCTTATGCAACATTGCATAGAATGTTGATAACAGATCCTATGGACATGCCCACACGGGCGGAAAATGACCTTAGAAACAAACCAATATACAAAGGCGAATATGCCTGAAGGAATGTCGCAAGTTTGCGGTTGAGTGCATAGCATGACTAATGCCTGCATAAATAATGTCCTACAAGCTTACTCACTGAAAGCTGTTTGAAGAGCAGCGCGGGTCACATACTTCACAACTAATCCATGCACAAGAAGATCAACACGTGTAGTGCGATACATCCTGTTGCATTTGAAAACCGGGAAAGAGTTTGCGTGTCGTGATATGCAAATCAACGTCAACGCATGCACATGATCCTTATTCACAAGACAGGAACAGTAGTGTACAACACGGCTGTAGCGATTTGCGCCAAGCTTGACAAGGATATCGCGATTAGCAATCCATGTATTGGGCTGTACAAATATTCCAACTGAAAATCTCATGTTTAACGCGTGCTCAATTAAGTCGTTTAGACATGATTGGCACTGCTCTATCTGGTCACGCGCGCGTCTGATCTTGCCCCAATTCCCCGGCGTGGATGCATCGATCAAACTACCGTACCTACAGAACAAGAGGTTAGGTCTGGAACCTTCAATGGTACCCCGTTTCGGGATAAAAGGACAAAAATTAGCCGGCCTAACGAAGTAGGTCAGCCACCTTCCTAGCTGAGGTTCAGGCGTTACGCCAAGCTCAGAATCGACAAAAATGTTTCGCGCATCGCAAACATTGGATCGATCTTCAACTATGTCGAAAACCATGTAGCTGGATTCAGCTAGCTGGATAAATTTGTTGAAAAATGAGCTTTGATCGGTTTCCATGCGTACCCCCCTAATTGGGGGGAGAACAGGTGCAGCAGGCTTTATGACAGGGAGGGTGGGGCGGCTAATGAATTTCTCCAGGAATCCTGGATTAAACATTCCTAAAGTCTGCAAATTCCTACCCCATGTCACCTTATCTACACACGCTTTGGTGAGGATGTCCGCGCCCTGATAGTGAGATGGACATGCTACAAAGCGAAAAATCTGTTCATTGTAGACTTCATTGAGCCAGCTAATGTCGATACGTTGAGTACGCGACATGTATCGCATATTTGGGTTATTCCCAGTGATGATGATGCGGCATGCAGCTTCATTATCTTCCATACAGTTCACTGTAATGGGTTTGCCGGTGCCTTAACCGATGGCAAACTGCCAAAGCTGCGCAAGTGGCATTCCTTCTTTGGCCACACCATGATCTAGTGCAACGATCTCCGCTTCGGGAGTCGATTTGGACACCGAAGTTTGCTTCTTGCTGACTGCAGTAATTGGAACATATGTCCTTGGGCCGACTAGGCAAATAAGGACACCAGATGTACTTTTGGAATCAGTACGATCCCCAGCTAGATCGGCATCACAATATGCCACTATCTCGATGTCACTAGGCTTGTCGCAGACCCACCCGTATAGGTGTAGGTCTAGCGTCGTATTGATATACGAAACTATCCTGTGAAGCTTCTTGTCGCACAGTCGATTCCATTTAGTGATTCGACTGGCCAACGCCTGTACAGGTCTAATCAGGTCGTATCGACCCATCCTAGCGCCATACAAAATTTTCATGAGTACTGCAGCCGCTGCATCGCCTAGGACACCCGGCTGCTCAGCAATCACGTCTGTTGGGCACGGGGATGGTTGCCCGAATATTTGATCTACTTCCGGGTTGATGGGATTCTCATCAAACTCCGGCTTACTCTCATCCAAGAAAGGCGTTTCAGCCTTCACCAGAGGTCTAGGATACTTGGGGAGGCATAGCTCCTTGTACCTATCAACACATGCTTCCATGAAGCATGCCTCGTTGTATTTGATGATCTTCACCCGAGCGGGGTCGAATTTGACCTCATCAGCTCGGAGTCTCTTTTCCCCGAACCGAAGGTCAGGCATCTCTTTAGACGGTGGGTGATCCACGGTCCAAGCAGTTCAAGGATCGAAGAAACCCTGTACATCGATGCTCACAACCCAGGTACCTCTTTAGAGTACCTGGCGGTTCCATTGTGATGACCCGACCAATGAGATCCCATCCGATCGAAAGACTCTCGGATGGACCACTCATCTTGAAATCATCAACATACACCACAAGAAAAAGCTTGTACTTGGGGTGATAAAACACGCTCGGCCATTCTGGGACGCGGATAAATCCGACCTCAATGAGCTTTGCTTCGCAATGCCTTTCCCAGAAAGTACCGGCGTCGGGATGCCCGTATAGGGCGAGAATCAATGGACAGACTGGATCCTCATAGCCGGCATCGACCCATGCTTGAGGCCATTGGTCCTTAGGAAGTCGCACCCACGTTGTGGGACCCAGAAGCTTAGCTTGGGTGTAGGCGGATTCGCCATCACTAACTTGCAGTGCGTGGCCAGGCAACATGCCATATGCATCACACATTTTGCCTGCGGCCATTGTTGCCGGACACGAGGTAGCTTCGGAAAACATGGCCCAGTGATTTGCCTGGTCCTTCACAAAGCATCCCTCAAAGACAACTCTCCCTTTGTACTTCCGATTAGGATCATCTTCAGGGAGTTCATGACGCTTTTCGACACAAATGTCAAAAATCCTTCCTACATGGACAGTCTTGCCATTCGCGCGCGCTTCGGCGGCTACTTTCTTCCATTCTCTAACTCCTAGTTCATCTGCACGCGCTTTGTCGTTGCCAGCTTGTTCCTTCTTAGTCACAGGCCTCGCGACACAGGCATAAAAGGTTGGTATTCCCTGAAGGTTGGGTTGATGCCCCGAAGCCTTGTTCGATCTGGGCATCGGTGGAGTAGGATCTCCGTTTAATCCTATGGCAGGGCCAGCAGGATACCCGCCGGTGCTGCCGAATCCGTTGACCCCCCTAACGGTTACGTCAGGCTGCTTGACAGTGATCTTAGCGTCAACGATCATGACTTTCTCAAGTACGAGTTGAGCGATCCTGTCTCCAGGTCGAATTCGAAATTCATAATCAGAATGATTGAAAAGCATCACTCTTACTTCTCCCGAAAAGTCGGGATCGCTTACACCTGCGCCTACGTCTAGCATATGTTTAACAGCTAGACCAGACCTTGGCGCAATGCGACCGTAAACTCCCTTAGGGAAAGTAAAGGCGCATCCAGTTCGCACAAGGGCACTTCCCTTTGCAGGAACCATGACTTCTTCACTCGAGCTTAAATCTAAGCCCGCGGATCCAGGCGTCTGCCGAGTGGGAAGAGTGGCGTAATTATTCATAATATGGACGAGCAAGGCATCCTTGTCTCGTCTCCATGCACACGGGTCGGCCTCCGTTACCTCAACAGGCGCAGTAGGAGCATCGTCCTGTTCGCTCAAGGTAGCGGGGGCAGCCGCATAAGGCTTATCCCCATAGAGACCTTTAATTACAGCTTTACACATCCCAATAGGACATCGCGCAGTCAAGGGCGTAAGGCTTCCCTCGATCCTGGCGTGGGGGTAACCTGTTTCGTGGCTACATGTGCGCCCACGTAGCTCGTTGGCTAGTTCAGGGCAAGAAGTGGCGATTCGCCACTGCTTCCTGATGGGAACACCATCGGATGTTTGCATTCCAAAGTCGCAACCGTCAACATCAACACACCTGATGTCGGGATCGTCGATTAGACGTCTCATGAACGGTTGTTTCCACCCGAGGCAGTGCCTCGGCCATTCGAATGCAATTCTACCTCCCTTAAAACGTACGCGCTTGGCGACACGGAGGAAGGCAGCAAACATGACCATTGATGTACGCCTAGCTTCATTGAGCTCAACGGCGAATTCGGGACCGTATTGCGACAGATTAACATACTGCCATGTACTCCACGGTCCACATGGGATTGAACCCATATAAGTCACACCCAGGATTCTGGTCTACTATTTCAATCAGTCTGGTCATATCTTTGTTCTTCAAAATGTCGAACGACTCTTTGTGTACGCGAATTGCGTCACCCCCCTGTTCCAGCATAGTGGCGGAGAGCTTAGAGTCAGGTTCACATGCAAATTCTATCAACACTCTTCGCTTTACAAGAGCGGGCCCAGCCGGATTGGAAGGTGCGGCTTCGCCAGCACGCGCTCGTTTCAGAGCTTCCTCCCTCTCAGCCTCGATGTATATCCTTCGCATGTTAACGGACATACCTCTCCAGTCAGTAGAAGAAATGGAGTTGGGTTTGCCAGATCCAGAATAGGACCTCTCCTTTCTTTCAACCTTCTGGTCGTAATCAAGCTCGTCACCGTGTAAGGTGTGAGCCTTAGGCTCACCTGCATCGAGGTCTTCGACTTTGTCGAGCCTAGTTTTGAATTTGGTCAGCGTGACCCTCGGAGCCCTAGAAGGGGCATGCCCTTTCTCATACAAAATTGTTACACCAGTCCAGAATCTGTGAGTTCTGATTCGGTGTCCTGGATAAAGGGCTCTTCTATCATCACGGATGCACTGCTGCGTAGAGTCAAGATACTTTAAATGAGTGACACGATAGTCATCTATTTCCGCTTGGGACGGGCCTCCTGGAGGCAGTGGGGATGTATCATCCCCGAAGAAAGCTTGCCTAGCATCAACATGATGTCTATGCCAAGACTTCGATTCTTCGTCACGTACCCAATGGTCCCTTTTAGGAACATCAGCGGGTGCATCAGAGTCAGCATTCGTACCGTTATTGTCATCACTAGGTTGGCCAGAACCCGGGTCATCAGCACCAAGCTGGTTGTCCGGTTCGGCAGGGGCATCCGCTTTGGGAAGACCCTTTCCTTCTCCCGTATCTAGGAGCTGGACCTCCCTAGTCAGACGCTCATAGGCAGCCAACATGGGAAAAACGTATCCCTCCTCAGGATTCCGCCAAATCCTCTTGACTTGGTCAACGCTTCGTCGGGAAAATCCGTGTCTGAAGTGTTCGAGATCGGCAACGTAATAGTCGCCTTTCCACTGACCTCCGGGCTCCAATCGATAGCCTAGGAAAATCCCAGGTTTCGACACTGGCCCGAATTTGGGCGCCTTGGAAGCAGGGTCAACTTTCTGCGCCGGCATAGCAGGCACATTGCTGTATTCGTCCTCTCCGTGATCGGACGGCCCTGAATCATCAAGTTCGTCATCTCCTTCGGGCTCATAATCAGAGTCCTCAAGAGGGTCAAATTCTTTTGGCTTTACAGTGAAATATGTCTCGCCAGTCCATGGAGCTTTTAGCTCCTTAGTGGAATCCGGACCGTATCTCCAGTCTACGGAGTGCATCATTTCTCCATTCTCCTCATCATACTGAATCCATGTATCACGGTCAGCGGTGAGACGAATGTGTTCGATTGGAGCATCAACGCTGTCAGCTTTGAACAGCTTGGTTCTTGGTTCTACGTGCACTCTGACGGGAATGCCAGATTCTTCATCGAAGATCCAGTGGTCTTTTGTGGGAATTTCATCAGCTTTGTGATGATCGTCCCGTTCGGAGGCGTTTTTGAGCCCCCCCTTTTCGAGCCTACGCGGTTTAGGCGCGATTGGCTTGAAATCGACAAGACATCCGATTGGGATGAGTTGACCGGGAAAGTCCCTGTCATCGTTTCTTCTTCCCCATGCGGTTCCTTCACCTCGATTTTCGAGATTCCTGGCAGCGCAAAATGCGCGAACGGCAAACGGCCACCACTTGGGCGATAAGCCAGCTTGTCTGAGGAGTACCCTTGCTCCATGCAGTACAAGCTTCACCTTGTTTTCGATAATGCCATTTGTCTTTGGCATTCCAGGTGTGGACATGTGGTGCACCCATGCCATTCGGCGAGTAGCCGCAAGAAACTCTCTGGCTTGGTCCGAGTATAAGCAGACCAATTTTGGGTTCTGGACCCATGAATTTGTGAAAAGCCTCTACCGTATTAGGTACAGATCGACTAAACACGGGCAGTACATCTATGTACTTTGTCGCAAGGTCGTAAAACACGACTGCGTCGGTTTCGCCATTTACACCACGGTCTTTTAAACCGTGCAAGACCATTGTATCTACAGTTACAATGTCACCGAATTTCGTGCATTCATGCGCATCAGCACCGCCACGGCGGTGCAAGCGCACGTTCTCCATCTTTGCCCGTTGGCAATGCGTGCAAAAAGGATTCTTTGGTAAATGCGTCATCATGTGCTGAAGCGTCTTAGCTTCGGCACGCAATTGAGCCTCAGTTCTGTACCCCTCAGGGCGCTTGACTTCAACAATCTCACCCCCCTCGTCGGGCGCGTCGGCCTCAGAGGGAGCTGCAGGGTACATGGTCCGGGCATTGCCGGCATCGCAGGACATGCGTCTAGATTTGGAGCTCCAAACATGACCGGCCCTTTAGGCAGATACGGGACGTTGTTTATAACGTCGAGCTTTACAGTTCTGCCGGATGGGCAGATCAGAATAGGCACCTCAAAGACATCCCACCTGAAACTGTATCCAAAATCAACACATCTACGTCCTATCGATATGATGGAGGGCGTATTACCCATGACAAAGGCTTCGATGTCCTCATCAAGCGATTCAACAGTTGCATCGACCCGACCTTGGGCCCCAGCAACGCCATTGGCGGTTTGTAGAGAATGTTGAACTCGCCCATTCTTGATATGGCGATGATCTTGGGTAGGGATGTCATGCATCCCAACCAAGTCGAAAGGACATCCAGTATCAGCAAGCCACCGGATTCCTACCTGCGGGCCGGGCATTGCTGGCATCTGACCAGGAATATTTTCCCTGATCATTCGAATGCGACGGGCCCACGTATTGTCCGGCACATACTCACCTAGGTACATCTGTACAATTTGTCGAGTTGTGGCGGCCAGGGTTCTAGCGTTTTCCTCGGACATTGCAATTACCTCAGGAGGCTGACGCAACCTATCTGGGTGAATAGGGTGAGAGTGCGACCGCCGATGGACAATCGGCCTAGATTCACTGCGTGTTCTGGTATTTTCAACCTGCAAGACTTCCGCAGTATCATTGAAGCTCAGCTCGTGAGCACTGGGTTTAACCCTTACCGTGCGCGCGAGCTCAGAGTTATACTGACCGCACTTGCCGGGCAGATAATAGAAGTCTGTCCTAATGTCCATAGGCCCGGGGATCCGCCTGAATAAGACGGATTTACGAATTGGTGCATTCATATCAACATCGTCAATCAGAGCGTTGTCCGATAGACGAATAGTCCGTCTGCGAACAACTGCCCTGACATTCGGTCCACCCGGACACGTGCCTTGCAGTGTTCGAGCGCCAATGGTGGTCTTCGACCACTCCATTGTTCCTACCGGACGTTGAAATCCAGCCTTATACTCTTCAAATGCCTTGGCTATGGGATGAGCAGGGCAGGCAACAGCCCAATAGCCTGAGGGTTACGGCTCGCCCCTCTCAAAAACCCGCTGACAAATCAGGTGCAGGACTGTATGTCCTGTCGTCAGCAGTGCTGGTAGGTTCAGCGGATGCGGGCTGCGCATCAGCAGATTCGGTTGCTGGAGCCGCAGTGTGCTTACCTGCTTCTTTCAGCAAATGCTCAGGTGGCTTTGCATGCTTGTAATCACACTTGTCCCTCAGACACTTGCCATAAGAGATCCATTGGGCACAATACCTGGAATCAGGGGAGGGCGCTCCTTACGCTTGGCATCGGAACTCCCAGTCCTGGTGTGTGCGAATTTGCACTCTTGTCCACGCGAGCAATACCCGCGTGTGAAGTCCCTGCATGCATCGATTGCCGGGGCACCAGGTGACGTGGACCTAGGCCTCCTAGGAGCTTCGCCCCTGGGGCTAGGCGTACGCCTCCTGTCCTGATCCCGATTCCTCGGAGAATATCTATCTCTCTGATGTGGACTCGGGGTATTACCAGTCTTCTTTCTTTGGTCACTAGGAGGCCGACTAGGCCTGTGAGAGTCCCCAAACAGCGACCGTCTCCTGACAGGAGGGCCAGGAGCACCAGGTTTCTGGGCTCTTTATCTGGACGGAGTTCGCTCGTAAAAATCTTTGTGCATATTGACTTGACACCTACGAACTCTCCAACGGTCGATCTCGTTCCTACAACGAGCGCGAAGCCACTCATAGCTACAAACATCAGGGTTGGATATGTTTCTATCCCACTCCCTGATATCATGCGCCAAACAGTTGAGGTGTCTGACCTTCTCACTGAATAGCGACCGTTTCACCTGTTCGGTCAACGGTTCATCGAGACCCGCAAGAATGTGGTCCCATTTCGCGATGAATCGCTCGAGTCGTTCCTCCTCTGCATAGAAAGTCGAAACGCTACACCGCAGGTTCGAGAGCTCAATTATTCTAAATGATTGCTCTCCGATGTTCGCAGTTCTCAAGTGGTCGTATAAGAGCCACAATATCTGCCTACTCTTGATACGGTTGTTGGCGCGTTGAGCAGCCTCAGTGAGACGATTGATCTTGTCCATGATCGCAACAGTTCTGATGCACTTTCGAATGGCTGCATTGAACCTGGCTTCAAGAACGTGATATCTGCATTCCCCATTCAGTTCCTCAAAGGACTTCGCCTTCTCAACTTCGGTTAGCCAATTAATGACGTATAGTCCATCATAGCTGTAGGCATTGCTAACAGCTTCCTTCATATTGGCTATCCATACCCTCAGGCCAGCCGCGTCGGGCTCTGCTGGAAGGTCAATGGAAATGCATTTAGTCGCAGCTGTGCAGTTCGGATCCTGGTGGCTACTGTATCCGCCACCACCTGTCCCGAATAGGTGCTGTGGCACCTGTGAGCTACCAATTGACATTGCACACACAGGGCATAGGCGAGTAGCCTTTGGAATGCAAATTTCGCTTATCTAGGGCTGCGGCTGGCGCAGAGTTCGGAGCGCTCTGAGAGCTTGCCGCATTGGGCTGACCCTCAGTATGAACATCACGAGACCAATCAACAGGTGGTCGCAGAGGCGGCGAGTACGACCGCGTAGGGTTCGTCTCAGGTGCACCTCCAGGGGACCTATTCCTAATCCGACTGCTTTCGTCTCTAAGGCACGCAAGACAACAGGGTCCTTTGACGAATCCAAATCTCCTGTAGTCATCCTGCCCAGCTGAATGCCTTGTGCAGTAGAAAGTCTTACAAAATTGACAGTTAATTCCCTTGGTCAGGAACGAACTCTCCCTACAGACACCGCATCGGGGTTCGTCGCGGGAGCATTCTTCACACAAGTCCTCTTTGAACGAGAAACAGTACTCGCAAATCGCACCTTTGCATCCTTTACAATGAAATTCAGCAACAAGGTGGATGCGCCCATCACCCATGTATTTACACCTGGGTTCTCCAGCGTTGCCAGGATTTCCACCGGCAGCACTCTTCTTCCCCCCTCCTCCCGGGCTTTGCCGATCCGGAGGAGGCGGTGGTGGAGGATCATTATCAGGAGGACTAGGCGGAGGTGGCCGCTTATCCGGAGTACGGGAATTGGCGCGTCTATCCCCTGCGTGATCATTCAATCCACTACTCGATGCATGGCTCGAGTACTTTGACTCGAGAGTGTTAATTTTCTGGGCCGTGCTACTTAGCACGTTGAGCATCTGCTCAAGCTTGCTGTTGAGCGTAGTCGAAACAGCCATGTTGTGAGTATTCTGCTTGTCCGTGTAGGACTTGCAGTCTCTTGATTTGACCTCTAAGTTGGTCTGCGTTTCGCAGAGTTGGTCCTTGATCCACTTTATGCCTTCCGTGTTGGTAATCCAACACTGTTCGGCACTGTGCATCATCCTGTCGATGCTACATATCCTGGCGGATAGATCCTCGATTTTGAGGTTCACACCACCAATCGCGGGATGATTGGATTGACTCTCCACGAGGGATCTCTCGATTGCTTCAACACGAGTAATAAGCTCGGCAACTCGATCAGAAAGAGACTCAAAAACAGTTTGAACTTGGACGATCGATCGAGCGACGTCGTCATAGCTGGCCCGTTCACTCAGGGCGTCGCCTAAGCTAGTCATACGATCGAAAATGATCTTGACTCGTTGGCCAAGCTCGGTTACGACATCCCTAGCCTCTTGCGACAGCTGCATTGACGCATTTGCAGCCTGCGTACATGTGTTATTCACATGGACGCATTGGTCGTACTTGGTTCTCCACGAGTTGACCTCAGTGGTTAGTTGCCTGATGCATTGATCACTTCTATCATTTCTATTCCCAAGGTCTTCGACCTTAGCAACTAGGCGATGAATAATCGCACTTACGGAAGAGTCCACTTTCCCTCTTTCAAGGGCCGTGACAAGATCAGCAACCTCATTGGGCTGGTCTTCACCCATTGGACTATGCCTTGATCCACGGTCCCGAGGAGTGGACAGATCAATCATGACTGGATTAGATCTCGGAGGAGTTCTGAAATCATCCTGCACGGCCGTTGATGGCCGTGGGAACTCACTCCGATTAGGAGATTGGCTCTGGTATGGCGCAGATCTCCTAGCATCACGAACCGCCGAGGGTTGTGTCATGCCCAGGCCTTTGGCCACGGACAGTTTAGGAACAACAGGCCTATCAGTTCGCATAGGAACATCAGGTCTCGAGTCAGCAATAACAATGTCATTCAAATCAGTCGCATTGGACACTCTAGATTCCGACATCGATTCCATATCAGTTGCATTACTGATGGTGTGATTGCGACTAGAACTTGATGCCATCATGGATTCGGACTCTATCGGAACATTAGCTCCGTCCATGTCGTCCAGGGCGAAAAAGGAAGCCGCGTTGGGCGTAGGGCGAACACTTTGTGCATTCAAGCCACTCGACCTATTAAATTCCTCCTCAAATGCTTCGTTCCCATCAAGCACGTTAACGAGTGTGTCCGTGTTTAACGGGTCTCTACCAATGATTGACGCTGGATCACCTGATCGACCGCGTCCAGAGTCCCGCGTACAGGGGTTCCCCCTGTGGGCAGTTTCCCGATCCATCCCCCTAGCCCTATGCGATCCAGTCGAATTTGACCTCGACCGCTTGCTCGGGGTTGGACTGGGATGCAAATCCAATCTGTCTACAATGTTCCGCTCCCTAGGGCTCTCAAATCCTGAAAGTCCTGGGGGAGGGGACATGTTCCTCATGGTCGGGTTTACCGACGGCCTTGGCCTGACGTTACGGCTGGCTACATCAGGATTGAGATTTTCAATTGACAAAGGTAGTATGAATTCATCGCTACCAGCAGCCCGTTTTGGGCTTTGGAATTGCGGGAAAGATGACGGGGCTGGTGGCCCTGGCATCCATGCAGCGAAATCCATACCAAAAATGTTTCCGTCGTTGGGCCATGAGGCTCTCCAATCTAGCCCACCGGATTCGGTTGGCAGATGAACGTCAAATGCAACTCCACTGGATGTACCAGGCTCGGGATTACCGAGTACTTGGAAAGCTATGTTACTGGTTGGCACAGGTCTACTGCTGCCTCGGGAGTCACGAACCTCGGACTGACCAATATTCATCAGCTCGGGGAAAGATGAGGATTGAGCTCCAGGTGCAATACCGGGCTCGTCATCATCACGTCCTGAGACGGAATCATCATGGTCAGGACGATTAGTCCCACGACCCTGAGAGCGATTAGCTCTTGAGGCATTAGACGATAGATCATCAGTGCGAGTAGCACTGGATCTCTCTGAAGGCATTGCTTCTGAAAAAGTGTGTTCCGACAAAAAGTCAGGACCGGAAAACATCGGCTGTCCGGGCACTTGGTCGTCATTCACAACGTCCAAGATTCCGGCCTGGCCGAGAACCCACTCATCGGTCACCACATGAGGTCCATCCTCGGTGATTCGAAAGGGTTTGAAACAGTATTTCGGGAGAGAATAAACAGGCCCAATCCCACCAACAAGAAGAGATTGTTTAAACCCCCCAGTCCCAAGGGCAAAGTGGTGCCCTCGGCTGGCCAAACACGAACCAAAACAGGGTGCCAGTTGTATCAAGGTAAAGAAGCCCAGCAAGGGCAGAGACAACCGAAAGCAAGCACAAAGCAGCAAACCAAGCAGGCAAACAATGCAGCGAAGCAAGCAAAGCAAACCAATGCAACCACCACCCCCAGCCTGTGACCTGCTCCAACCCGGAGCCACCCGCGGCACTGCCGGCCCCACTCCTTTTCGAGGTGGAGATGGTGCGCCGCGCCGTATGGCGCGAGTCGACGAGACAGCACAAAGGGAACGCCGTGGTTAAAAGCTTGAGCCAAACGGCGCATTGGCCGTGGCATGGAAACATGCTATGATAAAACTACATGCCCCCAAAAACATTATATATATATATATATTGCTTTGGACCCGCGACGCATGGTCAACATAATATTTCCACACATTCCAAGGCAGAGACGGGAGGAGGCGACTTTGAGGGCCCTCAAGAGAGATTCTGCAGATGATGCGGCATGAATCATGCTCTTCGCCCTACGCCCAAGTGAAGGACACAGACATTGGTGTGAAGGCCGAGCCCTAAGGGCCGGCGATGGACACGAGCAGAAAACATGAAGACCAAGCCCCATGGGCCAGTCCATTTGGACTGGATCTGGAACAGCGAGCAGCTTGGCAACCAGACGATGAACTTCTCGCAGGATTCGAGGTTTTGAGCAGCAACGCAGCCACACTTGTTCGAGGTCACATTCAGGGAAGTGGCGTGGTGCCAGAATGGGAGGAGCGGAGCGGCGGAAAAGTTGGGAGTGGCAAATGGCGGTGAGCTGGACAGACCAGAGATCCTGGAGTTGGGGTAGAAGGTGAACCAGATTGGGAGGGCGTGTGCGAGCGTGAAAGCGGCGGCGCCAGTATGTATGTTCGAGGGCGCCGGCGCATCCGCGCGCGGGCGCAAAGAAGCAAGTGCGTCCGTTGAGCAAAGCGCACCATGAGCAGTGCCAGGACGGCTGTTCTAGGGCACCGGCAGCTCAAGCGGGGGTGCTGCGCGTAAACAAGCATGTGCGCGCAACCACCAACAAAACGCAGCGTATGTGGGAGAAACATGCGGCGGCAGGGTGCAGGTTGCAGGCAACGCGCACGCCAGCTCCGAGGGACTGCGCGCAACAAAGCAAGTGCTTTCAATGTGTGCGCGCGCAACAAGAACATGGTGACAGCGAGCATGTTCATGTTGTGTGTTTGGCACAGAGCACTACACCAGGCACCCGGAACAGACCAGGCACCGGAACTGCTCTTGCTTGTTTGCGCGCAGTCCCTTTGCATGCGTTGGCGCCCTGCAACATGCACCCTGCCACCCTTATTTTACCGCGCACATGCTTTTGATAGGTGGTTGTACGCGCATGTTTCATTGTGCTGCTGAAGCTGGCATGCCTGCGCCGGGGCCCTCGCACAGCCGTCCTGGCACCGCTCATGTTGCTGCTTTTGTCAATGCACTTGCTTCTTTGCGCCCGCTTGCTTCTGTGCGCGTTCGTAGCTCACGTGCCCGTCTGCCTCAGCTATGGGCCCGGCAACGCTCTTTTCATGCACGCACACGCGCTTGCATAGGCATTTGCCCGCACATGCCTTGTACGCGGCCCCCTTGCCTGAGCTGGCATGGATGCTCTGGCGCCTTTGAACATTCACGCTGGCACCGCCACTTTTATGCACGCTTGCGCTTGCAAGGCTTCTTTGGCGCCCTTGTCGTTGCTCACTCACGTGCTCGCCTGCCTCCTTCCCTCTCCCCCGGGCGCGCGATGTGATTTTGCACTACCGCAACCCTTGCGCCTGGTCGCGTCCATCTCCGCGGCCAAATCCTAGATCAGTAGGGTGCTATATTCCCGACAAGCTTTGGAAGACCTCGACAAGGAAATAGTAAACTCTGACAGTAGTGCGGTTGTGCTGTCCCGGGCGCTTGGTGTCGTGCTGTTCCGGGCGCTTGGTTGTGTAGTGCTGTTCCGGTTCTTGGTAGTGCTGTCTTGGGTGCTTGGTCTGTTCCAGATGCTTGGTGTAGTGCTGTTCTGGGTACGCGCGTGCGCGCGCAGATTCGGTCCGGCCAAGGGTGGTTTCGAGGCTGGGAGGGGTTGGGGGGGGGTCGTGTGACTGACCCACCCTGAAGTCTTAAAAGTCTTCTGACGATAACCTCACGCAGTTCTGACGGTCTCCATGCGCCTCGGTGACGCCCTCGGAGACTGCCAGCAGCAGGTTGTTGGTCGCCCGGTGCTTGATGAGATCCTTGGCCGGGCTGAAACCTCGTGGTTTCCTTCTTCGAGCCATTCAACGTGGGCGCTGAAACACCGGGCAAAAACGGAAACCTGACCAGTTGGACATTCATGGGGGGTCAAAATGCGTTTCTTTTAGTTTGATACTTGATTGATTTTCAGGAAAAAGAGCACCGCTGGTCCGGGAAAACCTTGTTAGGCTTGCCCCAGAACGGTTGGACACGGGGCGTTATCTGCCTCTGTATGATTGTAGAGCCCGGGTCTCCTACAAGCGCTGCAACCTCAAGCCTCGTGACAATTGACAATAGCAGGTTGGTGCGCCAATTGTTGGGCAGATTGCTGGATGCAAGGTTCCGGGTTCGATTCCAGGGCTGGGGATACTCCTTGGGCATTTGTTTTTGCGGTCAGTTTGGAAGTAAACGCGCTCTTGGCAAAGCGCCCTGGCTATGAACCTTCACAAGCCAGATGTTGGAATTGGCAGCTGTGGCGGCTTGGGACACACTCGTCTTCCGCGCGCCTCCCGCGTGCTTCACAAACTCGCAGACCCAACAAAGGGATCCTCGGGTCTTCGAATTTGATTCACAGCGCTAGGCTTTCGGTTGAAATTCATTTCACCCCTCCCCCCCCCCCCCTACAACTCCCGCGCATTCACGTTGGAAGCTTTCACTCCGGGCGCAACTCCAGATTTTCATGGGCACAAAAGCCCCGTGTTTTAGTCCGGAAGTGGCGATTGGTATTGAGATGGTCCGGGGCCCAGGATTGTGTAAAAAGGCAGCGAAGGCACCCAATTTATTGTTGGGACTAGCACTGGCTAACCTTCATCTACCCAGGTTTTGATTGTGGCCCACTGGTGCCTGGGTCCGGATGCCTTCGGAAAGGAAGAGTATGGAAAGGCATTCCACATTGGTGTGTATGCGTGTGTGTGTGTGTGTGTCAACATAGGGGGTTGAACCGTCCTAGGCTTGGTCTGACTTAGGCCTCCTGCAAAAAGTCATTCTGCTTGAAGGATCCAAGAACTACTGAAAGGGCAAGAGAGCAAAATGGAGGCAAAAGTCTGGAAGTGTCAAACCATCTTGGACTTGGGCCGGGACTAAAATGGAGAAACGCACCCAATACTTGATTGATTGATCTTGATTGTGCGAACTCAAGTGAGCGATGCGAGGGGCTACTTATGTTCCTTCGCGCCATTTAAAATTGAAAGAATCTCTTTGATGGGTGTGCTTTTTGGGGAGGAACCCGCTTGTTAAGGGGGGACCACCATCTTGGGGCCCTTGGGGAAATCCCCACTTTGGAACTCGGGGTCCACACCAGGCCTTCCCCAAGCCTCACCCGGCCATTTCACCGCCAGGCTTCCGTCTCAAGGGTCGCAAGCCTGGCAAAGCCCAAACATCTCACCGGGAGATGACGGCAGTGTTTACCATGCACGTTATGCTTTTTAGCATGGTGTTGTGCACGGGTACATAAATCGTTGGAGCCGCTACTACGACCCATATGAACCAAGCAGTGCGGCGCGCGCCTCCTGGAATGGGAAGCTCTCTCAGCCGCAAGCCACATTCGCATCCTATTGATGGAGGGGATTCAGCCACACACGATTGAGAGGCAGCATTTCCAAAGAGACCGTGAGGTTGTCTTTCCAAGGCGCTGGACTTTTATGCTCACACACCAATCTATAGAAATATGTGTATATATCAAAAAGGATTCCCACCAACTCCGGGGTACCCTGCTTCGCGTGGACTTCCTTTAAACTTGCTGGCGCTTTGTGGGGAACGAGAGGGAATGACCCTTATAACCCATCCCTTGCAGTTTCCTTGAAGGGGCCCCCTGGGTTCATTCCCACAATACTTGAGAACACACGGAAGGTAGGATACCGTAAAGTCACTCCCCTACATAGAGGTGTTGGTGCTAAAACTAAGGTACCCTCAGCACCGTATAATTGTGCATAGCCCACTATGAAGCAGACGAGGGCTGAGTGTCCCATATCAACTTCGGAACAAATTACACCGTGACTTGACTGGGTGGACCGGCCTTGAAGCACAAGAGCGAAAGGGAGCGAAAAGCGGACCCAAGTGTAAAGCGAAGCGAGCGAAAGAGCGGCGAGAAGCCCGGAAAAAGGAGCGAAGCTGCCAATCATCGCGCCGGGGGGGGGGGGGGGCGGCAGAGGGCGGCTCCTTGAGGTGAGGCTACCTTTCGTGACATACTGAGCACCAGCAAGTGAAGCAAGACCAAACAGCTCAACACAAAGACCCACACGAAGCTGTCGGACTTCTGCGAAAGTGGACAGGGAGGTCCTTCAAGAGCACCCTCCTATCAGCTTCCATGATTATTAATTGGAGGGAGAGAAGCCAAGAGTGGATAAAATGTGGAATCCCCGCAGCTGTCTGAAGTCTTGAAATTTTTCTTAGTCCCTAGTCTAGGATTCAGCCGCCTACCACTTCCACTTCAAAATCAACCTTTGCTTGGGCGCACCAAGGCCCCGCCTGATCTCGCCATTCAGCTGCGAAGTGTTGACCTGAGCTGAGACCCCAGCGATCGCTTGTCGAGGCCTGCGTAGGGTACACAAAAAGCATTTCACATGGTCCGTGTTTAGCCTGGAGGAACTTGTGTTTTACCGCCAAACTGGTCCAAACCCAAAAAGTGTCTAAAGTCCATAAACTCAGGGGAAAATATACTTAAAAAAATGGATTTGGAGGAGAACCCCCCAAACAAAAGAAGAAAAAAGGAAACCTACTTTTAGCCGACAAGGCGAACCACAGCCGAACACCCCAAATCGTAGGGAACCTGTTCAATAGTTGGTAAGAGCCCACCATGCCAGGGCGTTACTCAAAACTCTAGGAAACGGTTTGGATGCGATTAATTTAATAGCGAGGGGAAGAACTTGTGAAATCCACAAAAACACATCCCAACCGTTTTCGGGAAAAACTTACATTGGATTCTAGCCAACCCTTCCTAGTCCCTTCAGTTGACACCGAGGGCGGCGAAGTCGAATCGGACTGGGAATGGCCATCACAACGGTTCTCCTTTCGGCTTCCCTAAGCCACGGCTTTTTTGTTCGGGAGTAACAACTCCAAAAAAGAGAGCACCCGTGATTCACAGAATCGCAAAAGATCCAAAGCCTTCCGTTGGCTGGCGCCTTTGGCAATTTTGGACCTTGCAAAAATTGGCGGCAAGGCGTAGACATTAAGCAAGCACTTGAGCTTTGTTTCAACATCAAACATGAACGTGGGCCCTCTGCACTTCTACGTCTGTTGGGGGAAGGCTTGCAATGCCCCCTTTGTTTTGTTGGGGGGCGGGAAGGACCTTGGCCAAATGGAAGACCACGATCCAGACCGCAAACTGGAAATCAAGAGCCCCCCCGCCCTGATGCTCAATTTGCCCAAACAACGCAGGAATGGAGCATACAACGCCATCGCATCCATGCACTCCTCCTCCTCATTACGTTTCCCAGGTCGAACCGGGCTCGAAAATGGGTCCTGGCTTCCCTCTTCAAAATTTTGCTGTATTGGGTTTAACTTGGCGGCAAGTGGGCCTGGAAGAACGGAAAAAAACGGCACATAAACGCTGACACCTCTCCCTCCTGATGAGAAACAAATCGTAAACGCGTCCATGTCCCTGCACAAGCAAACTTCTGCGTTTAACAAGCGAATCCCAATGGCACCATTAACTTGCCCCATGGGTTTGCCTCAAGGAGTTGGACCCTCGGAATTTGATCCCTGTGTTTCCGGGAAGCAAAACAAAACAACTCAAAGCGATCCCTCAAAGAGACACATGCCTTAAGCAGTGTCTGTCACCAGACGCACTTACTGTGGACGAATTCTGTCGACCAAAGCATCTTCCAGAACGAAACACCCAAACATCTTTCAGAACGCCCCCCCCCCCCAGACCAAGCAACAACACTCCGCGCCAAAAAACCTTCAAGACTAAGTTGCTTCATGGAGGCATTATGCATCCGCCCACGCCTCTCAATGGTTCGCACACAGGCCGAAAGCCCTCCCTGCTTGGTTCTTTATTGGGCTGTTCCGAATCAGCCAAGGCACGTCGATGGCCGACTTGGCTTGCTGCAGGCGGTTGATCTGGCGGGCGCCGTCGGAAGCGCCCAAGAATGGCCCCCTCACGTGGTCAACATTCAGCCCTAAACCTAGGAGTTGAAACCTGGGAGGGGGTGAACGAAAGCAAGCAGCTGACGGGTCGGAAACAAAGTGGATTGCACAGGTAGCTTGCGCACCATGGGAGGCGCAAACATCCCCCGAATCCTGTCACATTCTGCATGCTGCTTGCGCACGGATTCCTGCGAGGTGCTTTCCTGACACGAGTAAGGAAGACCACGAAAGTGGTGTCGGATGTGCAGATCGGGTGCCCTGGAGATGCTCTGCCTTTGGACACAAGGGAAACAAAGCTGCAGAGAAAGATGGACACTCCAAATAGACCTCAGCATTTTCGAGCTATGAGTATGAGGGTAAAAATAGGTCCGGTCCGTTCGACGAGTCTGAGGAGTCCAACGCGTCCGACGCACGGCCACCCCCGAGGCGTCCGATGAGTCCAACCTAGGGCCATCCGCCGTGTCCAAGAAGTCCAACATGCCCGGTGAGTCCGACCCGCGGCGTCCAACGAAAGCTCCTTTCAAAAGTCAAACCTTGTAAAGGAAAGCTCGTCAACCTGACCGAGCCGTCTGATCCATCCAGGCTGTCCTGCAACTCCGATCTGCAGATCCGATTGCGCGGGTGGCTTCTAAATCGCTGAACCTCTGAGTCCGATGAGTCCGCTGGGCCGGATGAGTCCAATGAGTCTGCGGAGCTCGTTGTGAGCCCGCTGAATGCGATGAGTCCGCGGGCCCCAACGAGCCTACGGTGCTCCAGTCAGGAGGCCAGTGCGTCCGCATGCGTCCGCTAAGTCCGCTGAGCTCATTGAGGCGTTGGGCAAACGGCAGGAATTTGGGGTGCCCCATTTGGATTTGGCGCAACTCCAGCTCCACCGCAAATGAGCCCCCCCGCTTTGCAGCAGGGCCAGCGGGGCTGAGGACCTTTTTGACGCCAACACCACCTAAGCTCGTCCTTCGGGCCTGCTGAGCGCTCTGAGCCTGGCGAGCCCGAGGCATCTGCTGTACCCGAGGAGAGCGATCTGAGGAGCCCACGGAGTCCGATGAGTACCCGATGAAACTGCGGAGTTCGATGGGTCGTACCACTAGGCAAAACAAGTCATTCGCCACATGGGCGCCAAGCGTCCAAGGGCAGTCAAATAATTGATTCTTGCAATATGTTTGGCTCAAAATTATGCTGAAATCAATCTTTCGGCATTTCAGCCCCTCACCTTGCTTATGCAAGGAAAAGCTTCAGCTAGCTTAAGCCAGTTTTCGTGACGTGTCATTCTCTAATTGAGCCAAGGGCAAACATGCATGAACCCAAACGCTGGCCCAGCTTAGTTGAAATCAGTAAGACTGTTGTCCACGATGCTCAGGGCTTATGCTTTGCCTAGTGACCTGGGTGCGTAGCAGAATTAATAACCAAACGGGCCCGTGTCCTTTGTGCAAACCTCGAAAAGCAAACAAACAAACAAACAAACAAACAAACAAAGATCGAAAAGCAAACAAAGAAAACAAACAAACAAACAAACAAACAAACAAACAAACAAACAAACAAACACAAGCAAGCAAGCAAGCAAGCAAGCAAGCAAGCAAGCAAGCAAGCAAGCAGGCAGGCAGGCAGGCAGGCAGGCAGGCAGGCAGGCAGGCAGGCAGGCAGGCAGGCAGGCAGGCAGGCAGGCAGGCAGGCAGGCAGGCAGGCAGGCAGGCAGGCAGGCAGGCAAGCAAGCAAGCAAGCAAGCAAGCAAGCAAGCAAGCAAGCAAGCAAGCAAGCAAGCAAGCAAGCAAGCAAGCAACTACTAAAAAAAAACGCCCGTCCGGCCCGGCCCGGACCGGCCCGGCCCGGCCCGGCCCGGCCCGGCCCGGCCCCCGACACGGGCACGGCGCGGCGCGGCGCGGGCGCGGCGCGCACGCACGCGCGCGCGCAGGCACGCACGCACGCACGAACGCGCGCACGCACGCACGCACGCACGCACGAACGCGCGCACACCCACACACACACACACTTGTGTCCCAGCAAAGCTGGTCTGCAGAGATTTTCTTCAAGGGTCATCAAGCAGCCAATCTTCGGGAAACTGTGGACCAATTCGATTATCGAATTCAATATGAGTTTCGTCCCGCTGGACTGTGGGATGGACTCATCAGTGGGTTCCCACATCCAGCTTTTCCCAGACTCTTGAAACATGCAGCGAATTACCAAAAGCGGCATGTGCAAAATCCTTGGAAACAGGAAGGGACACACACACAGACACATGAACATGATTGAACATTGGATCGCAGGAACCCAGACCTCCTGTGGCCATAGAACCAACAAAATACACCGCTTATGTTTAAAGCGTTGTGCTCTTCAAAGAAGTTGAAGAAAGGCACTACACCACTAGCTCAGTTTGCCCAAAGGACCCATAAATTTGATTGGTCAACCTTTTGGGGCCACCAAAAACTGACACAACGCACTCTTTCACATAGGATTACATAGGATTCAATCCTCCCTCCCTCTCTCCCCCAGTTTTGCCGGAAGACCGATCCGTCAAAGGGGGGTGGATCCGGGGGGTTGGGGCCGGATGAGCTTGATGGTTGAGAATTGCTGGGTGCTGAGAACCACGGATCCCCAAACAAACCAGTTGGATGGCTCAGTGGGATCCAACTAAAACTGACCCCTCTAAACCATCCCGTATTGCTTCACAGGGATTCCGGTTCATGATCTGGTTTTATTCCCTGAGAATTAGCGATTGCTCACATGGCCAGACTGAGACCCCTGCAAAAAAATGATAACTTTTGGCTGGTTGACAGGAACTTTGACACACAACTCAAAAGGCAACAACTGAAAAAGCAAAGGCTTTGGCCTGGCAATTGCCACGCCTGCTTTACTGACTCCACGATGGTACTTTGCAGCGCATCAGCCTCGCGATTTGCCCCAACGGCAGAGAAACCCTTTTTTCGGGGGCTGAGAAAAGTCCTCTGCCATGTCCCTATCCAGAACTCCCATCGGTAGCTCCCAAATACCTCCAGCTCCTTGGCATCTTTCCGGGCTCTTGGTTCCTTTCTTCGGATTGCCAAGCCACAGGTTTTGGCTGTGGCACAAGGTTCCGTGAGTTTCTGACCGGCTGAGTCGACGTTTGCCAGAACAGCGCACCAACTGTTGGCTGCCTCAGCCAAGCAAAGGTAAAGGAACTTATTCAAACAACATCTGAAAAGGAGCTTATTCAAAACGGGTGCGCAGGTCTCCCGTTTGAGCTATGGGTCCAAATAGGGCGCCGGTGCCTGCAAGGGCCTTGCTGGCACCCTGCAAGGGGTCAAAAGGAAACCCGTTTGAAGTCGCGCGTTGCAACTCTTGGTTTACCCTTTTGGTCACGTAGGGCATGATCCCCCCAGTTGAGCCATCAGGTTAGACACAAAGCGGCTCACTGGGATTTCCTGAAATCAGAGACTCCTCCAATCCCGGTTGGAAAACCTGGCTTCCAATTCTGCCCACGAAAGCCTTTCCATTCACAGGTTGAATTCGAAAGAACGCTTTTACAGGCAAAGAATTTGAGTAAGTGCCGCAGGCACGCCGGCGCTCGGAGCCATGCCAGAACCCTTCACGAGAATCGGTTCGCAGCGACTCGCCATCAACTCACGCAAGAATTCAATCCTCACCCCACCCCCCCAAGAAAAATAACAAAAACAAACCGGGAGTTGATCCTAAAAGGCCCTTTGAACGGACTCCTTGACCACTACCCATTTGTTAGCGGCCGCGGTGCCACGTTCGCGTCCAGCGCCTCATACCTCGGATCTGACGGCTCAGCTCAGCTGTCGTCACCTTTCTCTGCCAGGGTCACTGGCTTTCCCCTTAAGTTGATGAATTCACTGGTAGTTTCCAGCGAAACTAGACATGTTGGAGGTTCCAAAAATGAATGAACAAAAAAACGCCTGTCAGTGGGGAAGCTTTGAGGGTTTGGGGCCAGTCAACGCAGAAATACCATATAAGAAGTCAAAGATATAAGACCTTAAAGCCTTGGCCCGGAAATGGGCATTGATCACGTCCTTTGCGAACCCACGAGCGAGGTTTGCCAAATGGACAAGGCTGACCAAAGAACGCCAAAGAAGATAGATACACGACGGTACATGGAATTCGGAATCCGAAGGCTGTTCCATGAACCATTTTTCGGAGCAGAATGGTGCGTTGTGAAAACTTAAGGACGCGGAAAATCGAAGCTGCGCTTATCTCGGGTCTCGGGTCTCGCGTAGCGTCTTTCAAAATGGTCCCCAAAGACTGAGTGTTCCATTTGTTCCCCTTTCTATTCAACCCCCCCCCCCCCCCCAAAAAAAAAAAAAAAACAGCAGCAGCAGCAGCAGCAGCAGCAGCAGCAGCAACAACAACAACAACAACAACAACAAAAACAAACAAACAAACAAACAAACAAACAAACAACGCAAACAAACAAACAAACAAACAAACAAACAACGCAAACAAACAAACAAACAAACAAACAAACAAACAAACAAACAAACAAAGAAAGAAAGAAAGAAAGAAACAGACAGACAGAGAAACAGACAAGCACGCACGCACGCACGCACGCACGCACGCACGCAAGCAAGCAAGCAAGCAAGCAAGCAAGCAAGCAAGCACTCAAGCACACAAACACACACAAAGGGGTTGTTACCCAACAAAGGGTAGCCTCAAGCAACTGCTCCCATGTGCGTACACACCACTCCCCTGGGTTCACCCCTTTTGGGTACCGAGCCAATCGTGCCGCCACGTACCAAGGGGCCCCAGGACCTCCAAGCTGGACACGGCCAATCCTCGGAATTCGTGGGTTTCTGGGTCTCTGGGTCTGAAACGGGCCGAGTGTAGGCTTCAGTACCGGTTTGAGAGGGGCCTAATTTTGACGCATGCCCATGTGGCAGCCATTCTCAACAAAAATTGTTTTGGGGCTTTCGCCTTCCAAGCCCCTGAGCTCACTATAAACTAATGTACGGCTGCAGGCTGTCCTCTGAACCACGCCAGCCACGGTCGACAGTTATTGTGCCCCACGGGACATCTGAAATTTAGAGTTCGTGCCCTGCCTTTTGCGTCCCAAAAAAAAGCCTGTTCAGGGGAGACTGCGAAAAGGATCTTAGATGGCCCCGCAATGCGACGTTTCCATTCAAGGGGCTTGTCGCGCCAAGCGCTACGAGAGACATCTGGACCCAGTCGCCACTGGATGCCCCTTCTCGGTAGGAAAAAGAGCCGGCTGCGAAAGGCCCATTCCTTTGTTTCCGTTGAGTCCCCCCAGTTTTCCGGTTGAAGGGGCGTTCGATTCAATACATCAGGTATGTGGTTAGCAACCATGGTTAGTTTTCCTACTATCACGGCTGTCAGCCCACGGTTACTAACCATGTGCCAAGCACTAGCACCCTGCCCAAAATCGCCCCCCTCATGCCCCCTCTCCCGTTGCCTCGCTGGGAGTAGAAACTGTCCGCGCTCTGCTGCTGCGAGACGGAGTCCATGATCGACACCATCTGCCCCTGTTAGGGCCAAGAGGTTCATGACAACCTCCGCCCCCCGAGAGGGGCACAGGATCAAGGTAAATAGTTTGAGGATCAAAAAATATCACGCACTCGGACAAAAAGAAATTATTTAGTGGATGGAAAACAAAACTGTCTCGAACAAGACGCAAGGATGCAAAATCGTTGTTATTCACACGCATTTTGCGGCTTCAACTCAAAAATGGAAATTGCTCTGCTCAGTACAAGCTCAACACATCTCAGCACGCGAAGGCCACTTTTGCAGCTCCAGCTCGGAAATCGCAACTATTCAGTACAAGCGCAGCACTGTCAAAAAAAAAAAGCATCGGTTGAATGCGTATAGCATCGGTCCCCCCCCCTGGTTTACAATTAGCTTCTTCGGGCTGGGTGAGAGGTTGGCTTATGGTTGGTCAGGGCTTGCCTGCGGTTGGTTCAAGCTTGTCGTGCGGTTGTTTAGATATGGGCGTATGGTTGGGTTTGAGGTGGATATAGGGTGGCTCTCTAGGGTTAGGCCAGGGATAATTCAGGGTTGGCTTCGGGTTGGCTTGGGGCGGGCTTAGGGTGGGCATGAAGTTTGTTCGCTGCGGCTCATGTGGCCGGGGTTTAACGTGGCTCAGGTGTCCTGAAGATTAAACTCGCTTAGTCGGGTTTGAGGGTTGGCCCACTTGGCTGACAGGTGGTTCACAGTTGGTATGGTCTGGAGTCTATCTGCGTTTAAGGGTTTATGGTTAGAAAGTGCGGGAGGCCAGCAGAACAAGGGACCTGGAGACCAGGAGACCACGAGGATCTGAATAATGATTGATTGATGGGTGTTTTGCACAACTGCTACCTTTCCAAAGTTTCGTCTCCCAAAGTCTGTGAACGAAGGGCTTCCCAGCTTCGCCGTCCAGAGCCAGGGCCATTCCCTGGTTGCAGCTCTTGTTGACTTGAGAGAGGGGTGGGCGAAAGCTGGCCAGAAGCACGCGTTTTCTCCGTGAATAACAAATCTGGGGTGAAACGGCGCGGGCGCATTCAAGCATCGGCTTGGCAGCCGCTCAGCTGGTGCATTGGAAGCCTTGGATATTCAGGGTGTCTGTGAAAATTGTAGTTGCATGGGTGCGTCCAACAAAAGGGATTGTGAAAAAAGCGTGGTGTCGGGGCCCAAAATCAAGAAAGAGTGTTTAAAAGCAAAGTACGCAAACAGAAGTAGCCACAACATTATAGGCTTATACGGTGAAAAATGAGCCGCCATGTGTCGACAGCTTTTGGTTCGTCTGGAAAGGACTTGAGCTTCTCTTGGAAGAGTCTGACATAGGAAACAGAGGAAGGTAGTGGCTCACTTGCGCCTTGCACAGGTAGGGAAAGAAGGGCGTGGCAGTCCTCCGCACGTTTGGCCGATGATGCTTGTCTTGTAGAGTTGTGAACTTGCATCCAGCAGCCGGCGAGGATCTGAGATGGACTTCGCACGCAACCTCCTGGTGACAAGGAGACGATGTGTGTGAAAGGCGATAATGCCTTGGCCTGGCTTTTGCGGAGGCAAAGCAACCGATCAGTTGTTGCACTGAATGGGAAAGTCTTGAAACTGGCGCAAGAAACAGAAGGCTTTGAAAGTCAGATCACAAATGTCTCCCGCAGGGCTGCTCTCTAGCCAGGTTGGAAAGAAAGTTGTTGTGCAATCCAACACAAGAGCTTTACTGGGATTCGAAATGTAAATCTCTTGTGCTTGGTGTCGCTGACTAAAGCTTATGGCAAGGTTTGTTTGTTGCTGCTTTGCGCGGGCGACGAATGCGCGCAGCCGGTGCATGTGGCAAGTAGATTCGATCAGGGAGCGGCTTTGCGCACAGCAGAAGGCAGCGACTGCGTGGAAAGCTGCCTCACAGGCTACGTGGCATTGAACGCGTCGGTGATTTGGGCTTGGCTTTGCCATGGCCGGGCCACACTGGTCGTAGGCTCTGGAGGGAGGAGTGCGACATCTTGTGCACTCGTCGACGATTGGCAAGTTGCTAGAACCTTGTGAGCAGGGCAAGAGACTGTGTCTCGTGAGAAGCAGCAGAATCAACGACCTTGCCTTGGGGAAAGCTGTAAAGCTGCTCAGGCCTGATTCATGTGGCGCAAGCAGTTTCGTGGGTCGCGCGGGCGCCACTTGGTTTTTGAAGACAGGGGCGCTGGCGTGGATCCATTGCGGGGGTCGCGGAAGTGGAGGGCTCTGGCATAGCGGAGGTGTCCTTGAGCTTCTGCAAGGTCCAGCGCGGCAGGTGCAGAGGAAGTTCTTGAGAAAATGAGGCGACGCAGTTGCTTCCAAGCATTCCAAGTAGTGGCAGGATGTGTGGAAGCAACGATGAGCTGGAGGGAGGGAAGCTGACGATGTAGCACTCGCCGAAGGAACGTACTGAAGGTCTGAGCCAAGGAAGCTGCGGGGCAGGGCAAGGCGGAAAGTGGCGCATGTATACTTGAGGCTGAGACTGAGAGCTTGCCACCTCAGTTGTGGTTAACAGCTTGCAGGATCAGCGGTGGAAACAACGGCATGGAAAGGAAAGGAATAGGCTACTTGGACCGTTGAGGAAATTGGCACGGATCTTCGTGAGGTCCTTGCAATAGGCGATGTCGGTGTCATCTGCCGCGGTTCAACAGTGATTGGCGGCAGTCGAATTCGGTGGCTAGGTTGCTGATCGGGTATTTGTTGCCCGTCAGCTTGACCCCTCGCCCAACTTGAGGATGCTTAGGCGGAAGTGCTCTCTGCCACTCCGTGACGAGTAGCTGGGGCATCTGCGGGTAGGACAAGTTGAGGACATGGGCGGGGTGGTGGAAGAACTCAAAGACACTCTGCCCCATCAGGGTTGTGGACAACACTGCGCGGGACAGACATGTGCTCCTTCTGGCATCGCCATGACAGAAGCTTGCCGAAGAACTGCAGCCAAATTTGGAGGCCTGCCATGTCTCCTCCTGCGGCGTTTGTGCAAGCAGCAAAACAGAAGCGGGGACGCAAAGCGAAAGCATGTGTTTGAGCATAGTGGAAGCCATGGGCGCGTGGAGCACAGACATTGCGTTTCAGCGTTTTTTGTTGTCAGATGAGCTGGCAGTCACTCGCCTGTGCGAAACAGAGTCAAAAGAGCGGAAGTGCAGCACCGCCTCTGGTGGGCTGCACTTTGTATTCTGCTTTTGTGCCTTTGGTTTTGGCTGTTGGTTCTGGAGTAATTTCTTTGGGAACTTTGAGGCTGAACTTGGTGCAATTTTCCGACGGCTGGTGTTTCTGTTGGCTTTTTAATGCTAAAACTGAAGGTTATCCGAGCGCAGTGCCCACACCGCGCCATGGATCACATTTGTTCAGCAAGTAAAAGCCGCAAAGCCATGAATCATGTTCCATGATGTTCCATTAACCTGTACACGAGCTAAACATGACACACAAAATGCGCATGCTGCAAAACAGGGGTTTTGAAATACAGCTATGTCGCTTTCAAAACGAAAGGCCGCAAAAAGCTAAAAACTAGCGCCCACGTGTTTTCCAGAAGGCCTGCTTGATTTGTTTGGGCGACGGAAAGGCAGAGCCATTGTTGCCTGCCCCAATGTTGATTGACAAGATCCCCGTGGCCTGCTTGAGTTTAAAGGTGCTTCAATCTGGCCCAGACTTCACTGGGAGGAGGGGGACAAGGCGAACCGTAAAATCGGGAAAGGGCCAGAGCCTTCAAACGTGGTGCTTCAACTTGGTGCTTCAAAGGTGGTGAAGGAAAGATGGTGCACAAGCGCCTGTTTCACATGGTACTGCGCAAGCGCCATTCATGCCAAGGTGCTGCAAAAGCGCTTTCAAGGCTCTGAGGCAAATTGCCGCAAAAGTGCAATGCGTGACTGGGTGCTGCAGAAGCGGTGAAACGGCGCTGCAAAAGCGCTGTTCAGATGATGAGGTACTGAAAAAAGTGGCCCAAAAACGGTGCTGCAAAAGCGCTGTTCAGATGATGAGGTGCTGCAAAAGCGCTGCTTAGATGAGGTGTTGAAAAAAGTGCCCCAAAAACGGCGCTGTAAAAGCGCTGTTCAGATGATGAGGTGCTGCAAATGCGCCCCAGAAACGGCGCTGCAAAAGCGGTATTAAAGCGCGGTACTGCAAAAGTGCCCCAAAAAACGGCGCTGCAAAAGCGCAACGCAGATGAGGTACTGCGAAAGTGCGCCAAAAACGGTGCTGCGTAAGCACGATTGCACGGAGCCCTTGACGTTGTCCAGCCCGGAACCTCATTGGGTGGCGGCGGGCAGTGGGCAAGAGGGTGCGCATTTTGCTGTTCAGGATGGGACGGGGTACATGTGCGTAACCTTTTTCATTTGGGACGCGCGGCTTGTTCAGCACAACCCGCCCCGCAATATCAGTTGACCCCGGCTTGGCGCCCTAGAACTCCCCAAGCTCAAAGTCACAGGTAGGGAATGGCCGCTCACTGGCGCAATAATTATGTTTGACAAGGTTTAAGCGGCGCTTGCTCAGCACCAGCTACCCTGCCCAAGCTTAATTAGCTTAACTGTTGTTTTAGTATCGTGGCTGTTCCCAGGCAAATTCCGTGCGCCTAAGGAAAGTAACCTTGGGAACCCACCTGCCAGCGCCGTTGGGCTCGCCTGCCGAGCTCCGCACGCTGAGCCGCGTGTATTGACTTGCAGTTATGCCTTTGGCCTTAAATTGCAAAAAAATCCGGCCCAAAGGCCCCAACAAGGCAGAAGGGAACACCAAAGCCTAACAGCTGGCCAAATAGCCTGAAACTGCCAAATTTTCAGGCCCAAAGGCCCCAAGCTGCTGGCCGAATAGCCTTAAAGTTGCAACTTTTCAACTTCAAAGGCCGCAGCAAGGCAGAAAGGAACATCAAACTGCAGGAGCTGCAGCCCAACTGCTGGCCACACTCCCCCAGGTCACTGCTATGTTGGCGGAAAGCAAGGACCCGGGGGAGAGTGGAGGTTCTGCGGGTTGCCTGTGAGAGCCATATAGCACAAGGAATCGGGGGAGTGTGGGGCTTCGGGGAGGTGCCACCTCAAAATAACAAATTTTCAGCAAAAGCCCCAGCGAAGCAGAAGGGAGCACCAAACTGAAAGAACTTTAGCCCAGCTGTTGGCCAAATGGTCTCGAAATGCAAAATGTTCAGGCCCAAAAGCCGCAGCGAGGCAGAAGGGAGCACCAAGCTGAAAGAACTTCAGCCTGGCTGTGAATCGCGCGCGCTCCTGTGGTTTGTGCAACGTGCGCGCGTGGGGGTGTTGAGCGCGCATGAATGTAATCTGTACAACGCGCGTGCGCGCGCGGGGTTGTTGAGAGCGTGCGTGCGCGTGGTACAGGGCCGGGCGCGCACGATACAGGGCCGGGCGCGCACGACACAGGGTCACGCGCGCACGCTGTTTGGCTTATACTCCGGCCAATTGTTTTTGAAAGGTTCTCAATCTAGACCCCTGTTGAGGGAGGCGGGGCATTTACCCCGCCCGGCTCAACAGCCCCGCGCGCGCGGGGTTGTTGAGAGGCTGGTTTTGGCCCTGTCGAGGGAGGCGGGGTATGTGCCCCGCCTGGCTCAACAGCCTCGCGGAGGTTTACCCCTTGCCTCTCAACAACCCCGCGCGCGTGGGGCTGCTGAGCCGGGCGGGGTAAAGCCAAAAATCGTGTGTGCTTTTTTTGTGCCTTCTATTTTCTTGTGCCTTTTTTGCTCCAAAAAAACGTGCGCGCGTGGGCCTGAATCGTGCGCGCTTAACCCTGAACCGCGCGCGCCTAACCCTGAATCGCGCGCGCGGCTCCCTTCTGCATTGCTGGGGCCTTTGAAAATTTAGCATTTTGAGGCCAGTTGGCCAGCAGCTAGGCGAAAGTTCTTTCAGTTTGGCGCTCCCTTCTGCCTTGCTGGGGCTTTTGGGCCTGAAAATTTGGTATTTTGAGGCCGCTTGGCCAGCAGTTGGGCGTTCTTGCAGTTTGATGTTCCCTTTTGCCTTTTGTCTTGCTGGGGCCTTTAGGCTTGAACATTTGGTAATTTGAAGCCATTTGGCCAGCAGATGGACTGCAGCTCCTGCAGTTTAATGTTCCCCTCTGCCTTGCTGGGGCCTTTGGGCCTGAAACAATAGCCATTTGGCCAGCAGTTCAGCTGAAGTTCTTTCAGTTTGCTTCTGCTTCGCCAGGGCTTTTGGGCCTGAAAAACATTTTGAGACCATTTGGCCAGCAGCTGTGCTAAAGTTCTTTCAGTTTGGTGCTCCCTTCTGCTTCGCAGGGGCTTTGGGCCTGAAAATGCCATTTGGCCAGCAGTTGGGCTGCAGCTCTTGCAGTTTCCTTTAAGCCTTTAGGCTTGAAATTTTGGTAGTTTGAAGCCATTTGGCCAGCAGTTGGGCTGCAGCCTGCAGTTTGGTATTCCCTTCTGCCTTGTTGGGGCCTTTGGGCCGGATTTTTTTTGCAATTTAAGGCGAAAAGCATAACTGCAAGACAATACACGCGGCTCAGCGTGCGGAGCTCGGCAGGCGAGCCAAACGGCGCTGGCAGGTGGGTTCCCAAGGTTACTTTCGGGAACAGCCACGATACTAAAACAACAATTGGGCTAATTAAGCTTGGGCAGGGTAGCTGGTGCTGAGCAAGCGCCGCTTAAACCTTGTCAAACATGATTATTGCGCCAGTGAACGGCCATTCCCTACCTGTGATTTTGAGCTTGGGGAGTTCTATAGTGCCAAGCCGGGGTCAACTGATATTGCGGGGCGGGTTGTGCTGAACAAGCCCCGTGTCCCAAATGAAAAAGGTTACGCACATGTACCCCGTCCCATCCTGAACAGCAAAATGCGCACCCTCTTGCCCACTGCCCGCCGCCACCCAATGAGGTTCCGGGCTGGACAACGTCAAGGGCTCCGTGCAACCGTGCTTACGCAGCACCGTTTTTGGCGCACTTTCGCAGTACCTCATCTGCGTAGCGCTTTTGCAGCGCCGTTTTTGGGGCACTTTTGCAGTACCGCGCTTTAATACCGCTTTTGCAGCGCCGTTTCTGGGGCGTGACCGTTTTTGGGGCACTTCTGCAGTACCGCTTCTGCAGCACCTCATCATCTGAACAGCGCTTTTACAGCGCCGTTTTTGGGGCACTTTTTTCAATACCTCATCTAAGCAGCGCTTTTGCAGCACCTCATCATCTGAACAGCGCTTTTGCAGCACCGTTTTTGGGCCACTTTTTTCAGTACCTCATCATCTGAACAGCGCTTTTGCAGCGCCGTTTCACCGCTTCTGCAGCACCCACTCACGCGTGGCACTTTTGCAGCAACTTGCCTTAGAGCCTTGAAAGCGCTTTTGCAGCAGCTTGGCATGAATGGCGCTTGCGCGCAGTACCATGTTAAACAGGCGCTCGTGCACCATCTTTCCTTCACCAAGTTGAAGCACCACGGTTGAAGGCTCTGGCCCTCCCACACTGACTTTCCCGATTTTACGGTTCGCCTTGTCCCCCCTCCTCCCAGTGAAGTCTGGGCCAGATTGAAGCACCTTTAAACTCAAGCAGGCCACGGGGATCTTGCCAATCAACATTGGGGCAGGCAACAATGGCTCTGCCTTTCCGTCGCCCAAACAAATCAATCAGGCCTTCTGGAAAACACGTGGGCGCTAGTTTTTAGCTTTTTGCGTCGTCTGCGATAGCCCCCAAACGTAGCTCTGACACACGCGGCTTTTTGTTTTGAAAGCGACATAGCTGTATTTCAAAACCCCTGTTTTGCAGCGTGCGCATTATGTGTGTCATGCTTAGTTCGTTTACGGATTCATGGCAAATGATTTACGGCTTTGCCTTTTACTTGCTGAACAAATATATGCTCAAACAATGGCATGGCGCGGTGTGGACAATGCGCTCAGGTAACCTTCAAATTTAGCTTCAAAATGTAGCAGAAGCACCAGCCGTCGGAAAATTGCACCAAGTTCAGCTTCAAACTTCCAAACGAAACTACAGCCAAAACCCAAGGCACAAAAGCACAATACAAAGCACAGCCCAGTCTGTAGCATATAGCAGCTCACACATGACTGGGAAGAAATAACGCGGGAGACGCTTGCGTGTGCGCATGAAGCTGCCGGCGCACGGCTGCGCGAGCTGCTAGCTCCTGACGATCCGCCGGCAATTTGCCATCCATTGTGCGCAGATAAGAGAGAAACTGCGTCACAGCAACCTTGTGCCTTGTGCTGGTACAACACACCGGGGCATTGCTTGGTTCCTTTCTGCCAAGCAGAAGCGCCAATGTCTGCTCCAGCTTCGCAGTCAGGGTGTTCGAGAGCTCCGTGGGTCCCGTACCTGGCCCGGAAGCAACATGCGCAAAAGCAGTTAACATGCAAATGCACGTAAAGTACAAACGTTGACATCTTGCAAGGAAGGGCCATCGCAACAAGCGATACGCTGCTGCCCCCCAGCAGCCTCCGCGCAGACAGGCCCACTTGCCCACGCCCCCCCCCCCAATCCGCCCCGGGCCCAGCACTCCTGGAGGGTGCTTGGGCATGGCGTTGGCAAGATTGTCAGTCTCAAATTGGGATTGCTTGGAGCCTTTGGTGGCGGGGTGGCATGACGGGAGGGGTTTGGAGCGCTGGGGTTGCTGTGGCGCTTGAAGACGTGACGGGTTTGCAGTTGTCGGTTTGCTGCCGAAACTGGGAACTGGGCCTGGACTGCTGCCTGGCATTCGGTCCGGGATTCTCGCCAGCTTTTTGCGGGCCTGCTTGCGTAGGCTTGAAGCGCATCAGAAGCATCGGGACTGGCGCAGGCGTAGCAAGCTTGCCTCGGGGCACAAGGGCTTGCGTGAGAGCGGCCTTTGACGCTTTAGATCTGCCCGTGGCGGCGTTTGAAAATACTGCAAGAATAGCAGCAACACGCAGCGCCTGAGACCGAGACGAAGATCTTGCCCTGAGGCTAACGGTTTGCGCAGCTGGTGGTGTAGTAGTGCTCAGTTGGACAAGACCAGGTGTAGTTGAGCCCGCTGGTCACAAGTCCAACCCCAAAGCCGCTTCCTTGTCTTGAGTTTCGGGGCCACAGCAAAAAGACATGGACGTGTCTTGCCTTGTGCGTCGAACATTGCAAAGCGCTTTGTCTCAGCTCTGGGAAGATTTCACCTTGAACTCTTGTCAAGTCAAAGCTGTCAAGCGAGTCCATGCGGGTTTTCACTACAGATGCTTCACTTCAATGCGAGGGCGTGAACGGGGCAACAAGAGAGCTTGCAAGTGCAAATGTTGACCCATGGCCCATGACCTCCTAGATTGTTTCGGAACCCAGTGGTTAGCTAAGGACTTCAGCATTGACTGCGCGTCTTCGTTCATCCGGTGCCAACGGGCTTCTGCTGCTGCGCGCCCACTAGGTTTCAGGCTGCCGCACGAGACATGTGTTTGCAAAAGCATGTTTCACGGAAGCCAGCGTCAAAGACCTCGTTTCTTTGACATTCAGCCTCAAGATGCCAGACACGCTTTTCATAACCCGGCCTGCGGAAACCTTTGAGCCACTTCACACCTGCACGCGCTCCATGCAGCCCAGGGCGCCGGCTGCATTGATGCAACTCAGGCGGTTAATTAGGTTGGGGGATCACTTTGGTCGCAGTTTTTGGATCACTTTGGTCGCAGCTGAAATCCACTCACTTTGGTCGTAGTTTGAGCATTTGCGGATCACTTCTGTCGCAATTTTTGGATCACTTCAGGCGCAGTGGAAGATAGCTTTTTGAGCACTAACAACAGGACACACGCAAAGGGTGTTGCCTCTCAAACACCTAACAACAAGACATGCCGCGTGGGGTGGGGTCGACAAGGATGTTGCCTCTCAAACACCTAACAACAAGACATGCCGGGCGGGGTGGGGTCGACAAGGATGTTGCCTCTCAAACACCTAACAACAAGACATGCCGGGTGGGGTGGGGTCGACAAGGATGTTGCCTCTCAAACACCTAACAACAAGATATGCCGGGCGGGGTGGGGTCGACAAGGATGTTGCCTCTCAAACACCTAACAACAAGACATGCCTGGGTGGGGTGGGTCGACAAGGATGTTGCCTCTCAGACGCCTAACAACAAGACATGCCGGGTGGGGTGGGGTCGACAAGGATGTTGCCTCTCAAACACCGAACAACAAGACATGCCGGGCGGGGTGGGGTCGACAAGGATGTTGCCTCTCAAACACCTAACAACAAGACATGCCGGGCGGGGTGGGGTCGACAAGGATGTTGCCTCTCAGACGCCTAACAACAAGACATGCCGGGCGGGGTGGGGTCGACAAGGATGTTGCCTCTCAAACACCTAACAACAAGACACGCCGGGTGGGGTGGGGTCGACAAGGATGTTGCCTCTCAAACACCGAACAACAAGACATGCCGAGTTGGGTCTGTAACGAGGTATGTAACGGCTATGTAACGAGGTCTGTGAAGAGGCAAAGCAAAGCACTTGATTGCAGCTATTCAGCGCAAGCCAAGCTGCGGCAAACACAGGGCAGTCACGTCACTGGCCCGGTTTGTTCAGCTGAGGTGTGTAACGAGGGCGTTTAACGAGGATGTGTAACAAGGGTGTGTATCGAGGGGTGTGTAACGAGCCAGCTGGTTTTCTTACAGAGGTCTGTAACGAGGTCTGTAACGAATGTCCGCCGCGGCTCTGTTACAGACCCCTCAACCCATAGTCAACGGCGGAGAAACTAGGACCGAAGCGAGTAAGGAAACTAGGACCGAAGCGAGATGAAAACTAGGACCGAAGCGATCCGGCAACTAGGACCGAAGCGAACCCGCGACCGTTAATTACCCCAAGAAAGCAAGACGAAAACGCTGAGCCAATACTCGTCACGAGAACTGCGGGGCGGCAAAGCCATATCTGCAAGCATAAGCAATGTGATTCGCGCAAGGGATTTGCAGGCGATCGACAGTCAGCACTTGCCCAGTCAAAGCATCCGCTGAACTGGCAGACAGCAGTGGCACGTGACGCAACGGGCACGAGAAAGAATACGCCCGGCTGTAAAAAAAGTATGCTGAAATCAAGTGGCCTCTGGCACAGCCGGCGGCAAAGAAGCGTCCAACTAGCATCAGGGAGGGGGATGAGTCACAGCAGTTGCCACAAAATGCGGCGCACATGACAACGATGCGGGTGGTCTAGCACAACACAATGGGGGATCTGCAGCCACAGGCGCCGGCTGGGCAGGCCGTCGCAATGTTCGCGTTCCCAAGTTGCTTTGCTTTCTGCGAACAACGATGATTTTGGAGAAGGGTCTGAAAACAAACTATCGGCTAGCGGCCAGGGGCCACGTTGCAGCCGCAAAGGGCCCCGGAGGAAGCCGAAAGGTGGAATGCAATGTTTGGCGCCTTGCACGGGACGAAAGGAGGCACATGTGTCAGTCCCCCTTTGCGACGATAACGAGCTAGGCTTTGGTTTGGGCCTAGAGCGCAATTAGTTTAAGGTTCTTCGCTGGTTTTCGGGCTGAGGCGTCTGAGGTTTGTTTGGAGAGCGGGCTTAGGGTTGGTTTGAGGTCGGGTTTGAAGCCTGGAAAAACGCTTGTGTGAGGTTGGCGGGATTGAGTCAGGGTTTGCCTATGGTTGGTTCAGGCTGGCCGTGTAGTTGTTTAATTGATATGGGCTTCAGGCTGGGTTTGAGGTGGAGATAGGTGCTAGGTTGGCTCCAAATTGGTGGTTTGAAGGTTGTGGGTAAAGGGTGGCCGCTTTTGGGGTCTCAGGGACGGTTTTAGGCTTGGTCTTGGGTTGGTTGAGGGTGGGTTGAAAGTGGGTTCAGGGTGGGTTCATGGTTTTTGGGTTGGTTTTGAAATGGTTTAGGCTGGTTTGGGTTGGCTCAAGGGCTAGGACACCAAGGGACAGCACCAAGAGAACCACGAGACACCAATGGAACTGTGAAATCCGGGGACCTGAGTAAAATGTTTTGGATCCCGTAGTTATTTATAAAAATACATTTCATTGTTTGATGCCAAATGGGCTTGCGACCTCCCCCCCCCACCCCATTCCAAAAAGTTTCGTCTGCCAAAATCACTGCGAGAGCCAGAGGGCCAGCAACCTCCGGTACTATTACCTGGTTGCAGTTCTTGCTTAGCATGCTGTAGGTTTATGGAAGACAAGGGGCCTTCAAGAGAATGGCAGTCCCAACCGCCCATCTCCCATGATTTCAACAAAGACTCTGACATTCCACACCTTAGTGAAACTATCAACACCCCCAGTGAAACTAACAACGGAATGCCAAGCGGTCCCCAGGCTACCCGCTCCCCAAATGACCTGAGCATGCAGAAAGTTTGGGTATATCACATGCGTCATGTCTCTCTGTAGATTCCTAGTCGGGTATGGTTGCCTGCTGCTTGGTTTTAAACAAAAGCAAGCCATTGCCATTTTGGGTGGGCCCCAATTTTGAGACAAACCCAGGATATGCGGTATTGCCATTACTTGCTGATTGAATCAATGAATCAGGGACCTTACCCAGGAACCGACGGCGGGCGGCTTTGTTCTGCCTTATTCTGCCTCTTTCCAAGGTCCCTCCTTGTGGACTGAGAAGAGCCCTAAGGTTTAAAATGGTCCTGTGGTCCGAAGCGCGCGACGGTATCTACCCCGGCTCGCGATCCCGCCATGAAGTGCTGGTAGCTCACACGCCCCACTTCTCGGAGCAGCGCTGCCTCCGAAACCAGCAAGAACGGACCCACAAGAAACCATGGGGCTCACGGTTCTAAGTTGGGGCGATGCCGGGTGAATAAAATACATGTGCTCTGTGGTTCGATTTTTGTTCGTTGGCTTGTTTCGTTCAGCTTTTAGCAACATGGAGGTGCACAGAAAGCCCCTCGAGCCTAGAGGAACAAACATACCGAACGAGTAGGCCAAAGTCCCTTACCGAATCAGGATCACCTGCGTTCCAAGAAATAAAGATAGACAGGCGATCATTCTCCTCTTGCAAGGGCACATAACGTATGTCAAAAATACAAAGGTAGATATTACCGAATCAGGATCACCTGCGTTCCAAGAAATAAAGATAGACAGGCGATCATTCTCCTCTTGCAAGGGCACATAACGTATGTCAAAAATACAAAGGTAGATATTACATATGTATGTATGTTAGAGGTTAGCTGTGTCAGGAAATGTGACACTGGAAAGCAGGGCCTTGCTCAGCTCTGGGGATTTGGCTCAAGTAGACAGCTCCGTGTTGGTTTCAACCTCTTAGCGGGTTGTGCCATCCACGTTCATTCTACAGTTGCCCACCTTTCCCAAAGCATCACCTTCTAGTTCCAAACCTGTTTTAAAAGTGCAAGTAAAGAACCTACAAGGCTTTGCGCCACCAACTGAAAAGCCATAACTAGCGGTTAATTAACCGACGAACTGCGGTTTCATACCAGGGTTCACACATGCTAAGCATCATTGACTGAGGAAACTCTGGAGAAGGATTCCATGATCTTCCCAAGGGAAGGACCACACGGAGCGAAAGCTGGCAAACCAGCAAAGCTGGACAGGGAGTCAAATGGGTTTAAGGGAGAAAGGAAATGTCTTTGCGGTCCGCTCAGCTGGAGAGAAACTCACTTTACTTGATGGCGACTCCATCTGTCACAAAACGACTGATTAGAATGACACCAAGAACCCGTCAAAAGCCGGAAGCCGACTGCCTGGGAGCGCTGCGCCACGTCGCTGGGGGGATCCTCCGTGGCGGTGGCCTAGGCGCATTCGATGGCCGATTTGCGTACACATAGGGAGAGCCCTACTAAAAAACATTATTTTGATTAGTTTCCCAGTAACCTATTACTTTGGGGGACATTCGACACAGAACGCTCTGCAGACTTCGGGTGGGTGGCATCGCTCTGGTTGTGGCCCGGCGGCGCAAAATCGAAGGTGAACCCTCTGCGCGCTCTCCTGCAGAGATACTCTTGCAAGAGATCTTGTGGATGCTGACAGGGGGCATAGCGGATCCTTTTATGAATCCAACAAGACAGCTAGGCAGAGATCCCGCAAAGATCCAGCAACTACGCTGCCATAGATATTGCGCGCTGGTCCTGTGCAAGGATGATCCTCTGAAGAGGTCTCGCACACCCTCTCAAGGATTATGTGCACAAATCTTGCCAAGAGATCCTGCCCAGAGATCCTTGAAGAGATCTTGCGCACCAACCCGCCTAAAGTCTGCAGAGGGTTCACCAATCAGCCATTTTCGGAATTCGCACGCGAGCGCCACCCTAGAAAAGACACTAATGCCCACCACGTGGCACGAGCCTGCGCAGTGTAGACACACTCTTTAAGGAAAAAGAAGAAAGGCCAAACAGTCCCGCAAAGGGGTTTGCTCACAAGAGACCCTGGTTCTGATTCTGTTTAATCTGACTGACTGCTTTGCGGCTTGCTTTAACGCCTGGCTTTTGTTCTGTTGCAAAATTTCCAGATCAAGACCTTAGCCTTTTACTTTTAATGGGCGGTTCAGCCTAAGCTCTTCTCAGCTCAAAGGTCAAAGCCTTAGCAGCACTAAATTTAGAATTGATTAGAATTGGCAATACCAAAAATGTTAGAGTAAGTCTTCGGAGTTTGCAAAACTACATCAAGGGGTAAGTCTTGGCAATAGTACATTTAGACTTGGCAATGCTAAAGCAAACACTCGGAATCTGAGAGTAAGTCTTGGCAATTGTGAATTACACTTGGCAGTACTAAAGCGCGCGGTGGGAATCTGAAAGTAAGTATTGGCAATATCAAGTCTAGACTTGGCAAGCTAAAGCTAGTGCTGGAAGTCTGAGACCCTCAGCACTTGGCCGTATCCGGAAAGTGGCAGCCCGTTGGCTGTGGCTAAGGTGAAAGCCAACCGCTTTGCTAATCATTTCTCAGGCGCCCAACGCCCGCGCAACGTCATAACGTCATTGAAGGGTCCGACCCCCAAACCATCCAACGAGTTTGGCATTAAGGCTGCCCACAGTTCCGTGACCCTTCCAGCTATTCTGAAAGTGATGTCTCCCCAACCTCTTCAACCCGCATTTGAGTCTCCCAAGCTTAGCGCTTGGCACCAAGAAACATCTGGCAGACGCTTCGGCCGGTTTCCTGAAGCCTTCTGCGGCGCGGAGGGGGGCTATTTATCCCTGAATGCGCCTTGGATAAGGTTCCAATAAGGCCGTACGTGGTTTTGTTCAAGTTTAATAGGTGATAGCCTCCATTCCTCAGAACATGTGAAATTACACTTCGCGAACCAAAATGTGGTTAAATAAAGCGCAGCAATGGCAGGTATGTTTCTCGCGCTTTGGCCCTACCTCGACTTCCCCGCAGGCTTCCCGGCCATCTGAAGAGCATCGGCCACCCGCCAGAAGGTGCCGCCTCGCCGAAAA
>CAUJNA010002224.1:2110100-2152393 GCA_963377175.1 Effrenium voratum | reverse complement strand
TTTAATATCATGAAGATCTTTATAAATGTCATCAGTCTTAGTATGAAATACAAAACTATCAGTGTCAGTATAAACCATTCTAATATTATCTCCGTATTTAGGTTTCATAACATCATAACAAAACTTATACATATGTTGCTTACTCAAATCTAAAATACTCATTCCAATGAATATAGGTTTATCTAATTTCAATTGTGCTTTTTGTTTCTCAACTCCTACTAAATTATCGCTGATAATATGACTATGTTTAAATGATGGATTATTAACACATTTCATAAATCTTGTTTCATCACTCACTATTTCAAAATCTAAGTGTTTCCTTTTGTCTTCCATCGTTTTTCCGAACACGGCATTATTCATTAATTTGTAAACATCTTTCTCAAAATCATTGTTGGCATTCTTTCTTTTCTCAGTGTTAAATTCAATGTAAGGTTTTAATATCTCTTTCTGACTGAACTTTATTGCTCTGTGTATTTTCTTTAGTTTCAATCCGTGTTTTAAATAAAACTGTAAAGTTCTAATATGGACTACGTACTTTTCTTTGTCTTTTAAATTCAATATTAATTTATTTGTTTTTTCATCTTTAGGTTTTTTCTTATTCAGTATTTCATAAATTTCAACTTGTTTATCTGATAACATATCTGCTTTAACATTCATAATTTCAGGTGCCATTGGATAGTCATTGTGTAAATCGTGCAGTTCTTTAGGGTATTCTAAATCAACTTCTAAGATGTATCCAGTATTACCATTAGCATAGTTTAAAATATCATCTTCTGTTATTTTAGTATCCCACTTTAAATTTTTGTATGGCAGTTTTTGTATCATTGCTAATCCATATAAGTTATTAGCATCAAAATAGTTAATATAACTACTTTCTTTGCTTTCATCCATCGCCCATATAAATATTATTTGCCTCTACTTTCTTACAGGCAGTCTGTGTCATCCCACCACGAAGTCCGGTCTCTATCATTTCATACATATCTTGGTCATAAACTAAATCTATTTCAACACCAGTTAATTTTAACATAGCATCAAAAGCAAAATTAGGCAGTGTGTAATAATATTATACTGGATCTAAACCGTAATCTTGAATACACACATCTCTAAAATTTTCAAAAATATCAGTTAATAATAAAACATCGGTTTTCAAATACAAATCGTGATATTCACCCATGTTTTTAATCTTAAAGTGTTTCCATATTACTTTTGCTTTTTCATAGTCTTCATCCGTTATATTATCCTCACTTAATCTACTGTAAAACATATCTTTAGTTGGTAAACTTTCATCTTCAAACTTTTCTATTGAATTCATATAGTCATAAGGATAAACTCCTTTCTCTGTTAATAAGTCCAAACATTTTTCACTTTTAATAATATCATTATTTTTACTAAATCTGAAATTGTTCTGCCAGTTGTCTTTTATTATCCATTTTCTTTTATCTTTATCATCTGTGTTGTCATATTTTGTCAATGATACTAATTTATCTAAAGAAGCAGTTATAAAACTAAAACTGTCCTTAACACTTAAACAATCAAAACCGATATTAATAAACTTTTCACTGTTCTGTGCTATTACATCTATTTTCTTCTGATTACTTAACTTATCAGCATTTTGAATAATTAAATGTCCATCATAATTTTTCATATTATGAAAAAACACTGGTATTTTAATATTTATGACAGAAGTTTAAATTACAAATGCTATGAGCACATCCCCGATATTTACCTGTGAAATGGCAATGGTCGCGAACCTTCTTATATTTCTCTGCTTCCTTTTCATTCTTATAATCATATCTAAACGCGTCACCACAAATAAAACAATGAGTTGCATTTTTAAAGTCTTTCTTATTTTCATCACTCATATCAATTTCTTTATTTTCTTTCATTTTGTCTTTAATGTCTTCTCTTATCTCATTAATTTTACTACAAAAACATTAACGGCATCACTTCCTCGATATAAATATTCATAATTAGAACCATCAACTGAATTAACCATATTCAACATAAAACCACAGGGTTTATGTTCTTGATAATTGTAAGTTTTAATACTTTCATCTGTTGGTTTATCAACTTCCTCAGTTAAACATTCAAAGTCAGCATAAATAACAAATGGACACCTTAACTTTTTAAAGTGATGTTTGAATTTCATTTTTTCTTCTGGCTTAGGCATTTTTATTTGTTGACCTTCAACTTCCATACAACCCTTGTCATAGTGTTTCTTTAGGAGTTCGGGAGTTCCAAACCCATTTTGACAATATTTACAGAAAAACGAAGCACTACAAAATTTACTTTTCTGACTGTTAATAAGTCTGCTCATATGCTTAATATAGGCATAATGACTAGCACCTCCCTCATCAATTCTTAACAAATCAATATGACAAGAAGCATCCTTATTTTTCAGTGCTCTATGTTTAACTATTTGCTCTTTAACTTCATCAATTACAAAAACATTAATGGACAGCTTAGGGTTTTGTTCTTCAAACTTATCAATATCATCATTATTCACAGGATAATTTATTCCATCAAAGTTCAAGTCGCTTTCCACTGTTTTATAATGATAAAAATATTCTGGGTGCTTATTTTCATAGATTTTATGATAAGCACATTCAACACAATATTTAAAACACTTTTCATCTTTATTTTGAATATTAATACATGCTCTTTTGGACTTTACCCATTTTGGTAGTTCAATATATTGTCCTGCTCTTGTAGGGTTGTATTTGTTATACATAATGTGGATGCTTTCAACTTTAACTATCATCAATCCTGATTGATACAGTGCAATTTCTAAAATTCTAGTTTCAATGTCTGGTTTCATATTGTTCAATGCTTTTTTCAAATCATCTTCATTATTTATGGTATATGACCTTGTCTTTGCACTAACTAATTGCTCTTCTTCAAATATATTATGTACTCTTAATGATACGACAGCGTTTAATTTCATACCCTTATGTTCTTTTAAATATTCACTTAGTTTATCAAACTGGTAAACAAAATAAGTCAATCCATTTAAACCTTTCAAATTGATGTTAGAAATGGTGTAAGCATTGGCATATGCTCTAAAAGTATTGTTGCTTTCTTCTTGACTGCGTGTTTTAAGACTGTTCTTGTTCCTACTCTTTCTCTTATTTGGTTTGCTTTGTATTCATTAGTTTTCTTTACGCTTTCAAGTTGTTTGATGAGTTTTTTGCTTATTGGTTTATCAGCGTTGTATCTGTATTGATTGTTTCCTATGATTATTGTTTTTAATTGTTTACCTTTTTTATTTAATTTATATTGCCCTACATTGTTTTTTAGAATGTATTTAACGATTTTAGTATTTTCATCCGGCGCTAAATTTCTATTCATATTAATAAGTATATATTTATTAATATAAATATCTCCTTAAGTCAAAATCAAATTTATAATTTCTATGAAGTAAAGCAATTACTCATTTACTAAAAGCAATTCGTGACGTAGATAATGTCTGCTTAAACCTTCTAAAATATAATATTTTTGTAGTGTCATATCTCTCTCTATTTTTTCAACTTTAAATTTTCTGTCAGACCATTTTGAAATTGTTTCCTTGCGTGTGGAGTAGTTTCCTTTTCCCTTCTTATATATCTTCACTCTATCTGAAACCTGTATCTTAGGGTATTTCCTCATGTGCTTCTGCTTTAATGTTAGATTTGCCTTTACATTTATTCTATTTTCATCCTTGTGTGCTTCAATAGGTCTCATTCCATTTGATGAGTGTATAGTATCATTATATTTTTCAGTGTTGGTTTTAACATATCAGTCCATTTTCCCTTTGTAAAATTCATTCTATCACTTATTCCCTTTTTCATCGTCCTAATAATTCTCTCTCCTATATTCGCATGTGTCATTGTTTTCTTTTGACTTATGCCTAGACTATCTAAATATTTTTTGACATCCGAGTAAATTGCTCCGTCATCATCACTATAAATTTCAATCGGTTCACCCATAATTTTAAAACTTTCTTTCAATGCTTTTAAAACATTTGGACGTGCTCGCTCAGGCATTGGAACAACATTACCTAATTTACTGAAAGCATCAATTACAATTAAAGCATATCTTTCTTCACCTTCTTTCTTAAATATGTTCATATCCATAATATCTATTTGAAATTCTGCTCTGGCATAAGGCACTAAGAAACTATTATATTTTTGATATGGTTTAATTTGTTTATTAGGTTGCTTCTTCAACCAATCACCCACTTCTTTTAGAGTAAATGATGCATCGGTCTCATTTGCTTGTTTGTATAAACTTTGCTTTGAACCATACCCTCGCTCCAAATCGTAAAATAAATTACTTAATATTTCATCTTTTGTAAGTTTACTCATTATAATACTGATTAGTTTTTATTAATTTTATTTAATAAAAAATAATCACATTATGTCTCTTGCTTTTTGACACTTTCTAGATTTCTCATGTCTTTTGATGTTTGAAGAATTACTCATCGTTTTTCCACACATTTTGCAGGTGTAAGGATGGTTCTGCTTTTCTTGAAAATATTTACTCTGGTATGCTTGTTTTTTTGTTTTATTTAATCTCTCTTCCTCACTTGATGTTGGTATTACATCAGCATCTGAACTATCATAATGTCTTTGAATGTCTGCTCCAAACCTGCTATTCATATATATCATACTCGTAAAACTGCTATACTCATCATCATCAAGAGTGTTTAAATAATAATTGTCACTTATATCATTAGAATGTCTGCTGTAGAAAGGCATTATTATCTTATTATATTAAAATGATATTCCCTTAAGTCTATTTTGATAAAAATATCTATTAATAATGATTACAAAGTAATTATCAATATTAACTAGATTTTTCTTTACTACTGCTTGACGGTTGCTCTTCTTCATTTTCACTTTCAGCATCAGTAGGAATAGGAATGTCGGTCGGCGGTGCTATTTCATAATTAACATTTTCTTCTGATGACGCCTCGCCAGAGGCTCGCGAGCTTCGCGACGACGTTGAATTAACAGTATGTGTTGAAGAACTATTAACAGTGATAGGCGGAGAACTATGAACGCTAACAGGGGGAGAGGGGGTTGATAAATCAACCCCGTTAATGGAAGTGAACAGACAGAAAGAAGAACTTGAAGAAAGAATGAGACTTATGTTTGGACAACACGATGAAATGGCAAGTGCTGTATCAAGACAATCAATACCAGAAGGTGTGAAAGTCCATTCAATGGCGTCAAATCAAGAAGAAGGAGAAGAAGAAGAACCAGAACACGACCCTATTGTTGATGAAGAAGAGAAAGAGGGTAAAGACGACGATGATGACCTAAGTAAAGTTGAAGATTTCATAGATGAAATCAGAGGAAATACACCCTTATATTTAGCAAATGTTCCAATGGAAATGAAACGCATCATTGATAACATATATAATGTCGGATTAATGAAAGATGATATATACATAGAATTCAACAACTTAATTAGCGAATTGATCGAAAGTGAAACCAACGTTAAAAGGCAGGAAAACAAAACCAAATTGATAGATTTTTACAAAAAGCATGTATATAATAAGTATATGAAAGAAGAAAAGGCGTCTTCATCGGGTCAAACACGTGATTAACAATAATTAATCTATAATATTTAATAATGAGTAATACTAAATATTATGGATTGAGAAGAAGGAAAACCTTTGATGAAATGCTTAAAGAAGCGATGACACACAGACTGATAATAACAACCATCCCAGAAAAACGGAGAGTAGATTTATTAATGAATGAAGTTGATTTTGACGAATTTGATTTAACGAATTATGGCATTAACAAGAAATATATGAGTTTAAACAATAATAAATATGATACTGATATGTTCCCGGTAATGACACTTGACAAAGCAACACAGTTTCCTATCAGAGAGGTCAAAGAAACACAAACAGACCTACCAAATGATAAAGAAACACAAACCGATGACATTGATTATACAGGTTTGATTTCAGACGGATTTTCAAAGAGTTTTAAAAGTAATCTTAAGAATAGGGCAGAGGCAGAAGTACAAGCATCCTTATTCAAACCTATTCAAGATGGTGATGATGCAGATGAACCAGACGACGACGACGATGATGATAACGGAAACAAAAAGAAAAGTTTAAACCTGATTAGGATTATAGAATTTATGTTAAGGTCGGGTTTTAGTGTAGCAGAAATAATAATACATATAACTTATCAAACTACATTAACCACTCTACAAATTACTGAATTGACAGCATACATTGTAGGAAATTCACTAATTACAACTTTTGATATTACTAATGGTATTATGAATTGGTTAAGTAATAATACTGATGAAGAAGTTGAGTTACCTTTCGTCTACAAATGCCATTTGTTGTTTGAATGTATCGCCAATTTCGCCAAATATTCCTCTACCTACCGATGCTTCCTTCTTAACTTCTTCTCTTCTGCTCAATTCTTCTTTCTTTTGAATATCCAAAGCATCTTTATTATCAAACTGACTACCATATTGATTTAATCTGTATCTTGTCGCCCTTCTGTCTATCACATTTTCAATTGATGGTCTATTCTCATCTTCTACTAATGTTTCTTTTAACAACTCGTCATAAGAAGGTCTCAAATGTAATTGTGATTTTAACGAACCTACTTTTACTGGTCCTACTGTATTCAAAATATTTATTGATTTAATCATATTATATGTATTATTTAGATAATTTATTTATCTAAATAATAAATAAGTTAATCTGAAATATTCTTAATCATTTCTTCTATATGTTTCTTTCTTGCTTTTAGTTGTTCTGTTGTTTGTATTCCATCGGGTGAGCGTGAGTTTTCCAATATTTTTCTTATTCTGTCTAATTCCTTTCTATAACTTTCCGTTCTGTTGCTTTCTGCTAAATCGTTTCTGTATTTTATCAATGCTCCGTGTGTTTGTCTTGCTTCTATATTAATCATATTATATGTATTATTTAGATAATTTATTTATCTAAATAATAAATAAGTTAATCTGAAATATTCTTAATCATTTCTTCTAAATGTTTCTTTCTTGCTTTTAGTTGTTCTGTTGTTTGTATTCCATCGGGTGAGCGTGAGTTTTCCAATATTTTTCTTATTCTGTCTAATTCCTTTCTATAACTTTCCGTTCTGTTGCTTTCTGCTAAATCGGTTCTGTATTTTATCAATGCTCCTTGTGTTTGTCTTGCTTCTATATTATCTTTCATTTGTTTAAAATAATTCATTCTTGAAGCAACGCCCCATAAGTCATTAGTATCATATACTCTTTCAACTTGTGGTGCCCTTTTAAATTCTACATTTCTATGACTTCTCATAAGCATGATTAATATATAATATAATTAGATTATTTTTTAAAACATTGATGAAGATAATTTGTTTATTTTTTCTTGCTTATCTTGTTTTTTCTTTTGTTTAAGTTCTTCATAATGTTGGCTTAATAGTTCTGTTGCCGTGGGTTTCTTAATAGTTTCTTTAATCACTTCTTGTTTAATCTCATTCTTAATCTCTGAAATAACTTCAGGTTGTATCTTTCTAATATTCTTTTGTGGATTGACTGGTAATAACTCAGTAGGTGCTCCCTTACAATTTTTGGGATGTGAGTGTCTCAAACTTTTCATTGTCATCTTTTTAGAGCATTGTTCACATTCTACTAATTCAACTTCTTTTTTAGTTCTTGGTAATGCTTTTGCTTTCGCTTTTGGTTCAGGAATGACTTCTTCAGGTTTAACTTCTTCTGGCGATGGTTCTTCATTAACTGTTTCATTTTGGTCAACGACTTCATTATTAACAGGTGCTTCTTCTGTTTTAGTTTCATTATTTACATCTACTACCTCAATACTTGACATATAATATATTCTATATATTTTCTATATGGAAAAATTAAAGAATATATTTAAATAATATCGCTTTTCACAAACAATAATGACAGGGATACATTTACCCCATTTAAATTAATTTCATTTCCTAATGAATTACTAATCCAAAAATCTAATTGTTTAAAGCTTCTACTTGATACATCCAAGTAATCCAGAGGGTTTAATTCCGAATCAAAGACAATTCCCGCGTGTGGTGCTGTGACTGGTACTTTCTTAACAACTGTGCTATCGCCGGTTCTTAATTTTACTTGATTATAATTAGACAATTGAGAAGAATGAATATAAATATTTCTAATGGGTTGAAGATTAACGAAACCAGAAACATAAGGATTATTATATTGATAAACTGCCATTTGATAATTTCCTAAAACTTCATTAACAGATTGCAAGTTATTAGCATTAAAACTTCCATTCCATATATAATCTGCATATGTTAGTTTCATTTGTTCATCAGTTAACACAGCGAACTTTCTATCAGCATAGTTTGAATAAATTGTTATTTTATTAGTTTTCACACTGTAAATAACTTCATAAGTATTTGAGAAATTAGTATTATCTACAACACCATTTATTTTTGACTTTAATTCTGTCGCTAGTTCTGTGCCAGTATATACTCCTTCGTCCAATTGTAACGCTAAATAATGGACATTTGTGTTATCTTCATCTGGATCTAGTGGAGAAGAATAAAAGTATAATATATTATTTAATCCTGACTGAATTGAATACCAAGAGTTAGGCAATGTTACTTCATGAATATAACAATGAACACCATTATCTGTTTGTAATGTTTCTGGTAATTCAACTTGGAAATTTGATGATGTGCCACTAATCCTATGAGCACTGTCAATATAGACCTTCTTATATGTAAGCATTATTAATTAATTGAGAAATTAATTTATATCTTTATTTATATGATTAATAATAAAAAGTTAATATATGAAATGAAGCATGGGAAAATTAAACATTATCAACCTTATAAGAAAACAACTAAAATAACTAATGTTATGAAACAAACTGACAAAATATTAAATAGTTATTATCCTAATTCTAATTTAACTGATGCACAAGGGTTGAGTAGAGCATATGGCAATGGTAACGGTTTTTATATTGATGGTGATAAAATGTATGTAAGCGGAACATTTGGAAAAGGAACTTTTGGAGGTGCTGTTAATGACATTTTGGCAGATGTAGGACTTCCCTTTAAAATGACTAAATATTCACAACGATATAAAGACACATCAACAGCATTGGATGAAAACAATGAAGTTAAACATCTTATAACACACAGTCTCGGTTCAAGTGTAGGTGCACTGATAACAAAAGATTATCCTGAAAGAGAATTAAGTTTAACTACCTATGGAGCGCCGTTTATATCACGAAGGTCTAAAATTACAGATGATTATATTAATTTTAGAAGTATCTTAGACCCTGTCAGTATTGCTGACCGTGGCGCTATAACTGTTTATACTGGTTCATTAAATCCATTTACTAACCACGATTACATAACTGGATACGGAGACCAAGGAAAAGATGTTTCAAGAAGCGTTGAACCTGTAAGGGAGATATTATAATTTTTTAAATAATTAAATAAATAAATAATTAAATATATAATTATATAATATTATATATGAATAATCAGTTAAATGAAACAACACATACACCATTAACAATTGAACAAAGATTAATGGATTTATATAGAGATAATAAACGAACATATGTAAAATGCCAATGTGGATGTTATATATTTAGAGGTTTTGAATATTCCAAATGTTATAATTTTATCTTGTTTAAAGCAAAAGTCGCAAATAATAAGTTCTTGTTATTAAATGACAACAACAGATGTAATCACACTCAATCAGACATTGACATTATAGTAAAAAGAAAAAACATAAATTTATTATCATAATAATATTAATGATACAACATAAGAAATATGACAATGAAACAACGGATGATATGATTAAGAATGAAAATAAAAAGTATAAGAAAAGTTCATATGATGAAATTAGAGAATTAGTAATGGAGAAAGAAAAAGGCAATACTCCAGTTGAAGATAAGATTAAGAAAAAGAAAATGAAAATATTTAAAAATAATAATAATTCTAATCAAAAGGATTACACTAAATTATTTAATTTAGTTTAGTTTAAATTATTTCTAAATTAAATTATATATAGTAATGGAAACTTTTAGTGCTGAAGATATTCTAATTGACAACCTCTCATTCAAATTAAATAAAGGTGCAAGTTATATAAATGAGAGGCGTTCTGTCTCGTTTTTTCCTTCTGGGAGTAATATCTACACCCCTGCATCTGGTCAACGTGTGTTGAAAATAGCGTTAAATGCTGAAGATAATAGTTGGTTAGACCCTCAGAGTGTAATGGTTTATTTCACTGTTGAAAACACTGACACGTCAGACAATAAACGATTAAGACCTTTATCTCCTGCTTATTCCTTTTTTAGAAGAGTAAGACTAATTGCCGGTAATCAACTAGTTGAAGACATTGATTATTACAACCGAAACCATCACATGATGAGTTGCCTGATGTCAAAAGGAGCAAGAGACAATGAAGACGCCCAGAGCTTTGGTTATAGATATGATGATGATTTAAACACACGTCGTGCAGTTCCTGCATCGGGTCATATTGGTCCTGCATATGACGCTTACACAATTCCAGGCTTTAGAAGAAAAATGGTTGTCGGATTTAAACCGATGCTTGGTTTATTCAATCAGTTTAAGTATATCCCGTTAAAAGCGTGTCCTCTTGTTTTAGAACTTGAACTAGTTTCAAATTTTACCGATTGTGTTGTTACAGCGGGTGGGTCGAGGTTTCCAGAAAGTGGCAACACAGACACAAGCCTTCATACAAATGAGCAGTTCTCAATTAGTAACGCATTCCTTCAAACTGATTTGGTTAGCTTGGACAACGACCTCCATAATAAATATGTTGCTCACCTCCTCGATTCAAAAGAATTACCTATTACGTATAATACTTATATTTGTCAATCTAATCAAGTTCCTGATGGTTCGTCGTCAATTAACACTACTGTTGTTCGTTCAGTATCTAAACTAGTTGCCGCGTTCATCAGTTTCAACAAAAGTGGAGTAGGCGATACTCACGTTATGAAAGAATACAACAATTTCTATCATCCTATGTATAATTTGAATTATCAAGACAGTGGATACTACAATCCGACCTTGATTTAGAATTTCAACTTCAATTAGGTTCAAAACTATATCCTGAGTATCCTTGCCGTTCATTAACACAAGCATTCTATTACTTACGAAAAGCATTAAATTTACCATTGTTCCATCAACACCATTTATCAATTGAATATTCCGCTTACCGTGTTGATAAGTTTATCTTTGCTATGAATTTCGAAAAGGTTCCCGATAGTTCATATACTGGAATTAACACTAAAGCTGGACAACAACTTCTAATTCGTGTGAAACCTGTTGGAAATATGGTAACAGCAAATATGCCAGATACAATATATATAACATTAGTGAGTGAGCAAATACTTTCCATTAGAGACGCCGGAGTTCAGATTTTAGATTAAAAATTAGTAAAAATGATAATATTAAAAATAAATAAATATTATCATTTTCTACTATTAATATATAATGCCTTCAATCAATTTAACAAACTTTGAAAATGTTGTAGCGCACACAATTAGCGAAATCAATTCTACAAGCGGGGTGACAAACATTAGAAACATATACGCTAATCAATCAGATATAATTGATTTACTCAACAATAAAGCAGACCAAGTAGATACTTACACAAAAGCACAGGTTGACGCTAATTTTTATGATATAACTCAATCATATAACAAAACAGAAGTTAATGTATTATCAAATAGTATTAGTTCAAATGCTTATTTTATTATGAATAATACAGCAACAATAGCAAGTAATTTAGTTAATGTTTCATCAAATACATTTTTAATAGGTAATCTTACAATAACTTCAAATACAAATTTTAATAATATTTCATCAAATACACATTTAATAAATAATTTAAATTCTACTATAACGACTAATTTTAATAATATTAGTTCTAATACTAATTTAATAAATACCAATATTAATAATATTTCTTCAAATACTACTTTAATAAATACAAATATTAATAATACTTCATCAAATACACATTTAATAAATAATTTGAATTCTACTGTAACAACTAATTTTAATAATATTTCATCAAATTCTCATTTAATATCTCAATTACAAACAGGTTCATTTAATGAAGCAGACTATTATAATAAAATAACAACTAATAATTTATTATCAGAAAAGTTAAACACATCAGTATTAAATAATACATTAATACATAATATAACAACTACTGCAACTTTCAAAATAGCAGAATTTGGAAATTATAACAATTTCTTTGAAATGTATAATAATTATTTTGACAGTTAAGTTTATGGAAGTTTGACTGGTTCAACTATGTTTTTAAACCAGCGAGGGTTTGGAGATGTAGAAATTAATAATTCTTCAACTTTTCAAAATGATAAAATAATATTAAATCATAATACCACAATATTAAGTAATTTACAAGTATCTGGTTTATTTTCATGTTCATCTATTCTAGATATAGCAGGTTCAGATGCTCGTTATGTTTTACAATCAGATGGATTAAGTGGATTAATAACGGGAAATACAAATACAATTAATTCAATAATTACAAATGATAGCGCACAAGATACAGTAATAAGTCAAAAATTAGACAAAGTTAATACAACTGCACAAACAGTAAACTCTCCGTTAATACTTAGTTTAACAGATAATACTAATCCAATATTCAGAATCCAGGACGCAGTTAGTAACCAAAGACTCGAGTTTAAACGGGGGTGTCAGTTAGACTCTTATCAGGGGTTAACAGGTGCTACTCCTTATAGATTATGGTTGGGATGGAATACGGGAGATGTTATTATTGGAAGGCCTAATAATGCTTCAAGAATTACGATTAACGGTAATGTTCATACTTCATATAATTTTGCGCAGATGCACGGAACATCATATTTTGAAGGTGCTGTTTATATGAAAGGAAATTTATTTACAAATAATGATTTTTCAACAGATATTAAAACAAAAATTGATAATATCAATACTTCAATAAATGGACTAGAACCATATTTAGAAACATATACACCAGATGCAACAGAAGGTTTTATATACATCATCCTAATTTTGTTGCTGTTAGCGTTGGTGATATTACTAATGCCAGTAATCAATATATGATGTGTGATGGATTGGTGAATAAAACTATTTTTAGTAAGCCTATAGATGTTTTAGGAAACATATACACAAATGCTTCTGTTAATTGTGATAATGTTAATATTGCTACTGATGGTAAATTAACAATTGATACAAACTGTGAATTATATAGATATGTTAGCGCTTTTTCATCTTTTGATATGAGGAATACCGATGCTAATTCTTCAATTAGATTTATTTGCGGAGATCCTGCCGTTCAATCTAACATAGTTGGAGCAGTTAATATTTCTACAGGATGGACTTTTAACACTTCTACTGCTGATGTAATGGGTAATTTATTTGCTGATGATATTTATGTTAAAACTAATGGAGCATTAAGAAGTAATCATATAGCACCTAATGGTGGATCATTAGTAACTGTTGACACTAATATGGCAATACAAAACGCTTATTTAGCAACTAATACCATTCAATCATTTGATTTAACAACGGTTTCATTTTTGAATAATATTTCAATGACTACTGTAACAGATCTAAAGATGGGAACAAGTGAAATATCAACTTATTATGATGGAACTAGTTTATCTACAATTGATGTAATATTCAGAACATCAAATACTGCATTTAGAGTTGCTGATAGTTCTACTACTCCTTCTGTTCTATTATCTATTGATAAGACATTTGGGACAACAGTAAATACTGAAAGTGTTACAAATAATGCTCCATCGACTTTTAATGAAAATGTAACAATTGCAGGAACGAAAAAATTGTTATGTAATTTAATTGAACCATCAACAGGAACTAATATAGATTTAACAGCAACAACAGTAACCATCAACGGAACGTTTGTTGATTCATCTGATTCAAGATTAAAATATGATATAGATAATATTAAATCTAATTGTATGAATATTATTAAGAAATTTAAACCGAAGAAGTTTAAAAGACACGATAGAAATGATAACGGTAAAACTCATATAGGATATATAGCAGATGAAGTCTTAAAAGTAATTCCTAAAGAATTTGAAAATGTTGTTAGTAAAGACAGAGAGTATTTAGGATTAAATTATTTAGTTTTACCTGTGCTAGTTCATAAAGCAGTATTAGAATTAAATGATAAAGTAGATAAACTTGAAAAAGAAATTAAGGAATTGAAAAAAGAAAAATCTAAATAATAATATATAATGGGTATTGGTCAAAGTAAAAACGATGAAAATAACAGTATGGAAGACATTAAGAATTTAAGAGTAGATGAAAAAACAAGAGCGGATACTTTAATCATTAAATCTATTCAAGAATGTGTGGCGCGAATAGAAAAATTAGAAAGTCAAAAATCGGACAAACTAATATATAAATTACCTGCGTTGAATTTATGCAACGCTTCATTAATTTAAATCAAAAACATTAAACAATAAATTTAATGTTATTGATTAGTTATTTTCAAATATTGTGAAAAGTTTTTCATAAACATTTTATCTGGGTTCTTTTCTAAAAGGTTAATATATAAAAAACTATGCGGTTCATCAGTGGCAGTTTCATATATTTTATAAATTAATTTCTTGCTTTCGTGTAAATTATCGCTTCTAACAATTGCTGATAATTCATCTTGCAATATTTCAATTTCTTTGTAGTTTCTAACTTTATAATAAAACAAATGACTTATATTTACTCTAATAATTGGTGGCACGGTTGATGATTTTTGAAGACTGACAAGTGTTGATATTCCACTATGGCGACCTCTACAAAATAAAGAATTTAACAATTTGTTATTTCTTGTTATTGCTGGATTATCAGATACATCATCCAATATAACTAATATATTAAATAATTTCTTCGTTCCTTGTTTTTTCTGGTATTCAATTATTTTATTTTGAGTTTCTATAACTCTTTCTAAATCTTCAACATTGAACTCATCCCACCAACACGGTTCTGTATCAGTATCTACTTTCAAACCTTCTTTAATGTATTTCTTAACAGGCAACCAAATACTATCCAAATTTACAGATGGGGACCAGATAAAAATTCTTTCAAATGCTCCTCTATAAATATCAAGTATCATTGATACAAGTAGCGTACTCTTTCCAGAGCCTGACGGCCCTACAATCATCGCTCTCATCGGCAATTTAGGGACGACCTCGTGCTTACTTTGCTTAAAGTCAAATTTGATTTCATCAATTGGTTTTACATCAGGCATAATAAAATAATATTATAAATACTTATAAAATAATAAAATATAATATAATTATATCATAATGACAATAGAATCTATTAATTTAAGTGAAGTTACTAGTATTTGGAGTACATATAAATTCGGTGATGTTTTAGTTCCAGATACTGGCCAAAATTATTATGATACGATTTTAAAGTTTTTAGCTATAATTAAAAATAAAAATATTATAATATCTAAATCATCAATCGAAAACGAGGATAGTCTAAATTATAATAAATTAGTAAATTTTATGAAAGATTATTCTAATACATATACAAATGAAATGATAAATAGTGTACAAGAAACTATTAATAATAATATTCTAGATGTTAGTCTATCAACTGCAATGAAACTTAGTAAAGAAAATAGTTTAAATACATATTCTATTTAATATTAAATGGAACATCGTTTTTTCATGATATGATGACGGCAAATATCAATGAAAAAATGGAACAGGTTTTCCATTGCTTCAATCAATAAGCATTGAAGATAATTAGTTTTGTGTCTTGCTCGCGTGTGCAATGAAAACCCAAGTGCTGTGCCCCACCAATATTCTATTATGCATGAAAATAATAAGATCAAATAATTATTTTTTAATAATTATTTCATCTTATTATTTAATATGAAAAAGTGATAATAACTGACAATAAAATTAAAAAATGCTGTTTTTATTCATTAGAATTAATAAAATTAGGAATACAATATATCAAAAATAAAAATGTAAATATTAATATAAATTGGAAAAAAGAAAAACAAAAAGAATAAAACAGATACTACAGTTTCTTCAACAGATGAAGATAAAGAAGAAATTGTTAAAGAAACATCAGTTATTGAGTTTGAGTGTCCTATGTGTAAAAAAATATTACAAACGAAGAATGAATTAGAAATAAAAAATAAGGGTAACTGTAAATGCAGTTGTATACCAGTTGGTTTTAAAATAAGTAAAACAAATAAAAAAATGAATATTGATAAAACCAAGGACAGTATCAATCTAGAAACAGACGCGCATAATATTTCTATCAAATTTGGAAATGAGGCTACACACTCAGAAAATGGCGATAAAGAAACTCCGGAAACTATTAAACAAATGATGAAAATTTAGTACTTAAAGAGTAGATTTTACATTAAATCAATTTTATAATTAAATATTTAAATAAATAATTATATAAATAAATATATATAGAAATGTCTGAAGTTGAGAATGATTCTATTTCTGAACTATCAAAGAAAATAATGACAGTTAGTAAAAATGTTAAACTGTTGTACGAGATGATAAAAACTATTGACCAGAAACTTGATGCAAAGGCCAACGAACCAAAAGATAGCAATGAAGAGAAGGAAAAGATTGACAAAATCTTTGAAAAGAAAGGGATAGGCAGACCCAGCGGTGATTATGACACGAAGCGTAAAAAATATTGTGATATGTTAAATAAGGGACAAATCAAAAGTCCAAAAGAACAAACATTAGAATACTATAAGATTATTAAGGAAGATGATAAATATGTATATTTCTAAAACATTATCTAAATCATTCTAATAAACAATATGAATTTATTAGAATTATTTAGTGGAACTGGAAGTGTAGGAACCATAGCAAAGTCGCTTGGATTTAATGTCATCTCATTAGACTTCAAAAATGCTGATATTAATTGTGATATTTTGGAATGGGATTATAAACAATTTGACAGAAACCATTTTGATTTTATTTGGAGTAGTCCCCCATGCACTGAATACAGCATAGCAAAAACTAGGGGAATTAGGAACATCGAATATGCAAATAATATTGTCTTAAAAACTATTGAGATTATCAAATATTTCAATCCTAAATATTTTGTAATCGAAAATCCACAAACTGGATTATTAAAACATCAGGAGTTTATGGATGAGTTTGATTTTAAAGATGTTGATTATTGTAAATATGGATTTAATTACAGAAAACGCACTAGACTTTGGAATAACATTACTAAGTGGACACCTAGAGATTTATGCAAAAAGGACTGTGGACAAATAAGGAATAATAAACATATTGAAACTGCGCAACGACTGCCATCAAAAACTAAAGCAGAATGGGGAGATAATTATGTAATACATAAGCAGGAAGATTTATACAAAATACCTGCTGAATTGATTTGTGAGATTTTGACGAGTTTGACAGATTAAGGAATTTGAGTTGGGGTTGGAGTTCAAACTTGAAATTTCTAGGTTCATCCAACGACAACACAGTAAAATTTATGAAATTTAAAATTTTGAAAATGATGAATTTTAAGGGGATAATCCATAGTTTATAAAATATATCAAACACCAAAATATATATAGATATATCCAGAAACTCTTGCCAATCGCCAAACAGGGCAACAAAAAATTGGCGAGAGTTTCCCCCTTATATAATATATAAATATAAGAAAAAACCCTCCCAACTCCTCCCGTCCATACCTAGTAGAGGAAAGCCTTGTAGATAAAGTCCATGATGAAGATACCTGCGGGCACAAAGATGCGAGCACTAAGAAAATGGGGGGAAGGGGGAAAAAACGAGGGAGGGTGGTTTCTGTCAGACCTACACCACACCTGCCTTCAACCTAACCTGCCTCAATCCCCCACCCAGCAAATGCTGAAACACTACATTTTTCAAGCTGAGCTGAAAGATGCTACACAAAGCATGTGCCCCATCCAATGCGCTGTCTGGCACTGAAATGAGCCCCTTGGCAAGGCTAACGAGGAGGAAAAATCATGTCCCTTAAATGTCGGTCAGGGTGCTTCCCAAATGGTGGGCAGGGTGCTTCCCAAATGGTGGGCAGGCAAGCAGGGTGCTTCCCAAATGGTGGGCAGGGTGCTTCCCAAATGGTGGGCAGGGTGCTTCCCAAATGGTGGGCAGGGTGCTTCCCAAATGGTGGGCAGGCAAGCAGGGTGCTTCCCAAATGGTGGGCAGGGTGCTTCCCAAATGGTGGGCAGGGTGCTTCCCAAATGGTGGGCAGGGTGCTTCCCAAATGGTGGGCAGGGTGCTTCCCAAATGGTGGGCAGGGTGCTTCCCAAATGGTGGGCAGGGTGCTTCCCAAATGGTGGGCAGGGTGCTTCCCAAATGGTGGGCAGGCAAGCAGGGTGCCCCGAAAATGGAGGGCAGGTCATTTCCTCCTCCATTAATATTGCCTGACTTGTTTTTTTACCCATAAACCTTACAATAAAAAACATTGTAAGAATTATGTTTTGAAATTATGGGGATTTTATATTTTGGGATTTTGGGAATTTAGTTTCAAGGAATATTGATTATAGGAATTTCTTAAAATGTATTTAAAGGTTTAAGGACATTGTTTTATAAGAACTATGGAAGGAAACATTTGTGTTTTAATTAAAGGTAAAATGTATGAAGGAATTTTGGAAAACGGTTCATTCAAAACTGATAATGGAAAATTATGTAGAAACTGTGGTAGAATGAAACTATTTGACGAATTTAATAAAGATAATAAACAATGCAGGCAATGTTCAGAAAACAAAAGGAATAACCGAATTAAACATAAAGATAGATACAATGAGGAGCAAAGAAAAAGATATGAAGAAGATGATGAATATAGAAATAAATTACTTGAAAGTAATAGAAAATGGAACAGTATAAAAATTCAGTGTGATATTTGTGACTGTTATTTTTCTCCATGTTTAAAAAAGCAACATTTTAAAACAAATAAGCATAAAAGAAATTTAGAAATGAAACAGGCAGAAGAAAATTAACATTATTTTTATTAATAAATATTTTACATAAAATTGTATAAGGTTAATATGTAGAATAACTTCTGAACCTTATATAATATTTCAATGAAGTAAAAATTATTTTCAAGGAATTAGATAAGGTTAATGAATATGAATAATGTATTAACCTTATTTAATATTTGAATTATAAACCTATATTTTATATTTTGGTAAGTTGTTCTGAAAATTATTTTACTTCTTTCAACATCTGTTCTTGTATTTTTCCCTGCACCCCCGGTTTTTAGCATGCGGTGGCCGCACATCGCGGCCACCGCCGACCAGCCCCGAGCCCGCAGTAAAAAAATGCGCTTGCAACGCTCGAGGAGGGAAGGGGGGTGGGGCCGGACGAGGGCGGACAACAGCACGAGGGCACTGCAGCCCGCACGAAGGCGCCAGGGGCCCGCAAACCCGTGGGCCTCCCTGCGGGTCGGGGAGGCCAGTAACCCTGGACCGGTGGCGCCAGGGCGGCGCGAGCGCGCCCTTCACGCACTGGCGCAGATGGGCCTGAACCCGACCGAGAACGTCGAGTTCTACACGCCACGGGCCGGCGAGGAGCGCCCGTGCGGCCGGTGGGCAGTGGAACGGACACGCCCCCGTCATCGGTGGAAGGCGTCGCGCCGGCGTCCTGGACACGCCGCGGGCCGCCGCAGCACCTGCCAGCCCAAAACGCTCCCCGGTCCTGGTTGTTTGTGCCCTTACTGCTGGACGCGGCCGGCCAACTCCAAGTGGCCGCGTCCGCCGCGTGGCGGAGCCATGCTGTGCTCGGCGCGCATTGGGGGAGCTGGCTCGCGCAGCTGCGCGGCGCGCCCCCTGTCGCGCTGGACCAGGCCCGCGCAGCCGTATCACTGCACCAGGCACTGGATGCGAGGCCCGTGCAATGGTGGCCCCACGAAGCGTTTGAAGGCATGCGGGGCGACGCGCCTTGCAGCCTCCCGCTACTTGTGGCGCGCTGCCAGGCCCCGGATGGCTACTTGCTGGCGCCCTTCCAGGAAGCCCTGCTGCAGCTGTACGGCGGAGCCAGCCTCGCTGCGGAGATTGCAGGAACGGCGGACGCTGCAAGTGCGGGAGCCGACCTCGCCAGCAGAAGGCCGTGCCCTGGACCAGCGGCGCTGGCGCCCCGGGACGATGCGGCGGTTGCAGCGGCGGCCCGGCTTGCCGCCCCACGCCGCCGCAGACGCCCGCGCCGCCAGAGGCGCGCAGAGGGCGAAGCCGACGCGCGGGCAGCGCCGGCAAACGCAGTCGCCCCCCCGGCCCCACCGAGCGCCGGCGAGCAGCGCGACCCTCTCCAAGCCATGCGAGAGGTCGACTTGGCGCACGAGTTGCGCAGGAGAGTCTACACGCTGCAGTCGCCTCCCGGCCCAATGCGCGGTGCCCTGAAGGCCGCGCTGACCGCCGGCCTGACCGAGGTACAGCGAGACCCGAGCTCAGCGGAAGGCTGGAAGCTCTTCCTCCTCGCCCCGCGCATGTTGCTATATCGCGGGCGTGGGGAAACGCGCGTGCCACGCGCGGAGCTAGACAAGCGGGTAGAGCTGCTCGCCGCGGGGCAGTGCCGCGGCCTACTTGACGCCGCCGCAGAGGCGGCGGCCGGCAGCGACGTGCCTGGCCCGTCACGCGCCAACGCAGCGGACGACGATGCGCAGCGGCGCGCGGAGAGAGCGGCGGCGCTCGCCCACTTGGGGGAGCTCTCTGCAGCCAGCGCCGCCCTGACAGCAATGCCGATGGCACCCGCGTCGCTGGAGACCTTGGCCGCCCTGCGTGACCCGGAGCGACGGCCGCCTACACGCCAGGTGCCGCTGCCGCCGGACTTCCGCTCCAGCCACCCGCGCGACCCCTTGGCTCTCAACTCGCAGAGGTTCCTGCGCAACGTGCGCAGTGGACGCAGGGGGGCCGCAGCTGGGCCGTCCGGATGTACAGCGGAACACCTCCGTGTGCTCGCGGACGACGAAGCCAGCGCCGACTTGCTGCTCCGAGCGGCAGAGCGGCTGGCCAACGCCGATGTGCCGGCCGACGTGCTGGCCGGCGTGCGCTTAGGGAGGATGGTGGGCCTGCGGAAGCCGGACGGCGGGGTGCGGGGACTTGTCATGAGCGACGCGTTCCGCCGGCTGGTGGCCCGCACGCTGGCCCAGCAGTATGCTGGAGCGTTCCAAGCCGCTTGCGCGCCATTCCAGTATGCCCTGCGGACCCGAGCGGGGGCTGAGTCCCTCGCACGCGCGGTGCGCGCAGCCACCGAGCTCGACGCCCGCACCACGGTCCTCAGCATAGACGGGGTCGGGGCCTACGACCACATCTCGCGCGCGAGCATGTTGAGCGGCTTGCAGCACACGCCCAACCTCACGGCGCCACTCCCCCTTCGTGGCCCAGTTTTACGCTGAGCCGAGCACCTACGTCTTCTACGACGCCGAGGGTGCCGCGCACGAGATCGCACAAGGCGAGGGAGGCGAGCAGGGGGATCCCCTAATGCCCGCCCTATACGCGCTGGGGCAGCATCCCGCACTGCTCCAAGCGCACGCGGCTTTAACCCCGGGGGAGGACTTGTACGCGTACTTGGACGATATCTATGTCACTTGCCAGCCCGAGCGTGCCGGGCCCGCCTTTACGGCCCTCGGCACAGCGCTCTGGGAGCGCGCGAACATCCGCGTCCATTTGGGCAGGGCATGGAATGCCGCGGGCGAGGAACCCAGTGCACTACTGGATGCGCTCCCCGCCGCCGCGCGCGCTGACGCTTGGGCAGGGAGTTGGGCGAGGCCACCAGCCCAGCAGGGCATCACAGTCCTGGGCACGCCGCTGGGGCATGCCGCGTACATCGCGGGAGCGCTGCGACGTGTCAGAGAGAAGCACGACGAACTCTTGGGTCGCATTCCCACGGTGCCACACCTGCAGAGCGCCTGGCTCCTCCTGCTCCTCTGCGCGCAGCCTCGGAGCAATTACTTGCTCCGCGTACTGCCGCCCGCTGACACGGGAGAGTTCGCCGAGTCCCACGACCGGGCCATTGCCCGCTGCCTGGGGCGCTTGCTCAGCGGCACGGACGAGCCCTTCGAACTTTCCCAGCTACAGGCCAGGCGTGCGCAGCTGCCACTCCGGTATGGCGGCCTTGGCCTCCGATCTGCTGCGGCGTCCCGGGCCGCGGCCTATTGGGCCTCCTGGGCGGACGCCATGCCGGTGATAGGCGAGCGGCACCCGCGCGTGCTCGCGCGGATGCTGATGGGCTTGGCCGATCCGCGGGGCGCCTCCGCCGCGCCTTCGACGCGGGCGGCGGCCCAGGCTGAGGCTGCTCTGCGCCTAGCGGGATTCCACGCGCCGCCGTGGACGGCCCTCGCGGACGGGCTCGCCACCGGTGAGGCGAGCCATTTCGGCGACGCGGCACGGGGATGGCAACAAGCAGCTTGTGCCAGCCTGGATCAGCGGGCCCTTGAGACGCTCCTTTCTGACCTTGACGGAGCGTCTCGGGCTTTGCTGCTCTCCCAGGCTGGGCCAGGCGGCAGCCTCGCTCTCACGGCGCTGCCAACACGCGAGGAGTTCACGCTGCAGGATGACACCTTCCGCTGCGTGCTCCTGCGGCGCCTGCGCCTCCCACTGCCACTTCAAGCCCGAGCCTGCCGCTGCGGCGGCGCCCTCGACGAGCTCGGAGACCACAGGGCCGCCTGCCCCACAGCCGGTGTGCTGGTCCGCCGCGCTTGCCCCCTGGAGCGCGCTGCGGCGCGCATCTGCCGGGAGGCGGGAGCTCGGGTCGCGACCAACGTCTTCCTCCGCGACTTGAACCTCGGGCTGCCATTGACCGACGGGCGCCGGCTCGAGGTCGTCGCGCATGGACTCCCGGCCTTTGGAGGCGTGCAGGTAGCGGTTGATGTGACGCTCGTCAGCCCGCTGCGGCGAGACGGGAGCAGCCGATCTCGCGCCGACCACGAGCCCGGCCTCGCCTTGCGAACCGCTGCCGAGCGCAAGCATCGGGTAACCTACCCGGAGTTTCAGCGAGCCCGGCGGTGTCGCCTGACGGTGCTGGCCCTCGAAGTTGGAGGGAGATGGGGCGAGGAGACTGAGGCCTTCCTCCACCGCATCGCGCAGGGCCGAGCTCTCGCCAGCCCCGCGGCGCAGCGCACGGCGGTCGCAGCCGCGTACAGGCGCCGGTGGGGGCAGATGCTCGCAGTCGCAGCGCAGGGAGCGTTCGCTGCGAGCCTCTGCCAACTCCCCACCGACGTTGGCGACGCGTACGCCAGCGCGCCGCTGGAGGGCGATGTCCTGTCCGACGCCCGTTGGGCGCCGGGCGCGTAGGGACCGGTCGCGTGTTTCACCCTGTTTCACCGCGGCTTGACGGAAAAAGGTCCGAGAAAAAAAAAAAAAAAGACCCGTGTCTGGAACGCCGCTGGTATCGCCCCTGCCGGAATCCAGCACCTCCCCCACTCTGCGGAGGTTTGGGTTGGGAGCCACGCCCTCCCTAGTGACCAACGCGGCATCCGTGTCCTTGGCACTCCGCTTGGGGGTAGCAAGTTCATCGCTGCCAGCCTGGCCGCCCTCAGCGCTGACCACGCAGCCCTTCTCGACCAGCTCCCCGGCCTGCCGGATCTCCAGGCAGCTTGGTTGTTGCTCCTTTTCTGCGCCTCTGCCTGCCCCCTGAGCAAACGCGGGCCTTTGCGGCTGAGCACGACCGTTCCCTCCTCCACTGCTTGGCGAACCTCCTGCGGTCTCCGAAGCGCCGTGCAGCACGCCCCAACCGCGTTTTGGGCATCTTGGGCGGATAGTTTGCCTTCCCTCGCACTTTCCTGCCTCAGCTCGTGCGAAACCCGGAGGGCGCAGGCAGCGTCGCGTATTGGGCTCTTTTTCCTTCTAGAGCACACAAGGCACTACAGGTACTACAGGGGCTTGAGCCATGTACAAGAACATACACAAGCCTCTGCCAGTTGACATCTCACATGACGATCTTTACATCTTTACTTTACATGTCATTGGATTCATGGAAAATTCGCCACCCCCCTTAAAGGCATGTGAACTGCCCTTTGTACAAGCAAATTCAACTATTTACCCTCCGTCCGGGGGCGGAGCTTCCCGCTCGAACAACGAGGTTGCCCTCATGTCTCGGGCTTGCCGGCGGGGGCGACCGCACGCCTTGACCTTTGGTTTGGCCTTTGCTTTCTCCCAACTTTGTGCTTTTGCACAAGGCGGATGGTCCCGCTGCCTGGGCGGTCATTCCCGCGCCAGCGCCCTCAAGCTTGGCAGGGAAGCCTGGCTTCCAAGGCTGCCGCTTTACCGCGGACACCTTGACGTTGATGCGCTGGAATTGGGTGATGTCAAGGCTCTCCAGCATTCCTAGCGAGGGCAGAGCTTCCCGCACCTCTGTGCCGGTCTTGGCATGCTTCGTTAAGAAGTTGGCTGGGTTCCAAGTGCCCTTGACCTTTCCAACGCTAAGCTTTCCAGCTTGGATCGCTCCTTGCACATAGAACTCGCACACCTCCAGGTGGCGAAGCTTGGATCCTGGCCCGATCCTCCTGGCTGCCGCCTGAGCTGAGCTCGAATCGGTCCAGAGCTTAGGCTTCTTGACCTTCAGCCCGAAGTCGATCGTGGCCAGCTCCTTTATGAAGAGAGCTTCTCGCGCCCCCCTGCTCACGCCACGCAGCTCAGCATCAGGCGAGCTAGTTGCTGGGAGTCCCGGCTGCGTCTGTGACCCGCAAGCCACTACAGCTCCTCCAAGCACGGCGATGTAGCAGTCGGTGGAGCGTCTCGTCTCGAGACATCCGGCCCAGTCCGAGTCCGTGAACAGGTCCAGGGTCAGCTCGTTCTGGGCGGTGGCTCCCGCTTCCAGAGCTACCACTGTGTACATCTCTGGATGGCGGTTTATATAGGTAGGCTGCTAGTATCTTGGCAGCTTTCAAATCGCACTCCCTGGGATTGGACATCCTTCTGGCCAACTCTTTCGTGGCAAACTGGATATCTCTTCGGTCCGCAGAAAGGTAAAAATGGCACTGCCAACTGCGCTGCGATAGGCTCGCGCATCCTCCTCTGAAAGTGGCATCACTTCCAGGAGGTTAAGTTGGCGGCTTGGCACCTCGGACCTTTCCTTGGTGACCCCGAGCGCATTCTTGATGTTCTCGACATGCACCTTATCTGCTTGTGTGAGGATGGCGTCCTCCAGACGGATCTTGGTTCGGTTCAGCACTTCCACAACAGTGCCGACCCGCTCAAGTTCCCCACTCTGAACTTCGCAGTGCTTCGGCAACTCCACATCGTAGAGGTAGTCCAAGGCGTCATCTGGGCCTGTACCTCTGAAGTCGTCGATGTGGTGCACGATCACGACTCCACTCTTCGTGCAGCGGTAGACCGTCGGGTCTTTCTCGCCCCGCACGAAGTGGTAGCGCTTCTTGTCCAGCTTGTTGAGCAAGATGTCCTCAAGCTCGTTCCTGAACACGGAACCTGCTGGTCGGCGTCCGTACAGGTTTCCGTCTAGGCGGAACAGCAGGTCCTTGAAGCGGTGGCGGTACTTGGCTTGATCCGCCGGCGCTAGGCCCGCGAGCCATTTCTCGAATAGCTCTTGCCACTCCACTGGTGCTCGGACATAGACGGGATTGCCTTCGGCGGCTCCCCTGTCCGCGCCGATCAGGAACGCGGCTACAATGTCCAAAGACCTCGTGTGGTATCCGTGCGCCAGGGCATACACCTCAAGGAGCGCATGACTCTCAGGCGTTGGAGTGGGGACGAACACGTTCATCTCCTCCTCCTGGTTTTTGGTGTAGCGCGCTTTCACATCTGCGCACGTGAAGCGACTTTTGTACACCCCTCGGCTGCTTTTGTCAACCCACTTGTGGTGGAAGATCTGGGAACCTTTGGGGATCTCTTCTCGAAGGACGGGCGTGAATGCCTTCTTATCCCACAACTTCTTGAGCTGCGCTTTGCGCGCTATGTGGACCTGCTCAGGGTTGAGGAGCTGATCCACATAGTCAGCTACGTTGCTGATGCGCTGCATCGCAAAAGGGTTCGACGCTTCGTCAGACTCGCCCCATTTCTGGATGGCTTCCCAGATCTCCAGGGCGGTAATGCCCGCAACCTTGGGTGTCTTTGCTGAGCTGCTTGGCTGAGCTGGCGGTGCTTCCCGCTTCAGGCCGCCATCTCCAAGTCCAGTTGGGCTCATTGGTGTGTCGGGTAGCGAAGCAAGAGGTGAATGCCACGCCGCCCCCCTGAAGGGATCAGAGGGCGCTGCTCCGGCGGTGTCTCCCGCTACGGGCGGCTCGCCTTCTGGCGCGCTCGGGCTGCAGTCCGACATTTCCTCGATGACCGCCGCTGCCTCCACGGCTGCTGCGTCTAGGTCGATGTCAGCTCCATCGTCCGCGATGCGCGGTGGATCTCCTCCGCCTTCTCCTTGCTCTCCATGGAGGGCTGCGTGGGCAGGCGCTGGCATGACCACGACACTTGACGTCTCACGTGGGGCGACTCGGTTGCCATCTCGTGGCTTCCACGGTAGCCCACGCACGCAGGCCATCAGATCGTTGTTGATCTGTTCCGCACTGGGCAAGCGGCGGACGGACCGCACAGCGATTGCCCCGGCGGTAGTGCCGACGACATGGCTGTCGTCCTTCTCCAACTTGCCCAACCATATCCCTTTGAGCCACTTCCTGGCAAGTTTGCTTTCGGCCAGGGGAACTTTCGCCATAACGACCTCGCCAAAATGGCAAATGGGCTTGGCGTAGTCGTGACCGTTCACCAACTTGAATGGAGTGCACCGGTCTTGCCCTCGCACGTGGTATCGGCTTATTAGCCACGCTGCATGCTTGACCAACCATGGCATGACGTTGTGAGTTGGTTCCAGCTCAGGATACCGCTCCTGCACGTCTGCCCACAAGGTTCGGATCTGGCCTGCCACAAAGCCATTCGCCGATTCGACAGAACCCTGCGACTGGTGCGACCTGACAGGCGCAGCCCTTATCTTTAGCTTTGCTGCTCCAACATGGCGCTGCCAAGCTTTGGCTACGGCTCCTATGGTGTTTTCAGCGTCATGCTGCACCACGGCCTTGTCGTGCCCGAGGTTGTTCAACCACAGCGTCAAGTTGTTGAGCACATACTGGCCGTGCTCCAGGCCCTTCCTGGGAATCTGGAGGGCAAAAGGCCATCCAGAGTCCACATCTATAGCGACCAGCATGGTGAAGAGACTTGACTCTTCCTCCACCACGGCGGCGTTCCTTCCAAGGAACAGGTAGTCAATTTGGATCACCGGTGTCTTCTCCACGCCGATGTCCCCATTGGCTCTTCGCCTGTGGGGGTCTTCCTTGCTTTTACCTGCCACGCACAGTTCGCACCAAGGCTGAAATGGAAGGTGTGTCATACTGTGTGTTGCCCTTTCGGCTGCAGTGGGCGCTGGAGGCGCTTCTGCTGCGAGAGGCCCTGGCGCTTCAGGCACCAGCGCTTCCTCTTCCAAGTCGCCATCAGCGGCTTCCTCCTCCTCAGCTGGGTGCTCTGCTTCTGCTGCAGGCAGTTCATCGTCATCACTGCTGTGCTCTGCCGCAGCATAAGCCTCAACAGCCTCTTGCTCTGGGTCCACCACTGGCGCGATGCGGACATGCGCTCTACTGGCCCAATCCTTCTCACGGTAAGGCAGCACAAATTGCCTTCCCTTCCGCTCGAAGGTTGCCTTTGACCCATCCGGCCATTGGATGTAGCAATCCTGCGGCGAAAACAGGATGCTTGCTCCGTCATCGATGGCTCGGTTGATCGAAAGGATGTTGTCGGTAATTCCCTCGACCACTTGGAAAGCTATTTGCGTTTCCTGGCGGCTTTGCCCGCTCCCAATGGTGAGATGTGGGCGGACCTCCCCGCACGCGTGTAGCGGACTGTCGTCGACCGAGTACAGAGACTCGACCACGGTCGGGTCGACTGCCGCCTTGAATGCGTCGGGACGGCATACGGAAGTACACGCTCCGGTGTCCACCAGGAGATCACCTACCCGGGCGACCGTGGACGCACCAGGGTTCTGCTCAAACAACATGATGGCCCGAACTCCAGTGCCAGAGAATGGTTCATGGGGGTTGGTCAAGTTCTTCCACTTGACCCTGTGTTCGATGCAGTCCCACTGCTGGCGCATATCATGCAGTTGCCAAGTGGTTCTCAAACCATAGACCTTGTGTTGTGGTCCAGGCGTGACTTTCTTTCTGATGCGCTGGCTTTTGCCACAAACCACATAAACCTTCTGGCTCGGCAAGCCATGCCAACCCGGCTGGTTGTGGAACGCGAGGATCTCGCCCGGGATCTTGGTGTCCCCCTTTCCCTCAGACACTCGCAGCATGCGAATGGAAGAGGTTCCCTCGCTCACAGTTCGCACCGCTCCACGCACGCTGGACGCGGCACTGGGCGCCGGAGCTATCTGGGACGCGGAGGGGCCCGCAGTCACCTGGGAAGCGGTCTCATCGTTGACATTGGACACGGTCCTCCCCTTCGCGTCTCCTTTGCCTTTCCCCTTGGTGTTGAACCAACATTTGTCTGTGGTGTGGCTGTTCTTCAGCAGATGGCACAGTTAGGCTTCTCATGTTCTTTCTTGTCACCCCCTTTCGGAGTGTCATTCTTCCCTTTGCCCTTGTCGGTCTTGCCACCTTTACCTTTGCCTTTCTTGCCTTTGTCTGAACCTTTCCCATCGCCCACCTTGCCAATGTCCATGGCGTCTTTCCGGGCCGGGCGGTGTTTCCCGCGTACGTGGCTGATGGGCTCCATACTCGCTTGGCTTGCAAGTAACCAACCACTGCGTCGCGGACAGCTTCGTAGCTATTCAGCACTGCGGCGTGCATCGCCAGGTGTTGCCTGAGAGCTGCGGGTGCCTCGGTGATGACCACGGCCCGCTTGTCTTCATCGGCTATGGCCTTACTTGGTCCGTACTCGGACTCATACCGGTCCAAGTCTGCCTCCCACTCTTGGAGGGCTGCGCTGAACTCAGCTTCTTTTGCAGGAAACTTGGGACTCAAAAGAGTTCTTCTCCAAATCAGCGCTTTGGAGTGGTTCTCAGGAGCAAATTCGCGAAACAGGAGGCGCCAAAGTTCGAATCCGTTCTGCTGTCGAATCCCTCGTGACAGCTTGGCTGCTGCCGGGCAATCTTGCACCCAACTCGCTAACATAGCAAACAGCTTGCGCGAGCGGTCTAGTGTGTCCTCGGACATCTCGTCCGGATCCAGAAAGTCTGTCGCTTTGCGACTCATTTCCAAAACCTCTGGCATGCTACCATCCATGAAGGCTAGATACGTTTCCGTTTGGAACACAAACTTTTCCCACCCGTCGCGATCCTTCAGATTTTGCGGCGTGCGGACAGCCTTCATCACATCCATGTGATGCATGATCCCGCTCGGTCTGTTACCGGCGGCAGCGGTCGCGCTTGGACCGTTTGGTCTTTGCGCGGCCTGACCCTGGGCTAGCATCAGCTGAGCGACGGCGTTGGTGAGCTCTGTGGTCTTGGCCTGCGACGCCTCCAAGGCGGCTCGGAGGGCTTGTCGCTCTGCTTCGCTTTGGCGAAGGGCCTGTTCCTGCATCTGAGCGGCGAACTGGCTGGCATCGGCCATGGCTCAATGCCCCTTGAATGTCGGCAGCCAGGCGGATTGCCCGCTCCAACCCCTCCTCCAGCTCCAACGAGCTCGAGGCGGCACTGCCCGCTCTCAGCCTTGCGACTGGAGGTGGGGCCTGCACCTGGCTCGCAATGAGCGCTTGCTTGCACTTGTGCTTGAAGTCCTCGACCGGCTCAGGCTCCAGGCGGAGACTCCCGCACTGGGCTGAAACCTCTGGCCCTGGCCTTGGGCTTTTCCTCCCGCTCCCTGTCCTGCTCCTGAGGAGGCGGGTCTGCCCGCCCTGCCTCGAGAAGCGGAGGGGCCCACGCAGCGACCGCACGAGCTTTGTGATGCTCGTGCCGCCCGAGAAGACGACCTTTTGTCTCCTCTGTGGCCTCCAGAGCTGGCTTGCCAGCCCCTAGAGGCGCCCACTGAGGCCGCTCGATAAGCTTGACCCTTGGGCCAGCCTCAACGATCCCAGCTACTGCAGGCTCCTCTTGCGGAAGCGGACCTGCTGGCTCTGGAGATGCCGGGGAGTCTTCCTCTGACTTCTCCTCCTTGGCAGCGTCTGCTGCCTCCTTGCGCTCCTCGGCCGGCGGGCTCGGGGGCGCTGGCAGCTCAGCTGGCTGAGCTGCGGGGCTTGGCCTCTGACCCTGCCAAGCCTCTCCCTCGCGCTGCGCTGTAGCTTTGCGCCGCGCGATGCCTCGGGCGATCCTCTCGGCCTGAGCCGCTTCAGATCGTGCACCTCGGTGGTTTCGAGGTCGCTGGCTCCAGTCTTGCCAGCCTTTCCAGCCCCGGCTGGACCAGCTTTGAGATTGCCAAGCTGGTTCGGACCAGGCCTGGCTCTCCCACCAAGGGCCTTGCTCGGCTTGAGCTTGGCCTTGACGATCTCCGGGCGGAGATCCACTCCAGTCCCACCAGGACGACCCCGGACGGGACGTGGCGGCGAGTGCCCTCGCACAGCCTTGGCTGCGCGGTGCTACCCGCGGCAGGCCGAGTAGTCCTCACGACCTTGGTCGCGGGGCTACCCGCAGAACCAGGAACTCAGTTGAGTTCCTGCGGAGGGCCCTGACCGTTGAGCTTGGTCAGAGCTCCGCTACCATGCGAAACCCGGAGGGCGCAGGCAGCGTCGCGTATTGGGCTCTTTTTCCTTCTAGAGTACACAAGGCACTACAGGTACTACAGGGGCTTGAGCCATGTACAAGAACATACACAAGCCTCTGCCAGTTGACATCTCACATGACGATCTTTACATCTTTACTTTACATGTCATGGGATTCATGGAAAATTCGCCAGCTCGAGTCCCCTCAGCCCGACCCCGCTTCCGCTTCAGCGCGCGCTCTCTGCGATGCTTTGACGAGGACTCCTCGGAAGACCGGACCAGGGGTGGCAACGTGCCGCCTCCCGCGCTGTCGATGACAGCTTCGCCCTTGGGCTCGCGCGCCTCGCGCCTGCCGCGTGTGCCAAGCTTTTGTTCCAGTCTGGCCCCTCGTGTCTTCCTTGCTGTCCCTACTTCCCCGGAGTTGTCGCTTGAGCCCCCGCTCTTTCGCGCGCTCCTCCTCCGGCGCCTGTGGCTCCCCTTGCCTTTCTGAACTGGCAATTGTTCATGTTTTTAAAGTTTTTTTTTGCATTTTGCATTTTTCCAGTTTTTCGCGGGCATTTGTTGCTCGATTTATGTCGCTGAGGTTGACTTTAGAGAAGTTAATTGTTTGGGTTTCAAGTTGTTTTTCGGTGGGAAGGGGGGGGGGCAGGACGGGACAATAATAATGCGCCTGTGTGCCCATTGTTGCGAAAGGCTTGATTCCTGCAGCATCGTTTTTCGCTGGCTGCTCGCCTTCGGAGAGTCGGAACGGAATTATCTTTTTTCATCTCGTTTGTTGTTTGAGGGCTCGGTGGCTTGCCCCGCCCCACCCCCCCTCCTCCCAAGCCCATCAATGATTGACGTTGTTGCGTTTGCTTGCGCGGGTTCGGTGGCTTGCCCCGCCCGGCCCCCTTAAACAAATCCTTTCGCTGGTTTTGGCGGCATGCCCCATCCAGCAATAGGGTGCCCAGCTCCCCCTTCCTCCAAAGTGAAGCCCGCCAACGATTGAAGTTGTTGCATGTGCTTGTGCTTGCGGGTTCGGTGGCTTGCCCCGCCCGGCCCCTACGCCTTCTGCAAGCAAGAGGGAAGGCGTCTCAGGGCAAAAGAGTCTCACAGGAAAGCTGTGAGCTGACGAACGGACATGCGTGATGCGACGCAAGAGCCGCCCAAGTCGTATGTTTCTTGCGGATCATTTTTTTCAAGCGGATAGATGTGTTTTTGCAGAGCAGATGTGCTTGTTGCGGTGTGCGCTTGCGGGTTCGGTGGCTTGCCCCGCCCGGATCATTTTTTTCAAGCGGATAGATGTGTTTTTGCAGAGCAGATATGCTTGTTGCGGTGTGCGCTTGCGGGTTCGGTGGCTTGCCCCGCCCGGCGCCCACAATGACTTACGCTGGTTTCGGTGGCATGCCCCATCCAGCAGTAAGGATTCAGAAGGGGCGCTTCTGAAACCGCCCTTTTCCGGAAGCGTTCTCAGAAAGGCTTTCGTGTGTAAGGGCGGCTCGAAAAACAAGACTTTCGTGGGAAGTCTGCCTGCAAGCTGCGGGCGCGCGCATTGTTACTACCAGACTTTTAGTGGGGCCTGGCCCCACGCCAAATCTGGACTAGTGACCTTAAAGTTTTCCTGATTGTGCGGCTACACAGGCTCAATGGCGACAGCTCAGAAGGCAGTTGTTTTCTATTGCTTCCAAGGTTTGGTCACTGCGGCCCGCTTGCAAAACCATCCGTGCTTGGCAAGTCAAGACGCGCTGTGTTCGCTTGGCGGCTCTTAGACAAGTTAGCAGGCGCGGCCGTGTTTTGGTGGCTTGCCCCATCACTGGCGTGAAAGCTGCAGCCATGTCGATTGCGCTCGTTGCTGGCGTCATCGTAGGTTTCTTCATGGGCGTGGTTGTGCCAATTGGCGGGAAGGGCCTCAAAGGCGGCAGCGCGGCGGGCAAGGGTCAGACTGACGAGCAAGGCAGCCGCAGCAGCGACGGCGTTGGCGGCTTACCTCAGCCTGGAAAATAGTCTTCACATGAATGTCGTGCGGCAGTACCTCTTCGGCCGCTTGTGGGCACACATGCAGAGCCCAAGCAGTCAGTATTACGCTGCAGAGCTGCGCGACGCTCTGCAGGCCAGTGCTTTGTTTTATGCACAGACGCAGTGTTTATTCTGCTGCTTTAATATTTCAAACCAGTCTGAAACCAAGTGGTCTCGCCGTGCCTGCCAACCACGACGCAGGCGGACAGCGGTGACAGCAACTTGACGAGGGGCAAGGCCGGAGGAAAAGCGCCGCCGGTGAGCAAAGCCAGGCTGGGCAGCTTGGCCCAGTGCCTCCTCCTGCCAAGAACGGGGGGGCAGGGCGGCCGAACAGTGGCTCGGCGCTGGTCGACCTGGTGGAGAACATGCTGAAAGCTGCGCCGCCTGCTCCAGGCGCCGGACCAGCCCCCAAGCAGGGCAGACGAGTCAAGGCTAAGGCTGCCGCGCCGCCGGCCACTGAAGACCCAGCCGAGGAAGAGGAGGACGACCCCACGGACAGGGAGCCCAACTGAGCCGCAACGCTGGGCTTTTGCGCGCTCTGCCGCGTAAGTTTGTGAGTTTGGTAACCATGATGTGGCTCAGGCGGCGTGCCCCGGCCCGCGTTGGTGGCTTGCCCCAGCACATTGGATTTGTGTCGGCGGCGTGCCCCCGCTGCTGCTGCAGAGAGATGTCAAACGCAGATCGAACGGTGCTTAAAACATGCGGCCAGCCAAGGACATTGAATCAGGACGTCCGGCGTCATGAAGTGCTGAGGATCAAGGGTTGCCGAGAGACAGTCCGGTCACGTCCATCCAGTTTCCCACATGACACGTACGCTCGCCCGATCAGCTTGGTCCGCGGAAAAAAACTTAAGTTTTTTTCCACAGACCCCATTTGTCCAGAGGGTCTCCGGTTTCCATAAGTTGTCTCCACAAACCACAGCGCTGCGGACCGTCGAGTGGACTACAATTCTTGGATTTCGGGGAACGCAAAATTCCCGGTGTTCGAACGTTTCTAGTTCTTTGGACAGTCCACAGCGCTGCGGCTTGTTGAGTCGACCTTCGGATTCCAGAGGCCCTCTGGACAGGAACTTCGTGCGTAAACTTAAGTTTTTTTCCGCAAGCGCCCTCTGGACAGAGCTCTGGCCCAAGCTGCCCGGAATGTCCGCGCAGAGCGCATGGGCCCGCTTTGGCAGGCGGTGGACCGAGCAGTTCCCGTGGCTGGAGGCTGTGCAGTGGGACACAGGCGACTTCTCCGTCAGCTGTGCTGCCTGCAAAGCTGCTGGGCATGTGTCAGCGGAGTTTCGAACCATTGCTTCATTGCAGGTCAGCCACTTCCGAGACCATGAGAAAACCAAAAGGCACCAGGCCGCAGCATCAAATGAAGACATCCGACTGCGTCTGATGGCCCCATCTCTCGAAGAGTTCATCGCAGTTCTGCGAGCTACACGCAAGGGAAAAGATGGCGGTGATGATGGGATTGCCTGGTCCGGCGGCAAGATCCTTCGCCGCCGAGCCCAGAAGCTCAAGTTTTGCTTGGCCGAGTCGCTGCGGGCTCGCACGCGACAAACGCTCAACGCTGCCTCCTGCGTCGCTGTGCGCTCGGACTGCTCAAAGACGATCCTTGTCTTGCGAGGGCAAACGTGCGCAGAGGATTTGCGTCCTCAGCACATGCTTCTGGGCGCACGGAAGCTTCATGACTTCTCTAATCGGAGTTGCCACGGCTGTTGTGCATTTGCTTCATGATTTGGCCACCCCTTTTGCTGGTGCAGAAGAATTCAAGGACTGCCTGAAGCCAACTGTGCCAGCTCAGGTGGCTTGTCCCAGCTGTGGACGCAGTTGCGTTTCAGCAGTGGCTTGGGCGGGTTGAGGTGTTCAACGCCGACGCAGCAGCCGACGAGCAGCTGGCGGGACAGCTCTTGTCGTCGGAGCACGAAGCTTTTGCTCAGCTATACTGCGATTTGGCAGACATGGACACGGGCACGCTGCAAGTCTTTCCGAACCTGAAGCTTGTAAACAAAGACAAGCCCCACGCAGCCCGCAGGACCCTTTTTTTGTTTGTGGCCACGGCCTAGCTCCACCAAGGTTTGAAAAAGGCTGGCCAGTTGCTGCGTGTCCAGAGCTTCCCTTCCAACGGGTGGAGCTTTTTTCTTTTTTGATAGGCAGGCGTCTAAATGCGTTTGACCACAGAACTTTACAGTCTGACAGTGGCTTCTTAAGGGCCGACATTGCTCAAGATCCACTTCCTCACGGCGAGCTGTGTGGCACTTGTTCTTCACGTCCTTCTTGGCTCTGCACTTCTTGTAGGAGCAAAGCTGCTTCACTGCGCTGCCTTTTTTGCGAGCAGGCCCCCGTGCCATTGGTAGACTTTCTCACGCTATTTCCCTTCTACGGGCAGCTCAACATGTCAGAGCCGAAATTTCAAAAAACCAAACAAGACTTGCAGGCAGACTTCCCACGAAAGTCTTGTTTTTCGAGTCGCCCTTACACACGAAAGCCTTTCTGAGAACGCTTCCGGAAAAGGGCGGTTTCAGAAGCGCCCCTTCTGAATCCTTACTGCTGGATGGGGCATGCCACCGAAACCAGCGTAAGTCATTGTGGGCGCCGGGCGGGGCAAGCCACCGAACCCGCAAGCGCACACCGCAACAAGCATATCTGCTCTGCAAAAACACATCTATCCGCTTGAAAAAAATGATCCGGGCGGGGCAAGCCACCGAACCCGCAAGCGCACACCGCAACAAGCACATCTGCTCTGCAAAAACACATCTATCCGCTTGAAAAAAATGATCCGCAAGAAACATACGACTTGGGCGGCTCTTGCGTCGCATCACGCATGTCCGTTCGTCAGCTCACAGCTTTCCTGTGAGACTCTTTTGCCCTGAGACGCCTTCCCTCTTGCTTGCAGAAGGCGTAGGGGCCGGGCGGGGCAAGCCACCGAACCCGCAAGCACAAGCACATGCAACAACTTCAATCGTTGGCGGGCTTCACTTTGGAGGAAGGGGGAGCTGGGCACCCTATTGCTGGATGGGGCATGCCGCCAAAACCAGCGAAAGGATTTGTTTAAGGGGGCCGGGCGGGGCAAGCCACCGAACCCGCGCAAGCAAACGCAACAACGTCAATCATTGATGGGCTTGGGAGGAGGGGGGGTGGGGCGGGGCAAGCCACCGAGCCCTCAAACAACAAACGAGATGAAAAAAAACAATTCCGTTCCGACTCTCCGAAGGCGAGCAGCCAGCGAAAAACGATGCTGCAGGAATCAAGCCTTTCGCAACAATGGGCACACAGGCGCATTATTATTGTCCCGTCCTGCCCCCCCCCTTCCCACCGAAAAACAACTTGAAACCCAAACAATTAACTTCTCTAAAGTCAACCTCAGCGACATAAATCGAGCAACAAATGCCCGCGAAAAACTGGAAAAATGCAAAATGCAAAAAAAAACTTTAAAAAACATGAACAATTGCCAGTTCAGCTTTTGGGTCTGCCGCGTGTTCGTGCGGGAGAGCTCTAGACGAGCTCGGTGACCATCGCTCTGCTTGCCCCCGGTCTGGCGCCCTGCGGTCGCGGGCCGGGCCACCGCCCGAGTCTGTCGTGAGGCCGGCGCCACGGTGACCACCCACGCTCCTTCGAGACATGAACGTGCGTGTCGACAGCCTTGATGACAGGCGCATCAAGGTTATCGCCAATGGCCTTCCTCTCTGGGGTGGCGTGCAGCTTGCGGTTGACACGACCCTGGTCTCGGCCCTGGACTCAGCCGGCCACGCGCGGTTTACCAACGCCGCGCCGAGGGAGCCGCGCTCCGTCTTCGCGAGCCAAGGAGAGGACTTACCGTGAGATCCTTTCGTCTCATCGCTGCCGCCTTGTCGTTGTCGGACTTGAAGTTGGTGGCCGCTGGAGCGCTGAGGCCGCACAGTTTGTGAGCTCGCGTGCCCGGGCCCGCGCCCGCTCTTGCAAGCCTCATGTGCCGCAGCATACCGCGCCCGGTGGTCGGCCCTCATTTCTTTTGCCGCCGCGCGGGCGGATGCCGCCAGCCTTCTTGCCTGGCGCGCACAATCTTCACGGGCCCGTGCCAGATGTCAGCGACATCCTTGCTGACTTCCGGTACTCCGAAGCGCCCGAGTGCAGTCGGCTGCCTGTGCCCGGACGCTGACCGGTTCAGCAACAGCGCTGCATGTGGGGAGGCTGGCCTCCGCAGCAACAGCCTAAGTCCTCCAGTTCCCGGGGGCACCCATTAAAGAGGGGTTTCTGCGGGGTGAGCCAGTGGACGGGCAGACGGAAAAATGTGTGAGAAAAAACACGAGAAAAAACACATTTTCCCAGCCAAACAAATACGGAAGTTACATACATATTTTTTAGAAACATTGTATTCTTGAGTAGTTTCAAGTAACATCCCGAACTAGTTATTAGTACATATACTAATTAAGGTGGCCACCTTGCGGGCGCCGCCAAAAGCCGGCGGGCCATTCGCGATGACCTCAATCATCTGGCGCCCATGATATCGCTGAACACAAGACATCAGTCGCGACACGCCGCCTTGCGGCAAACGCGAACCGCAGCAGGCTCGAGGGGGAAAAAGCACTCCCGCTGTGGGGCAGCCGGCAACCTCAGCTTCCGAAGGAGGAGCGTGCGAAAGACGGCAACGCTGCCGCCTGGCCCAGCCTGCGACAACATCAAGGCCCGAGACGCTGGATCAAGGTCACGGAATAGCGTCTCAAAGGCCCTGTGGCCACAAAGCCGGCGTCCTGCAGAGCGGCGGCAGCGCACGCCGCCACAACGGCCGGCCACGCATGGCCTGCGGCGGGCTCGGTCAACTCCTGCAATAGGGAAGCTAAGAGCAGGGGATGTCGCTCGCCTATCACGGGGAGTGAGTCGGTCCAGGATCCCCAGTGTGCGGCATGGGCGGTCGTAGCTGCTGGTCTCAAACCTAAGCCGTCAAAGCGAAGAGGCAATTGAGCTTTCCGGGCGCTGGGGTCGGGGAGGGGAGCTGGCGCGTCCGAGTGGTCGAGCAGTGTTCGAGCGCGGCAAAGGCCGGGCCAACCCGGGCGGCCGAGAAAGGCACACAAATTTTCGCCCGGCTCCAGAGCGCTTTGTGCTTGCAGCAAGGCGCCGTGCTGCCCCAGGGCAAAAAGGGCTGGCATCAGCGGATCGCCCAGCTCCTCGCCTTCAGCTTTCACTACCTCATGCGGCTGCCCCTCGGCATCGTAAAACGAATAAGTGCTCGGGGCGCCTTAAGACTGTCCGACGTGGGCTCAGAACGGTCTGGCGGGGATGCCCCTGCGTGACAGCTCGCGGTGCCCTAGCGAGCGCCTCAGCGCTCGCCAGCGCCGAGAGTGCGTACTGGAACGGTGCGCAGTTGGCGTTAAACGCGCAGGCGAATCGCTGTGCCAGCGTTCGTGCAACTAGGCGGCGCAGGACATCCCCAATGACCAAACCTCGCACACCGCCGTCTGGCTTGCCCTGCCAGCACACGCATGGCGCGGTACTCCAATCCTTCAACCACAAGCTTGTGCGCAGCACTGCAAGACCAAGCGCCAACAGCGCACCGTATGGCAGCTTTGCGCTTCGGCAAGCCCCCCTACGTTTTTCACTGGAAAACTCAAAAGAGCGGCAGCGGGCGCCCGCAAAACACAGCTCGTACGTTAAAAAACCGTTGAAAGTACTGCGTTTGCGGCCGCACCATCACGCTGCGTGAAGCAGTGGGTGGCTGCAGCGCGGCGAAAGTCCGGAGTCAGGATCATTGTTTTGTTTCTCCGGCGACCAACAGTTTCGCGGGAGTTGCATGGAACTGGCGCCTGGCAATTCAGTCGGGTCTGGCAGCTGAAGGCGCTGGCCCAGGCTGGCTTATTTTGTTAAAGAGCATTGCGGTGCCACATATTAACCCGAATTGAGCAGCGCCATAAACCCTGACAATACAAAGTAGTAAAGGGGGATGTCGTATAGAATCCCTGCGAAAGCCAAAACGCAGGCCGCGAAAGCTTGCGAAAGCTTATCGCGAAAGTAACCAAAGAAGGTCCCGCTGCGAAAGACCCGCGAAAGCCTGCATGCTGTGTGACAGTCCGCCGCGAAAGCGTCGCGAAAGCAATTCTAGAGAACACAAAGCCCGCGAAAGCAAAACATGGGGTCGCGAAAGCATCGCGAAAGGGTCCACGAAAGCAAGTTCATAGGACCGCTTTTTACACAAGAGTATTTGGCACGGCTCAATTGGTATGAAAAACGGGCAGACGAACCGAAACTTCATGGCCAAAGGGTTGAAAAATTGTTCTTGTCGCATGTCGGAGGGAGCTTGGGCAAGCAAACCTATCAAAAGCGACCCTGGGGATGGCAGTTGCCAGTCTGCAGCTAACAGCTGCCAGACTGGAGCTGGCAGTTGCCAGTTTCGAACTGGCAGCTGCCAGTCTGCAGCTGGCAGTTGCCAGTCTGGAGCTGGAGCTGGCAGCTGCTGGCAGCTGCTGGTCTGGAGCTGGCAGCTGCCACAGTTGCCGGCAGCCTGTAGTCCGAGCTGGCAGCTACCCGGCTGCCAGCCGGTCTGAAAAAGCGCCAGTCTGAACGCGCAGAATATAGCGAGGAATCGCAGCCGTGGTACAAGACATTTTGCTGGGGCCTTCGGCGCCGTTGTGTCGGAGGGTCGTGGCTGCTTCATACATTCCAGAGCGGCGCAGCCGCTATACAGTGCTCACAGAGCGGCGCAGCCGCTATAAAAAATGCGCAGAACCCCGCTGCCGGCTGAAAGTGCGCTGCCGCCACGCACAGTGTGATCACAAAGCGGCACATGCACGTGGTCGACTCGCGCGCAGTTGTTTTACACGTGCACTTTTACAACGTCCGTGCGCGCGTGTGTATTTGGCCTGAATGGATGCTCCTGACAAAATCTATTGCGTACCTTCTACGGACATGATTAAGGCGACGCCGGCGCACGGCACAGCTTTCCAGAAGATCAACAAAAACACATTTTGCGATCCGAGGCACTGCGACACTTTGGGGAGCAGCTTTTAAGCAGATCACGCGTGCTCACTTGTAAAAATCTACTCGGGAAAGCAACGGGAGACTTATTTGTGCCCCGAAAAGGCTCGGTTCCAAAATCGCACGTGCATCTTAAAAAGCTAATCCCTAACTAGTTTCCAATTTTTCGCACGAAGTTACTTAAGTGCTTTCTAAGTACCTAAGTAACTTATAAGTTTCCCTCGAACTTACCGTAGTTAGAATGTACTTGCCCCACTTATAAGTCACGTTATTGAACTTATAAGTGACGTTGCAAGTTACTTGTAAGTCACGCGGCCACCTTGCAGCTCGCCGCTCCCGTGCAACGGAACGGAGCTAGCCGGCCCTGCATGGACGTCGAGCCTGGCATAGCCCTCCGCGAAGCTGAGGAGAGGAAACGGCGGACAACCTACCCGGAGCTCGCCGCTGCTGGCCGGCTTGGCGCGTGGAAAAGCCGCTGCCGGCCCAGCCCAGCCAGCGCAAGGCTGCGGCCAGGGCGTTCGCAGGCCGCTGGGGCCAACTGCCCGCGATCGCAGCCCAAGGCGCGCATTTGGCGCAGCCTGCTCGAGCTCCCCCCCGGCCCGGCGGCGACGCATAGGCTTCTGTAGCTGGTTCGTTCGTGTCACCTTCCGGCAGTCGTAAAACAGGCGATTGAGGAAAACAAGTCACCAACCGCCACAATAGATATGTGTCTGTGATTAAGGCTGACGACACATTACCCCTTGACGACGCATCGACGCATTGTGACGACACATTTGTTGTTTCGCGAGAGGTGCAGGATTTCCAACCTGATCAGCTGGCTAATGCCTGAACCCTCCAAAAGTACTGAAATTTCCGTACATGCAGAAAAAAAGTGTCAATGTACACTTTTGAGGAAATTTGACGGAAATCGCTTTTAGCAGGCTGTGAGCGTTTGTGGTGCACTTGGATGCACATGAACCCAGTTTGCAATTTACACGGCCCGTCATACTTAATTCCGTTTCAGGTCTTTCGTCTCCAATTGCTGTGGGGCAATGTGTGACAGCTTCCTTGCCGCTTTTGCGAGTTTGCAGTTTTCTCAGCCAAAATGCAACCGCAAATGCACGGAAATCGGCGGGAAATGCACGGAAATCGGCGGGAAAAGTACGGAAATCTGCGGAAAATGCACGGAAATCAGCGGAACATTTTCTTGAGGAAATGGGCACCTTTTGTCCTTGGTGAATTGCACACCTTCAAATGGTATGAGCATGACAATCTCCAGTGCCATGGCCGGAGCTGAAAGTGAGATTCTTGTAGAAAAAAGGTAGCAAAATGCTCCTGTGTCTTATGTTGAGCCTGCAAGAAAAGTACAGTTTTTGCTCAAATGTATGGATTTCAAGGAAATGCACGGATTTTTGCACAGAGTCGCAAAAAAAGTGCCCTTGGTTGGTCCAGGTGTTAACCAGGGTATAAACGTTCAGCGTCTTGGCTTAGTTGGGTTATAAGGCTGCCAAACTCCCTGGCAAACGAGATAAGTCGGTCAAACCTATATAAGCAAACCCCAAGTGGGGGGATGGATCCCGATGTCCAAAGCGGGGGGTCCCGTTGCAAACCAACCCCAAGCCAAACACTCAGCAAACATGGTCGCAGCCCTTATAAGGTTTAGCGAGGTTAGCTTTTGGGATCTGTTTTCGGGCGCCCGCGCATGCCGAGTATGATGTTGCGGACGCAAGTGCTCAGATGTGATCTCAGATTCAGATTTTCAGATTTTTTCAGAATCTGAATTTTGCAGATGTTTTCAGATTCAGATTGTGTTTTTTTGATTTTTTCTCAGATTTTTCGGATTCTGAAAATCTGAATCTTCATCACTTTCTTTACTTAAATTTTCAATTTCAGATTTTTCAGATTTTTTCAGATTCTGACAAAATCTGCAAAAATCTGAATCTGAAGAATTCTGCAAAATTCAGATCCTGAAAAAAACTCAAAAATGCATCTGATATCAAATCTGAAAAGTTCAGATTCTGAAAAATCTGAAAAATATGAATCTAACAAACAATGTCAAAACAAATGGGCGCTCTGATCCGAGCTGTGGAACCGCGCGGACTGCCCGCTGCGGCTTTGTTTGATGTCTCGCTTGCGGCAGGAAAACGCATTGTTGCACCAATTGCACACAGGTGCTGGAATTTGAAGGAAAAACCTTAACAGGCTTAGCTGGTTTAGCTAAACTTTAGCCAAACCCTTGCACAAACCACCTCCTAAACCACATTTTGTAACCCTTATAAACCCGCTGCTAACTCTTATAGTGATTTAGAAGAGATATCTAAACCCCCCCAACCGGCTAAGTTCGGCTCCTGCACGAAGGGCTCACAGCCGAAGCCGCAGCACAAGTCGCAGCACAGTGCGCTGCAGGAGGCGTGATGTACCAGAATCTGGCAATGCATCTTGCCACAAAAGAATGTTGGACAAACTGCCAAGATCCAAGCCGCCGCGCGCGCAGCTCACTCGCTCCCTCCCTCACTCATTCTCTCACTCACGCACGCACGCACGCACGCACGCACTCACTCACTCACTCACTCACTCACTCACTCACTCACTCGCTCCCTCCCTCACTCACTCCCTCACTCACTCACTCCACTCACTCCACTCACTCCACTCACTCCACTCACTCCACTCACTCCACTCACTCCACTCACTCCACTCACTCCACTCACTCCACTCACTCCACTCACTCCACTCACTCCACTCATT
>CAUJNA010002224.1:2085119-2110000 GCA_963377175.1 Effrenium voratum | reverse complement strand
CCACTCCACTCCACGCCACGCCACGCCACGCCACGCCACGCCACGCCACTCCACTCCACTCCACTCCACTCCACTCCGCTCCGCTCCGCCCCGCTCCGCTCCCCTCCACTCCACTCCACTCCACTCCACTCCACTCCACTCCACTCCACTCCACTCCACTCCACTCCACTCCACTCCACTCCACTCCACTCCACTCCACTCCACTCCACTCCACTCCACTCCACTCCACTCCACTCCACTCCACGCCACTCCACTCCACTCCACTCCACTCCACTCCACTCCACTCCACTCCACTCCACTCCACTCCACTCCACTCCACTCCACTCCACTCCACTCCACTCCACTCCACTCCACTCCACTCCACTCCGCTCCGCTCCGCTCCGCTCCGCTCCGCTCCGCTCCGCTCCGCTCCGCTCCTCTCCTCTCCACTCCACTCCACTCCACTCCACTCCACTCCACTCCACTCCACTCCACTCCACTCCACTCCACTCCACTCCACTCCACTCCACTCCACTCCACTCCACTCCACTCCACTCCACTCCACTCCACTCCACTCACTCACTCACTCACTCACTCACTCACTCACTCACTGACTCACCATGCGCGGGCAAGCCCGGCCGTCACAAAAGTTTGATCTTTGCTGAGGCAAAACATGGCTTTGCGATATGGCCAAAGAACGGGTCGGAAAACGAAAATTCACCGGGAAGCTCTATCGCCGCTTTTTTTGAGCCCTGCGTGCAACACCCCTATAATGAATGCACAATGAAAGCAAGTGAACAAGCTTATTCCCGCAATCCACAATCCCCTGCAAGAATTAAGGATTCAACGCAGTTCAAACCCCGACCCCGACAATGGCAATGTGGCAACATGCGACGCAAGTGCTGGCAGCGGGGAAGGTCCTCAAGTTCCGGCAGCCACATGAGTCGACGCCAAAATGCCAATTCATGGCGCTGAGTTAGGGGGTCCTAGGCGCGACAGCTAGCCAACGCGGATGTCCCAGAGCCCATACTCGCTTGCCCTTGCTCGCCTCACGGCGTTGCGAAAGCCCAGCGGTGGAGTGAGGGGCATCGCCACTGGCGACACCTTGGTCGCCCGCACGCTCGCCAGGCGCTATGCGCCTCGATGAAGCCACCAGGCCGTACCAGTTTGCGCTGCGGACGGATTACCTGGCCGCTTTGCTTCGCGCTGCCACCGGGCTTGTCCTGATGGGCGTTGCGCTGAGGACTCGGCGTCCCGGCGGCCTTCCTGGACAAACACGAGGAAGTGACGCCATCTTTGTCCGTGCCTTCTACGCGCGGCATGGTGGGACGGCGCCGGAACCGCATTGGCTGAGGGCGACACGTTGGCTCCCACCCTGCTTGTATTTGCGCAGCGCGCGGCGTTGGTGGCGGCCTTCCGGCAGCTCTGGCCGGGAGAGTTTCTCGCTGTTTTTTTGGGGTGACTTATATATGAGCCACGGACAAAACACACGAAGACCACTTTATCCAGGCGGGGTACGTTTTTGCATAACACATGCCAAAACCATGGAAAACGATAAGGTCTCCCCCAAAAACGAGAACCCTTAACTAACACACGGCTCTATAATAACCCTGCAGTTGCAACTTAGTTAGGGTGGGACCCTGGAGTGGCCACCGTAAAACGAGAAGGCGAGTCGCCAGTTTCGATCTGGAGCTGCCAAGGTGTGCTTCGTAAATACGACACTTGTACTGAGAAGTTGCGATTTTCGAGCTGGAGCTGCGGAAGTATACTGCGCGTACTAGACTTGTACTACACAGTTGCGATTTTCGAGCTGGAGATGCGGAAGTGTACTTCGCGTACTAGACTTGTAATATACAAAGATTCGATTTTCGAGCTGGAGCTGCGGAAGTGCACTTCGCGCACTAGACTTGTACTACAAAGTTGCGATTTGCGAGCTGGAGATGCGGAAGTGTGATTCGCGTACTAGACTTGTACTACAAAGTTGCGATTTTCGAGCTGGAGCTGCGGAAGTGTACTTCGCGTACTAGACTTGCACGACAAAGTTGCGAATGTCGAGCTGGAGCTGCGGAAGTGTACTTCGCGTACTAGACTTGCACTACAAAGTTGCGATTTCGAGCTGGAGCTGCGGAAGTGTACTTCGCGTACTAGACTTGCACTACAAAGTTGCGATTTTCGAGCTGGAGCTGCAAAAGTGTACTTCACGTACTAGACTTGTAATATACAAAGATTCGATTTTCGAGCTGGAGCTGCGGAAGTGTACTTCGTGTACTAGACTTGTACTACAAAGTTGCGACTTTCGAGCTGGAGATGCGGAAGTGTGCTTCGCGTACTAGACGTGTGCTACAAAGTTGCGATTTTCGATCTGGAGATGCGGAAGTGTACTTCGCGTACTAGACCTGCATTACAAAGTTTCGATTTTCGAGCTGGAGATGCGGAAGTGTACTTCGCGTACTAGACTTGTACTACAAAGTTGCGATTTTCGAGCTGGAGATGCGGAAGTGTACTTCGCGTACTAGACTTGTACTACAAAGTTGCGAGCTGGAGCTTTCGAAGTGTGCTTCGGAGACTTGCTACAAAGTTGCGAATTTCGAGCTGCTGCGAAAGTGTACTTCGCTAGACTTGTACAAAGTTGCGATTTTCGAGCTGGAGCTGCGGAAGTGTGCTTCGCGTACTAGACTTGTACTACAAAGTTGCGACTTTCGAGCTGGAGATGCGGAAGTGTACTTCGCGTACTAGACTTGTACTACAAAGTTGCGACTTTCGAGCTGGAGATGCGGAAGTGTGCTTCGCGTACTAGACGTGTGCTACAAAGTTGCGATTTTCGATCTGGAGATGCGGAAGTGTACTTCGCGTACTAGACCTGCATTACAAAGTTTCGATTTTCGAGCTGGAGATGCGGAAGTGTACTTCGCGTACTAGACTTGTACTACAAAGTTGCGACTTTCGAGCTGGAGATGCGGAAGTGTGCTTCGCGTACTAGACTTGTACTACAAAGTTGCGATTTTCGATCTGGAGCTGCGGAAGTGTACTTCGCGTACTAGACTTGTACTACAAAGTTGCGATTTTCGAGCTGGAGATGCGGAAGTGTACTTCGCGTACTAGACTTGTACTACAAAGTTGCGATTTTCGAGCTGGAGATGCGGAAGTGTACTTCGCGTACTAGACTTGTACTACAAAGTTGCGATTTTCGAGCTGGAGCTGCGGAAGTGCACTTCGCGTACTAGACTTGCACTACAAAGCTCCGGCTTTCGAGCTGGAGCTGCGGAAGTGTGCTTCGTGTTTTAGACTTGTGCTACAAAGTTGCGAATTTCGAGCTGGAGCTGCGAAAGTGTACTTCGCGTACTAGACTTGTGCTACAAAGTTGCGATTTTCGAGCTGGAGCTGCAGAAGTGTGCTTCGCGTACTAGACTTGTACTACAAAGTTGCGATTTTCGTCACCATGCCCAATTGCGTTCCACGATCGAAGCAATGTCCTCGGCCAGAAAAAAAACTCGCCGGGGTGGCCGCCAACCTGGGCAAACCGCGCGTCTACAATTGCGTCGCAACCGCCGCCCCGCCGGGCATTTCGGAGCTCGGCCCTGGAGTGCGGCGTGGCAACAAGCCGGTAGAAGGTGCGGTTTGTTGCCCTTGGCACGCCCATCGGCGCCCCGGAGTTTGTGGCCCCGTGCGCGAGGGAGTGCCTCGAGCAGGAGCAAGGCTTGCTGGCGGAGCTGCCGCAGCTGCAGTCTGCTTGGCAGCTGCTCCTCTAGGGCGCAACACTTGCTCCCGGCGGCCTACGCAAGCGCATGACCACGCGGTCTGGGACAATCTGCAAGCGCTCCTCGGCGAGCGCGGCACCCACACTGCCCCCGGCGCACATGCACGTCGCCTTGCATCGGCGCCTGTGCCTCCATTTGCCCCTCACGCACCGGCATCGCGGAGGCGAGGGGTTGCCGGGGTGCGGCGCTGCGCTCGATGTCTTGGGGGGCCCAAGATTGTTGGTGCGCCGCGCCACCTTGCTTGAACGAGCGTGGGCCCGCGGTGCACGTGAAGCTCTGGGGCCTGAGCGCAGGGTCGTCCCTCAGCAGTGGTTGGCCAACACCTCTGCGCCAGGCGTCAGTGCGCAGGACAGGCGCCGCCTGGACCTTGATCTTTACGGCGCAACGCGCGTAGGCGAAGCGCTGTGCTGCGACGCCACACTCGTCGCTCCGCTCCGTCGCGACGGCCGACCGCAACCGCGCGCGGCCAATGAGGATGATGCGGCCATAGCCGGCGCCACAAAAAGGCGCGGTACCCGGAGCTTCGCCGGCCTGGCCGGCGGGCGGTGGGGCCCCGAGGCGTGCAGCTTGGTTGATCGCTTGGTGCGCCTCTTGCCTTTGCGCGGCTAGCTGCCGCGTCGGCTTCGCCCCGCCTCGGGCGGGTTCGGGTTACCCGGGAGGCCCGTGCGGCGGAAAAAGGAGTGCACTCGGAAAAAGAGACAGAAAAAACCGGGTTTCCCTTTGAAACATCCAGCCTCAAAAGAGTACCTCACGGAACTCAAAAAGGGGTAGAAAGCTGGTTAGAGTGGATGTCGCAGCTGGAAATTTCCGGGCGCACCGCAAAAAAGGATGCCATGGGGCCGTGTTTTTCGAACACCCGTTTTCAGGTTGCCCGTTTCAAGCGCTTGCTTTGCTTGGTTGACTGTCGTGGCTATCACGAAGAGGCGTGCATGGCTTGAGGAGATGGGGGTTTTTCAAAATGGTGAACATGTAATGCAAAGGGAGGCCTGAAAAACCCACCATTCCAGGCTCCGGACCTCTCTATGAATGAGGAATACCCTCAACGCTTGGTGGACATAATTAAATGGGAACCAACCGAGTTCTGACACAAATGAACACCACAGCCTGAGTTAAACGAAGAGGCGGCCGGCAGAGGGCTCCAAGCAAGCCAATGCACGGAGGAGTCACTTGGAAGCCATGCAACATAGCCCAAAGCACTCGCCATCCCACCCAGTCTTCCCAGAATTGTCACTGAATTTGACACACGCGCAAGCGCGCACACAGCCGCGCAGGCGTACACGTGTTTCCCTTTCCTGCCATTCCATTGAGGCAGAGTTTTAAGGTGATCCCTAGCCAGTCATTGCAGATGGCGTTTGCTGGCTATGGTGCCATTGCGAGGCTGGGCCGTTTTGATTTTGAGCGAAGCCGCATGCCATCTTGCCCAGGACCAGTCCGAGAGATGAAGCTCTTTTTGCTGGACTAGATTTCGGAGGAATGATGCTGGTTCAGAGGATCTTATCCCTGCATTGCCAGCTACCTGCGCTCTTGTTGAGCACCCAGACAGATTTCAATGATCCCGAATCGATAGAGCAGGAACAGGACATCCAGCGACCGCCATTGTTCAAGACTGCGATGCAACACGACTTTGTTTGACGGACGCTTAAGGCACGTGCACATGGCTAGCTCATTGTGCATCAACATTGCTGTCTGTGCACCGAGTCGAAAGCTGTGAGAGCAAGGGCGGCATTCCGCCGCCCAAGCTACCGAAATGACAAGGCCGAGGAGTCCACAGAAGTCTGTTATCGCACAGCCATAAGGTCATTCTCATTAGTGCCAGGCGTTCAAAGGGATGTTTGAGAATGCTGTTCCAGCTTCTTGGCAATCGCAAATTCACCAGAGCGTCACTAGCACAAGGAAGATGAGGCGAACGATGCAGCATGGCATGGGAACAATTACTTTGCAGGTCACACGTGCAGTCTGCAACGTGATCGCCGTGACTCCAGCCAAGTCTGGCTGCAGCATTTTAAAACCGCAGGCGGGGCAGTGCCTAGGGCTCAAGTTGGATCCCAGGACTGCTGAAAGGAGATGTCCCGCGGCCTCCCGCCGCATTTTTGTGCCGATCGTGGCAAGTTTGGTTTGCGATGTCACGGGCTCACGGTCCTTAAGCTTCTAAGTCCACATTTGCAAGTGGCGCGTTGCCAGCCAGTTGCATGTTCAGCCACCTGAGTAGGGTGCACGAGTTGATCGACCGACCAGGCTCGCGCGATCAGAAGCAACATGTGCGTGCATAGGCTTGCGCACAGCCTATCCTAGTGATGGTTGCCAAGAGCTTCCAAGGATCGCGAAGTAAAGCCTTTCTTGCGTGCTCGAGTGGTCCAGCGTTGCCAAGAATGCGACCGTCGGCGACGGTCTGTGTGCCAGAATGCTATTTTCCAGTAAAGCGCTCAAAGTATACGCATCGCACACCTGAATGGTCCACATCTATGCTGGACTTCCTAGTAGGTGACATCCACGCAGAACGAATCCATTGCTTTTGTTATCCTCATACACATTCCTGGACTTCCAAAGAGGGCAGGTCTTTGTTCGCAAGAGACGGCAAAGTCAAGCCACAACGATCGATAAATGTCAGTCTCAACTTGGATCTTGTTTGCAAGGTAAAGAGGCACGACGGTCTGCTTCAGCTCAGGCACGTACGAACAGCAGAAAACCTCAAGCTCGCACAGAGCTGTCTGAAAGGTCGATGCATCTCCAAAATGACAAACGTTCAAAGGAATGTTTGAGAATGCTGCTCCAGCTTCTTGGCAATCGCAAATCCACCAGAGCGTCACTAGCACAAGGAAGAGGCGAACCATTCAGCATTTTCCAAACCGCAGGCGGGGCAGTGCCTAGGGCTCAAGTTGGATCGCAGGACTGATAAAATGAGATGTCCCGCGGCCTCCCGCCGCATTTTTGTGCCGATCGTGGCAAGTTTGGTTTGCGATGTCACGGGCTCACGGTCCTTAAGCTTCTAAGTCCACATTTGCAAGTGGCGCGTTGCCAGCCAGTTGCATGTTCAGCCACCTGAGTAGGGTACACGAGTTGATCTGATCGACCCACCAGGCTCGCGCGATCAGAAGCAACATGTGCGCATTGGCTTGCACACAGCCTATCCTAGTGATGGTTTCCAAGACATTCCAAGGATCGCGAAGTAAAGCCCTTCTTGGGTGCTCGAGTAGTCGCACATTGCCAAGAATGCCACAGAGTGCGAAAAAAACACTTAAAGCTCCCAAAGCACAGGCATTGCACATCTGATTGGTCCACATCTATCCTGGACTTGCTGGCAGGATACAGTTCAGGACGAATCCTGCACGTTCCCGGACTTCAAAGCAGGGCAGGTCTTTGTTCGCAAGAGAAGGCAAAGGCAGGCCGTCAAGAAGTTTGTTCTGTTTGCGACTCGAACTGCCTTGCAAGCTGCAGCTTGCAGAAGATTACCTGAGCCCGCAGTCATTTTCTCGTCCTTGTGAAGACCAAGCTCTTCTGCGCATCGCGAGGCGCGCCACTTCAGGCTTGTATGGCCATTGTCACTTCATTGGAGGCTGTCATGGCCTTGTTGGGAAGCAACCCTGAGAGTGCATTGGGCTGGGACTTCTAGTCTTGTGAATGCACATGTAGACACCTGACAGCAGCGTCCTGTGGCTAAAAGTTGTGGGCAAGGCACACTGTCATGATTTCTATGTACCATATCTATCGCAGATCTCCGAACCAGGCGCTGCTTCACACACAGCTGCTTTCAGGTGACAAGGCGGCCCAGCAAAGCGACGATAGCCTCAAAAACGGCTTGCAGGGCTTGAGCATTCTTCCTTGGCCAAACTCTTTCTGCGGCTGCCTGAGTTCTTCTCCTTCTTGCTAGCAACCCCCTCATCGACTCCAGTGCTCTCATTTCGCTTGATTTGCACCCCCCATAGCCAGCGCGCCAGCAGCTCGTGCACGGAAAGCTGCAGCTTGGAAACTTGAGAAGCCAGCACAACATAGCACAATTGAAGCCAGCTGCCAATGTGCTGGCACGCAGTCGCAGCTTTTGTTGGAACTGCCGCGCCAAGGGCCAACCTTCAGAGTTTGGAGCGTTTGGAGGGTGTGCGTTTTTTCCCCGGCATTTTTTGGCCCCAGCTTTTTGCGCGCATGCCGGAAGTAATTAATTATTCGGGCGTAGAGCCGCGAAGGCTGTTGGCCGCACGTGCTCGACCTTGTCCATGCCGATTGTGGGTTGAAACTTGAGCCTTTGGTCAGATTTTCAGACTTGACTTTGGGCCCGCTGAGGCCTTTGGGCCCGCTGAGGCCTTTGGGCCCGCTGAGGCATGAGACGAAACTTTCGGAGACACCTCACCTCGAGCAGAAGTGTGCGAAACGCAGCGCGGCTTCGGCGTTTCGTTTCGAAAAGCCTTGACCCAGAGGAGACGATGCAGATGCTGTCGGGAGCAGAGCTCAGAGACAAGCGATGCCTCTTGCGTGTCGGGCCTTAGCCCTCACTTCATTGGAGGCTGTCATGGCCTTGTTGGGAAGCAACCCTGAGAGTGCATTGGGCTGGGACTTCTAGTCTTGTGAATACGCATGTGGCCACCTGACAGCGTCCTGGGGCTAAAAGTTGTTGGCAAGGCGCACGGTGATGAATTCTATGTATCATATCTATCACAGATCTCGGAACCAGGCGCTTCACGCACAGCTGCTTTTCAGGTGGCAAGGCGGCCCAGCAAAGCGACGATAGCCTCAAAAGCGGCTTGCAGGGCTTGTGCATTCTTCCTTGGCAAAAACTCTTTCTGCGGTTGCTTGCTAGCATCCCCCTCATCGACCCCAGTGCTCTCATTTCGCTTGATTTGCACCCCCCATAGCCAGCGCGCTAGCAGCTCGTACATAGAAAAGCTGCAGCTTGGAAACTTGAGAAGCCAGCACAACATAGCACAATTGAAGTCGGCCAACTTGCTGGCACACAGTCGCAGCTTCTGTTGGAACTTGTGCCGCGCTGAGAAGGTTAACAAGAAGGGACAATCACATAGCTATCCAAGTAGTCCTTCCTCTTGGCTGGTTCGCAACAAGCGGGTAAGACACTTTAGGACCAGAAACAAGTCCGTCAATCGAAAAGGCTGCTTTGAGCCGATGCTCATTTGAGCAAAAGCCTCGTCGTGAACCGCAGGTCCGCCAAATCACTTGCACAAAGCTGAGTCGGCCCCGTCAGCTCCAGGCCTGAGAATGGCGCTGGAGTCGCGCGCTTTGGGCTGCAGCCTGCCATGTGATCGTGCCGCTCCAGCCAAGTCTGGCTGCAGCATGTTAAAACCGCAGGCGGGGCAGTGCCTAGGGCTCAAGTTGGATCGCAGGACTGATAAAATGAGATGTCCCGCGGCCTCCCGCAGCATTTTTGTGCCGATCTTGGCAAGTTTGGTTTGCGTTGTCACGGGCTCACGGTCCTTAAGCTTCTAAGTCCACATTTGCAAGTGGCGCGTTGCCAGCCCAGTTGCATGTTTAGCCGCCTGAGCAGGGTACACGGTTTGATCGACCCACCAGGCTTGTGCGATCAGAGGCAGAGTGTGCGCATTGGCTTGCACACAGCCTATCCTAGTGATGGTTGCCAAGACCTTCCAAGGATCGCGAAGTAAAGCCTTTCTTGTGTGCTCGAGTGGTCCAGCGTTGCCAAGAATGCGATCGTTTGCGACGGTCTGTGTGCCAGAATGCTATTTTCCAGTAAAGCGCTCAAAGTATATGCATCGCACATCTGAATTGTCCACATCTATGCTGGACTTCCTAGTAGGTGACATCCACGCAGAACGAATCCATTGCTTTTGTTATCCTCATACACATTCCCGGACTTCCAAAGAGGGCAGGTCTTTGTTCGCAAGAGACGGCAAAGTCAAGCCACAACGATCGATAAATGTCAGCCTCAACTTGGATCTCGTTTGCAAGGCAAAGAGGCAAGACGGGACAGGCCTGGCAAACAGATCCCCTGATTTCTTTTCTGCAGCATCTACAAGCAGAAAAGTGTCAAAGTGTCAAGCTCGTCGTGCCGAAAGGTCGATGCATCTTTGAAGCGATTCAGAAGGGCCACATAGTGCCCGTGGTCTTCAGCCGGCCCAGACAGCTTGCCCGACAGCTTCCATTCCAAACCGCGCGGCGAATTGCTCGATGATTCGCGAAAACACCTCGAAGCGAGCGCGTGACGAATCGACCTGCGTGTTGAGACCTCCACGGTGCGCTTCTTGAGATAAGGCCTGTAAGTGTGCAGGAACGCAGCTCCCGTTGCCTACGACACGGTGCTTGCGAAATCATGCGATGCTGGGCTGCGAGATGCAACTTTCTGGAATTGGATAGAACAGGGGCCCAAGGTCTTTGCAAGCATTTCGCGCTGCCTTGATGAGAACACCCACTTGGCCCGAAGCGGGACGCGCGACTGGCGGCATGTGGCTCTCCAAGTGCTGCACGATCCGCTTCTAGGCCAGCAAGCCGCAGCCTTGAAGGCGGGAGGGACATGTCAGCCACGACTTAGGACTTCTGGATGCCCGTGCCTTCGTGTGAGCTCTCAGAACACCCCTCCTGGGGGTAGGGATGTTCATCATACTTGCAAGGGAATTAGACAGCTGTGGCACATGTGAACCTTGAGCGTCATTTTGCAGAGATGATTTAAGTTCAGATGCAGAGCTGCATTCTCCGTGCCCCTGCGCAGCTGCTGAGCCGTGCATAATTTAAGGAAGCTTTGCGCGCATGCACCTTGCAAGACAGTTCGAGTGGTGTTGGCCCCGAAGCCAAAGCTTTCCAAGGAGGTCTGCAAGGTAGGCAGCCCTGGATGTTTGTGCCTGGTCTTGGCAATGCTGCTGGCGACAGAAATCCATGGCCCTGAGGTTTTGGAGCACATCGGATGGGTTTTGCCTGGTTTCAAGATGTGATGTGCCCATCCAGCCCAGTTGGCACGCATGGTACGCTGCGTAAAGGTGTCATTCAGATGCGGCATTGCGTGCATTGCTCCAGGCCCAGTAAGCATTTGCATCGCTGTCAGGGGCTGCTTGCTGTATTCAGCCTTTGAAGGAATGGGTAGCTGCGCGCGCCGTGCAAAAGCAGACGTCCCGTCGTTTCTTTCCAACGAGCCGTGAGATGAGCAAGCGCGTTAGTGTGGGACGTGCTTTCCGCTTGCTTGCTTGATAGTGAAGGATGGGCGCGCAGATTTGGACGCCCAGGAACTGCAATAGTCAGGTCCACGCCGGCACGGGCCTAAGCAGCCTGTTGCAATAGCGGAGTCAAGGCTGAAATGCGAGGTTTTTCCACCAGCGCCCTGAAAATCGTTGGATTCCGTTTAAAGCCGTCCAAAAAGGGGCTCGCTTTGAGACAGACCCGGATCTGCAGTGCCGGGCACTTTAGCACATTGCGCTGCCAAGATGTGCCTTTTTCGCAAGATGTGGAATTGATTGCGGGACAATAGACTATAATAGACCACTGCCTTCCAGTTTGAACCGAATGCGCATTTAGAGATGCTGCCAAGTGGTGTTCGCTGCACCCGGAAGGTGGTGGCATCGGCACCCAAGATCGCCAAGCGCAGGGGATGCTGTTGAGCACGACGCCATCCAAATATTTCTGTTCAGTTCAATGCATGGGATGAGCTTGCTCGGCTTGCTCGGATTGCTCGGCTTGCTGGCCAAGACTCGGAAAGCATCGTGCGTAATGTCGCTTTGCATCGCAAGACCCGAGCCGTGTGTCCTTCAGGGCTGCTAGGTGCACTGCTGCAGGGGCGCGATCTGCAATGCATTTTGCTCCCATCCTGACAATCCAGCCATTCCTCGCTCCTGCGACAGCGAGCCTTGCGGTGGGCAAGGCCTTTTTCGAAACAACACGCAGTATCTTTCACCGAAGGGTTTGGGGCTAGAAGCAGCTAGAATCTTAGAGGGCCGTATGGGGGGCTGTCAGTATTTACCAGCATCAATCGCAGCAAAGAGGATGACACGGGTCACACCCACCAAGCCACCATTTGGACACGGGGTTGGCTCACCAAAATGCAAGGTCGTTGGGGGACACAATAAGAAAAGACCGTCACTCCTGTCAGCGACAGATGCACCCCTTTGTGAAGCCTAGCCCAAGACCTTTGGCTTGGAGAGCAACATCGAGCCTGCTGAAGCCAATTCTGCACCCGCATCATGATCATTGGAGCACGAGCTGCCCGAGTCGTCTCTTGCGCAGCAGGAAATGCACATGCTATGCGAAGAAGCTGATGCTGCATTCATCCTCCTGTGATTCAACCACCCCTTAATGTGACCTTGTGAGTGCTTCTAATCAATATCACGCGTGCACTCTTCGCTCGGTCGCTGGAAAGTAACTGACGCCTCATGCAAAGGGCCTTCCATTCTCCCTTTGCACTCCTGAGGCATGTCAATGACAAACAATTTCCCAAGATTGCCTCGAGCCAGACGCACTGCGCTACAGTGTCTCTTCCGTACTTCCGACAGCGGCAACGTGACAATTGCAAACGCTGTTTAGCGTTTGCTGCATCCTTCGGCTGCTTGGCCCACACTCGAGTTGTGGGTGGGTGCAATTTTCTGCAGTTGTGCGGTCTGAGACGGCCTCTTTTGCCATCTCTCCTTGGGCCTCGCCTTGTCTCGAGCGCCGCGGGTTTTGCCATGCCTTTTCTTGGCAAGGCCTAGTCTCAAGCACTCAGTGCGCATAGCTTTCCGCACCTGAGCCGGCGTCCCAAGACTGCGTGGGGTGGTCAGAGTGGGAAGAAGCCAAAGATTCAAAACGCGAGGCAGTGCATGACAGAGGTCAGACTTGGCATGGCTAATTCACCGCAAGCGAGATGATGCAGGCATACTGGCCGCAGACAACGGCTTGAGCATATTGCCAGACACTCGAAGCTGAGATGATGGCTGCACGAGCCTTGCAGAAGGGTCTCCCAGCTCCTGTAGAATCATCTAAGATTCCAGCTCGCAGATCAGCCTGCCTCGCAGTAAGAGAGCCTCACCAAGCATCGCCATGGCTTTTGGTGGTTGCCATGCTGGCATTTTCTTTGCACGCTCTAAGGTCGCTACGCCCCGAAGAGGTGAGAGAGTCTGGCATGCCCATGTGTTCAGCACAGGACGGGCAGAGACGGACCTTGTACCAGCGGACCGCTTGCGAAGTGCGTTTGGCATGGAACTCCTCGGCAGCATTGCTAAGCACGGTGAGGTCTTCCTTGTTGCTTGTGCAAAGGAAGCATTCCAGACGTCAGCAGAATGTTCAAGCTTCACCAGCTCACATTTTGCTTCTTACTTGCACTTAGCTGTGAATTGCAAGCACAATCCCTGCATTCCTCTGCCACACGTCGTTCTGCTATTGCAAAGCCTTTGATGTAAGCATTCTCCCCATGAACTGGAGCGATGATTCGGAGGCGCCCATTTGCTCCCCTTGGCCCCTCTGGCCAGATGCATCAGAGCGCATCACTGTTAGGGCGTTTGTGCGAGATTCTTGCAGTCAGAGCTCAAGCTTCATGCGACACGACAAGCTTGGTTTTCAGCTACGGTTCAACGCGCACAAGGGCAGGAAATCTAAATATGAGGCATGACCTGACACATTGAGCGTGCTTCGAGTAAGACAGCTTGGACTGCGCATTGACATTTGCCCTGGGGCGATGTGTGCCTCGAAAGAGTTGGACGCGCAAGTTGAGGAGATTCTTTGGCAGGGCAATGAACACGTCTGAAAGAGTGCCTGGAGGGCCTTGATGCTGGAGTAGTTCGCGCCGTTGACCTGACCAACACTACTGATCTAATCCGAAGTTGATGCCTGAAATCGAGCCTGGTAGTTTTCTCCTGAAGTAGACTTTGAAGCCCTTGTGTACTGCAAGCCTCAGTGCTACCGCATCACGTTGCAGCCCGTGAGAGCAGAGCCAAGGGCGTGTCCATGCGCTGGTCCTCGCAGATGTGAGAGCCGTCGATGCTGAACTGTGGTGTAGTTGCGCAGCCCTTGCAGCCCTTCCGCCCCCATGCTTAATCCTGCTGGCGGCTCACAGTTGATCACTGGAGTGACTGTAGCCCGTAGGTAGCAGACTAGCAGGCTTTCTACTCAACCAAAAGGTGAAGTTCTTTCTTAGAGAGCAAATCCCACCCAATTAGAGAGGCATTAGAGACGAAGTTGCCCATCAAGCGTCACTGACAATGAGCTTGGCGCTTCACGGTCTCGGCACCAGCGCCACGCAGCCTCATAGCCATTTGCGCGGCACCTCAACCAAAACACTCACTTCAAAGAGTTAGGCCCACTTTCCAAGCGCAAGGCGAAGCATGGAAACGTTGGGAAGTCATTTGTTCTTGACATCTTGCTCCCAAGCACTTTTAGGCAACTTTCGCACTTCAAGACTCTGGGCTGAGTTCTTGCGGGAAGTCTGACTGGCACTGACACACACACACACACACACACGCACTGGGCCCATCAAGCGGGCACGTTGAGCCTCGTACCTTGACTGGACATGCACCAACGTTGGAAAGCCAAAAGGTCAAGAGGTGCCTTCCAGGTGCACAAGTGAGGTTTCAAGCCTTCCATAGATCCGCTCCGGCTCCATGAAAAGTCTCCTCGGAGCTTGAGCTTCTTGCAGGATCCTTGGCTGCGGGCGACACGTGCCTAGTGGCGAAGTTGGGTTTGAGCGAAACAGGGCAGGACTGGTCCAAGCAAGGGCACAAGACAGCTGGACTCGTAGGTTTGGCTGGAAATTGCCCACCGGTATACAACAATGCCCGCCTAGTTGCGAAGTTGGGTTTGCTTGCTTCGCTGAGCCGCACGGATGGTCTGGGATCGAGTTTTCTCACTCAACCCATCCGCATGGAGTCCATGGAGAATGTTTTGTTGGCCAGGTGCACGAAGCAGCAAGGGCACGCGACGATTGTTGGACTTGTAGGTACGTCTGTTATTTGTCCAGAGGTCATTGTGGCTGAACCCGCGACTGATCGTGCCACTTGTCCCTTGAATGTCGTGATTGCCTTGTCCTTGACAGGCCTGTCGTTGACCTGATCATTGGCCTTCATGTGGTGCCCAGGCCGAGGTCGCCAGAGCGCGCGCCTAAATGCGAGCATTGAGCAGAGCTGCAAGTTTATCTCACTTCAGAGCGAAGGCGCATCATTCTTTTGAGTACCCCCTCCGGTTGGCTTAGATCCAAGGAAAGCTGACTCCATGGGTTCCAGTCGAAGACAAAATCAAATCCAGAATCTTGCCCTGAATGGGGCGGGTGAATCTGGGCACGTTGTTCCAGACATTCCTTCTGCTCATGCCCTGGCATGTAACTGCATGTGCGTATGTTGGTCCTGTGGATTGAGAGGAATGATTTGCCCATTGCCGCTGCTTGAAATTTGGCCTTGGACTTTGCAAAGCCCTTCGCCTGCAGGTTGTGCACAAGCTGCCCAAGCAGAGGTTACACTGCATGCAAATCAACCTAGACTACCTTGCTTCTTGTGTCGTGCATTTGTGAGGAGCAACGTTGTGGGCAAGTGCCGTGCTAGCGTCGCTGGCTCGTGCGCACCCACATCCAAACAAGAGCCTTGCCAGTTGAGCCACTGCCTTCAATGCAGAGCGTGCGTTTCAGTTGGCTTCAGCATGCCAAAACTTTTGGGCGATGATTTGCAGTAGTCAGACCCACCACCAGCACTACCCTGAGGAGCAGACAATCACGTCACCAAAGTGCAATCGTGCCAGCTGCGTGCACCATGTGCAAGAGCCAGCAGTCATCGCTGCATCAGTTTATTTCCCGCATGGCAAGGGCGCGGACTTTGGATAGATGTGGGACGAGCAGGCTAGGTAGCAATATTATGAAACCTCCTGCCTGCCGCACTGCGCGACGCGACATTAGCCTCGGCTTTGACAGCCAGACGGAGTCTGCGCACGCAACAATGGGAGACCCGCCGCCTAAAGAGTGTTCAACCTACGGGATAGCGGCTTGCCCTCTCTTGCCAGAACCGCCCGTTGATTGAGCATACCTGCAGGATGATGGCAGGAGAGATTTCGAGAGATGAACTCCAAGCTGATGTATGCGTTTGACTGGCTGATCTGATAGACTCATTGCCAATGACAGGCAAAGCAGGCGGGCGCAGTGGTCCAGCAGATGCAGTCAAGCCGGAGCTCGCGTCTTTTATGTTGCTCACAACACCTGAAAGACTCAACAGACCAAAGGAGTATTGCACAGTTCCAGCTGCGGCTGGCAGCGTTGTCAACCTTAAGAAACTTGCATACATTCCTTCCGCTCATGCCCTTGCATGTAACTGCATGTGCATAACAATGTTGGTCCTGTGGATTAAAAGGAATGATTTGCCCATTGCCACTTCTTGACATTGGGCCTTGGACTTGGCAAAATCCTTCACCTGCAGGTTGTGCAAGCGGCCCAAGCAGAGGTTACACTGCATGCAAGTCGGCTTGGACTACCTCTGACAAGCAGCGTTGTGGGCAAGTGCTGTGCTAGTGTCGCTGGCTCGTGCGCAACCGCACCCAAACAAAAGCCTTGCCAATTGAGTCACTGCCTGCAAGGCAGAGCGTCGGTTTCGGTTGGCTTCGGCATGCCAAACAACTTGGGAGATGATGTGCCCTAGTCAGACCCACCAATGGCACTACCCTGAGGAGCAGACAATCACGTCACCAAAGTGCAATCATGCCAGCTGCGTGTACCATGTGCAAGAGCCAGCAGTCATCGCTGCATCAGTTTATTTCCAGCATGGCAAGGGCGCGGACCAAGCTAGGCAGCAACATTGTGAAACCTCCTACCATGCCTCACTTTGCGATATTAGCCTCGGCTTTGACAGCCGTGTCGATGGCAGGAGAGCTTTCCAGAGATGACATCCAAGCTGATGCGTGCGTTTGACTGGCTGATCTGGTAGACTCATTGCCAATGACAGGCAAGGTAGTTGGGCGCGGTGGTCCAGCAGATGCAGTCAAGCCGGAGCTCGCATCTTTGATGTTGCTGACAACACCTGAAAGACTCAACAGACCAAAGGAGTATTGCGCAGTTCCCGCTGCGGCTGCCAGCGTTGTCAAGCTCAATAAGCTTGCCCACATTCCTTCAGCTCATGCCCTGGTGTGTAGCTGCATGTGCATATGTTGGTCCTGTGGATTAAAAGGAATGATTTGCCCCTTACCGCTGCTTGGAATTTGGCCTTGGACTTTGCAAAGCCCTTGGCCTGCAGGTTGTGCACAAGCTGCCCAAGCAGAGGCTACACCGCGCGCAAGTCAGCTTGGATTGCCTTGCTTCTTGCATCGTGCATTTTGTGGGCAAGTGCCGTGCTAGCATCGTTGGCTCGTGCGCAACCACATTCACACAGGAGCCTTGCCAATTGAGTCGCTGCCAAAGCAGAACGTGGGTTTCAGCCTGCTTCGTGGTGCTAGAATCGTCCAACGACATGACATAACCCGATCTACTCAAAGCCGTTTCACTCAGCCCAGCCTGAATGCAGTATAAAGCTTGGAGCCAGAGGCCGCGTCCTCATCCAACGACACGCCATATTTGGGTGCACGCAAAGTCTGCGATCCCACTACATAGGCCTTCGAGGCACAGGCTGCCATACATGCATGTCATGTAGATTTGGGCTTTCCAGCTCCTAAGCGCGGGATTCGATGAGGCTGCAGATGCCACCTTTGTGGCCATTTGCCTACCAGATTGGTAGCGCTGGACTTCCCAGCAGGAATTGGGACGGTGCGCACTGGCAATAATTTGCAGGGCGCGGGCACACCCCAGGCTTGCAAGGCCGCCAAGGCGAGCCACATTTTGCCTCGCGGCATGGAACCTTGCATGTGTATGGCTCGAAGGGAGCCAACCAAGTGGGTGATTTTTTGCAATGTTCAGCGAAGGTAGGCTTACAAGAAGGCATTTTTGTGCTGGGATCCTTGTGAAACGACACGGAAAAGCCAGCAGGCCATGCATGGTGTCTTGTATTCTGCCAGATGTCGCGCGCATCGCAGCTCCGATTGGTTTGACTTCGCGCGGATCGACCTTGACGTCAAGCAGCTCAATATTTTGGGCCGGGTGTTCCACGGAAGCCCCGCTTTGCGAATGCTCGGTCAGGCAAGAGTTTGCACTTCGGAGCAGTGGTTGCCTGGGAACCGGCCGGGGCAGTTTGCACTTCGGATCGCTCAAAACGCCGAATTGCATTTTATTGCCCATGAGCAGTTTGCCAAGCTCTCGTAGCAGTCGCCGTGAAGACTGCGTGGGAGCAAAGAGCCTGACGTTTTGAGACTCCCGTCGGAATATCCACAAATCACCACTAACGATGTTGTCGTGGAATCCTGGCAATCCCGAATGGGACAGCCACCGGCACAGTTCGTGGGCTATGTACAGTCGTGGGTGGTGTGGGATATCTATCCTTTCATCAAGCTGAGCCTCGAGCCCGCGTCTCAGTTGTGAAATCAGGGGACGGGCTGTGTTCTCACCAAGCCTTGCCTGCCTTTTGATAAGCTGCACCTTTGCTTGGGGCATTTTGTGGACAAATTATTCCAAAGTGACCCCATGCACGTTTTGAATCCAGATTTAAGCCACCCTCAAAAACCAGAAGGGACTTTCCATTGGAGGGGTTCAAAAAGCTCCATCGGAAAGGCCCATGTTTAGGCACCCAAATTCTCAGGGTATACGTAACCCTCCCTTTTCATAACAGTCTCCTTTCAGGGGTTCTCTGATTTTGGGCATCTTCAAGTAAGCGCACTCGATGGCGCCCCCGCCAAACTCCAATGTCACTTGCAAGGGGCACTCTTGATGGACATTTCCAGGTTCACCAACCAAAAAACTTCCTGTTTTTTTGTATATTTTGTGTTGAATTGAAAACCTCCAACAAAACGGTTTGCTGTTAGGATTCCCAATAACATCCTAATAAACACAATGATTCTGGCTACGTTCTTGACAGCCTGAGCGAGCTTCCGCCTGAAATCTGCACGCTATTTTTAAGAAAGCACCTCTTTGGGCTCGTTCACAGGGAAAGCACCGCGATGTTAAGCTTGTCAGGGTCCCCTGGTATTTGGAGGCAACCCCGAGGCCGTTTTGCGGGCGTATGTTGATTTTCCCACGGAGATTTCGAAACAGCTTGCAGTTCATCCGTTCTTTGACCGAGGTCGTCCAACGTGGAAGCATCCATATACTCGAGCACGCGAGCAAAATGGTGTGTTCCGAATCGGTCGGAAGTATGATTCGGACTTCTAGAGTGGCAATCATGATAGTATGAGTGTGTGCATGTACAACATTGTGGGGGTTCCCTATTTTCACACATACCCATATGGCAGCGCATTAAAATTTTGAGACTACTTCGGCTGTAGCAGCCGTGCTGCGCCAGGGATTGCTTGGATGCTTGCCACTGTTTGCAAGCTGTGGAGAGGCTGCTACGGTTGCTACTTTATCCCTTCAGCATGTTGCAACTGCATGGCTCGTTGTGGGATTTGAGGCAGGGCGGGCTTGACTTCAGGTGCTACACCGAGGCCCAACAAGTCATCAGGCAAAGTCAGCCAACACACGTGTAGGATTCATGTTGCATGCTTTGGTGGGCGCATGCGTGGGCAGATGGTACCTTCCAGGCTCAGGGAACCAAGTCCGGGGGGCTAGATTGGACATTCGCAAAGCCGACAGCCAACCGCCGACATTTTCACAGCTACGACCCGGAGCGCCGACCGAAGTGTCACATGGTCGATCTTGTCTCTCAAGAGGCCTGGATCAGATTTGAAGCGCACGGCATTCCCAATTTTCCAGGGGCACCTTCCGAATTCTGAACCCAGGGATCCTTCTTTCTAGAAAACCTTCGGAAACCCAGGTTGAAATCGGTCCTTTTTTTGAAAAGAACCATGGTTGACAAAAATGGGAATCAACCCCTAGAAATGTGGGTCGCGGGTTGTGGTTGGCATCGACGGCTGTGTGCAACAGTTTTCTTCCACGGCATCGTTGAGGTGCTCAAAGATATTTGCACGTGCTGGGCCAACAGGCAAGCATCCCCCCCAATTTCTGTGAGCGCAGTTTTGTTTTGGAAGGGTTGGGATCAGTTGACCTGCGTCGGTGCGCGCTTGCGGGTGTGTGGTTGTGTGGGTGCGTGCCTGCGCGTGTCGTCATGGTTTCTCGTGTCGCGCAACGGAAAGGCCCAATATGATGTAGGGCGTGAACATGCGTTCAGCTGCCTGATGCCCAGAAGTTGCACGCTGGGTTGCGATGCTTTGGCGACATGCCGTGTTTCAGCGCAGTGGCGCGCGAGGTATCAGCGCTATTATAGACAGTGCAACGGATGAAGTCATCCAAGGCATCGTGAATGCCTCTTGGCTGTGTCGCATGTTCCTTGAGAGCCGGTCTGATTGGGTCCATGAAAGTGAGGATACTGAGGGGTTCTCAAATCACTTTTGGGGTGTGTTTTTGAGGCCACCATTTGACGATAATGTTGGGGCTGTCGCTTTGACGGACCCAGTACGGCCATGTTCATTTTTTTGGTCTTTGGGTTCAGGTTGAACCGCAGGATTTGCGCCCAGATCATTCACAGCCAGCCGCCAGACCCACAGTCAGACATTGCAAGTTCCAGCAATGCAACCGAGTTGCTCACATTTCCCGTTTGGGCTCGTTTGAGTCTCACCTTTTGGGTCATGTTAAACGAGCTCTCTTTGAATGGGATGATGTTCAAGAAAAAAGTATAGAAGGAACCTTGATGTTTAGTCATGTTGCTCTCACCGCCCATAAAAGACTGGCGTGCAGCGAGAGGGACTGCCAAGGTGCCTAGCAGCAGCTCGCGAGCAAAAGGCTGCTTGAACTTGTGCACACGAGAACGTGGGCCAGTTTCCGTTGTTTCCTGCAAGATGCTAGGCGTTCAATTGGTTTCACATGCGGCCCCAAAACTGCACGGCCAGGGGGTCATACATCGTACACATGTCAAGTACTCCAAAGCACTTCTGTCTGGCAAAAGCGTCCATGCAGGAACTCATCCGGAAATCCTGCGCGTGCTCAAGAACCCGAGGCAGACTCGACACTGCGACGTTTCTGTGCATTTGGTTTCAGATTGTGAAGGCTGGGAACTCTTTGTTCTACGGCCATGGGTCAAAATCCCGTACCCCCCGTGAACATCCCAATCCCCACTAAAATAGGTTCTAAAATAGGGTTTTTAATTCACCTACCAACCAAAATGAGATCCCAAAATTTTGACAACCACAGCCCCATTGGACCAAACAGTAAAAAGAGCCGAGGGAATCTGGATTTGCCAGCCGCCAAGCTCAAAGCTGAACTCTGAGCGGCCCTGAGGCTCGCTGCAGATCTACGTGAGTGCGCCTCTTTTTTTCTTCGTTCCGAGCGAAGCTTTTGGTCTTGGGTTTCGAGCTCACTGATGGGAGGCTCAAGACGCAGAATTCCAAGGGCCTTTCCTTGCGGATGCCTTTCTTTAGATGCTTGAACCCTTGTAAAATGTGCTAGTTGATCCTTGAGTTGCATTTTGGTCTGGCGTCAGGGATGTTAGCAGCCGGCCGTCAGCGTGGGTAGCTCGCTTGCAAGCAAGGTATGTCCGACAGCAAGACTTCTGGCGCGTCCCGGATTTCTTCAGAGAAATGGAGGCTGGTGAGATGTTGCACGTTTGCTGCATGTGAGTCGCAATCGAAACCCGGCTAGTTGCAAGGTGGTAAGGGACTGTCCCAGCATGTGCCAGCATATCCACCCCTTCGACCATTTACATACTATGGGTTGCTTTGGGGTCATCAGCCCACGAGTCCCTATTAGTCGCCGTTGGTCGCTATATTGGGCCCTATTAAGCTTGGGGGGTCCCCCATTTTTGGGCCCATAACAAGGATATGACATAGAGTAGGCCACCTCTCTACCGCTATTGAGTTGGATCTTTAGACTTTAACTTTTTGGATTCCCTTCTTATTTCCAATAAAACCAGCAAAAAGTTGAAGTCACTTTTTGCTGGGGGATCTACAGCACCCAAGTTGCACCCAAAGACGATCATGTGTAACATCAACCCGTTTGTTGGCCACTCAAACGGTCAAGCAAACAATATACGCATCCATAAGCTTATGCTTGAATGCATTTCCCATCCAAACGAATCCAATCCACATTAGCTTTCCTGTCATGTGTTGCCTCGCTTCTCGGCGTCCAAAGCCACGCGACAGGCCGACTTTGAGCAGGAGGAGGAGTGCGCTAAGAACAATTTTGCTGTGCCATGTCGGGCCAAGCTTTTTGAACATGGAAAAAACCTCCCCCTGTTGGTTCCCCTTACTGGAGCTGTTGCCACCTGCCCAAGGTACGTTGAAATGCTGCGCGAGCCTGTCGAGGCCACACCTTGCATCAAACCTGGGCATCCCAGAAGGTGGAGTCCGTAGGGCTTCTTTGAAGCCGGGCAACTTTGTTTTGACGCCGTGGGTCCTTGGTGGCTCCCAGCCATCCGGTTCCTTAGCTTCTTAGCCTTTTCGTGTTTAACCCACTAAAAGTTAGCAGCCCAGTGTCCAAAGGCTTGACCGTTTCGTTTTTCAACTGACCCGTCCATGGAAAGGGGGCGACTTATGAGAGGGGTTGCAGCCGCGAAATCCCAGGCGCCGAGGCAGCGCGTGCGGCTGTTGGCGCAAAGTCAGGACCACAGCATGGCTACAGCAAAGAAAGTGCGGTTTCTTTCGGAGATGCTTTGAACGTGAAGCAACTGGGTGAAGAGTGCTGGTTCTGTTTTGACACGTCCAACACGTTCAAACCCCCCTGTTGCTGGTTTTGGCTTAAAGGGGGTAGTTTGTTGGTTTGTTGGACATTTTTTGTGGCACACAACAAGTTCAGACTTGGTCCAATCCGCACAGGAAGTGAGCAGAGGGGAGCCCCCCAAATGCGTAGTTTTCCTTTTGCCCCTCTCAACCTAAAAACGAGTGGCCTCAAAAGACAACACGATGAGACAGGGAATGACTCGGAACCCCAAACTGGACCATCCGATCATCCTCCGATGAGCTTCCTGATCCCGGTTTGGTTCATTTCCAAAAAAACTTGCTGGCGCTCAGTAGGGAATGTGGGAATGAGTCCAGGGATTCCCTTGAAGGACACCACCAGTTGGATCTTTTTTGGGGGTCATTCCATTTCTCATTCCCTACCTATCGCGCCGATCGCAAGACAAAACCAGGCGCTTCTCTTGAGGCGATAAGGAGTTGCTCATCCAGGGGCTTCGGCAGCAGCCCGGAGCGCAGCATCTGATTGGATTGGAGCAGATTTGGGATTTCCTTGGCGTCCCTTTGAGGAAAGCAAAGGCTCCAAAAAGGGTAGTACCCTCAAAAGAAACGGACATGATTTGAGGTTTTTGTGCCAGAATTAGTAGTCCGATTTTTTGCTAGCCTGTTCAAAGGCAGCATTCCTCAGCACCAGTGTATGTTTGACAACTCCCGTGTGGTATTGATTGCTCTCAAGAAGTCGGCGAGGAATGGCTGGGAACCCTTGCAAGGGTTTAAAGGTGGTGAACTGCGGGTTTCATGCGGGCAACAGCCTTGTGCCGCCCAATAATTAAAGGGCCCACCACCATGGAGACTGGCAAAGTGTTACTTTCTCAGGACCTTTTCGGTGGCCCAACAGCTTGTGCCTTGCGCAACGCGCAATCCAGGCCTAGAAAGACAGCCTTGACAGTCCGCGTTGCATGGCTTGAAGGCAGAGGAGCTGCAAAACCAGAGACGGAGCAGTTCTTTTTTTCCCGTGCCGAGGTTTCAAAGGGCCACTGCGGCTTACCTGAAGGCACCTGCGCCGGGCGACTGAACGTTTGCTCGAGTGTGCCGTAAAATACCGGAAGCGCCTGGTGCTCCGCTTTATGCCCCATTTTCCGGGACCGTTATTTTGACTCAAAAGTCAGAACGTGAGGTTGTTTCCAGTTGCAACCTACCACTTGATGACTCTGAGCAGGGGAAAGTAATGGGTAAAATCTGGCCGGGATCCGAAGAATAATAAGCCCAGGTTTACTTTTTGAGGAGTTCGAGAACCGCCAGGCGGCCCCGAACAGTCGCTCAAAAGACAGCCTGGAAGAGCTGGAAAGGATCAAGCAGGAGATCTGAAAAGGGAGATGTCGACTGGGCCAACTTTCCCGAAACTTCCCCAGAATTAGTTGCCCTTTGTATTTTTTGCTTTTTTGGGGTTCCCTTTGATGTCCACTAACCAGGCATTTGTTTATTCTTTTTGCTGGGGTCCTAATTCCAGCCAAGAAAAATTGTGCCTGGTGGGTTTCACAGGGAAGAAGCGCTCGCAAGCAATGAATCATGAGTATTTCGTGCTTAGGTCTGACCGGAGAAGGCCCCTCAAATGAGGGCAAAGCACCGTGAGCCGGTGGAAAGTCGTGTTTTGTTTTTCTAGGTCCCCCAGTAGTGCCGTTTTACCCTTTTTTTTGGGGAGGGTTCCCCTAGTAAAATAGACTACAGAAAAAAGGGTATCCTTATTCTAAGCTCTCTACTGTAGGACCTAGTTTTTACCCCAGGTGAGACAAAGGACGCTGTGGCAAAAAAATGACATCGTGGCAACCAACTGAACCAGGGCCTTCGCTGCGGGGAAGTTGCATTGAGACGCGTTGGCATTCAATCCTCACTGCTGAGATGCATCCTGCTTCCCGGCTGGGAGATAGCATGTTATCCAGTCCGTCATTTTCCTCGTGTCCGCTGGTTTGGCAGCAATCTGCCTCAGCGCATGCTCACTTCCCCAGAATTGCTTCCCCTTTTTATGTGTTGCTTTTTTGGGGTTCCCTTTGTTTTCCACCACTCACCCAGCAATTTTATGTAGTTTTGCTGGGGTCCAGAAACTCCCGCCAAGTTCACTTGGAACGCTTTGTGGGTGCCTGTTCCGGCGCAGGACATCGCCAATCTGAGCCACCCCTACATTTTTGTAGAGGCAGGGCGGTGGCCAAGTTGGCCTCCAGCGAGAGCGACCCATTCCACCCGACCCATTTGCTCAAGACCGATTCGGGGATCGATGACTCGGTTAAGGGACCATCCCCTTGCCAGAAATAGCTGCGGCCGGTTCTGGGATTATGACCATTTTAGTACCGGGGTTTGAGTATGACTCACCTGGGTTTAAGAAGCCAAAAGACAAACGCATGTCTTTGGGTCCGAATCCTGACCCATTCTGACGAGGCTTGATGCTCTGAGCAATCCAACCGAATTCGGGCATGGCTTCAAAGCATCGTGTCACCCACTTTCTGCAAGATTTGAACGGATGCCCCGGAGAGCGAGTGAGAAAGCCCGGTGAACAGCGCCATATCAGGAGGTCGGGTT
>CAUJNA010002224.1:2047619-2080119 GCA_963377175.1 Effrenium voratum | reverse complement strand
GGCTTGAGCCTAGGGCCAAAGTGCCACTGGAAAGCAACAAGCAGGCTGGCAAGGAAGAGGACGAGGAGGAGACTGTCTCTGGGAGCATGGCAAAAACATCGCCCTACTCCGGCAGCGCCAGCAGCTTTGGCAGCCGAAGCAGCGCGTCCAGCAGGAGTAAACTTGACGATCTTAAAAGCAGCAAAGTGCCTGACAAGGCCTTTGCGACTGACGATGTGGATGAACCCGGGCCTAGCACCAAATTTCAAAATTTGCCAGAAAGCAGCCAGCAAGAGGGGGCAGAGGAGACTGCCAGCAGCAGAAGCAGGCAAGGCGGAAGCAAGGCCTTTGGCAACAGCCCCAGCAGCTTTGGCAGCAGAAGTAAAGCCGATGATCTTGGAAGCAGCGCTCCTCACAGGACGTTTGGGGCTGATGATGTGGACAGGGCTGAGCCTAGCACCAAACTACCACTGAGAAGCAACAAGCAGGCAGAGGACGAGGAGGAGACTGCAGAATCGAGCTCGGGTCCTGTCTTTGGGAGCGTGGCAAAAACATCGCCATACTCCAGCAGCAGTGCCAGCACTGGGCAAGGTGAAAGCAGCGGCTTTGGCAACAGCGCCAGCTTTGGCAACAGCGCCAGCTTTGGCAGCAGAAGTAGCAGCGCTTCCAGCAGAAGCAAAGCCGATGATCTTGGAAGCAGCGCTGGGGCTGACAAGGCGTTTGGAGCTGATGATGTGGACGGGGCTGAGCCCAGCACCAAATTGCAGAAACTCCTGGAAAGCAGCGAGCAGGATAGCAAGGAAGTGGGCGAAGAGGAGACTTCGGGGCCGACGCTCGCCAGCGGGAGAACGGCAAAGACACCACCCTACTCCAGCAGCGCCAGCAGCGCCAGCAGCGCCAGCAGCGCCAGCAGCGCCAGCAGCAAGCAAGGCGGAAGCAAGGCCTTTGGCAACAGTCCCAGCAGCGTTGTCAGCAGAAGTAGCGCCAATGATTTTGGAAGCAACGCTGAGCCTGACAAGGCATTTGGGGCTGATGATGAGCACGAGTTGAAGCCTAGCACCAAACTGCCACTGAGAAGCAACAAGCAGGCTGGCAAGGAAGAGGACGAGGAGGAGACTGCAGAATCGCGCTCGGGTCCTGTCTTTGGGAGCGTGGCAAAAACATCGCCATACTCCAGCAGCAGTGCCAGCACTGGGCAAGGTGAAAGCAGCGGCATTGGCAACAGCGCTAGCTTTGGCAACAGCGCCAGCTTTGGCAGCAGAAGTAGCAGCGCGTCCAGCAGAAGCAAAGCCGATGATCTTGGAAGCAGCGCTGGGGCTGACAAGGCGTTTGGAGCTGATGATGTGGACGGGGCTGAGCCCAGCACCAAATTGCAGAAATTCCTGGAAAGCAGCGAGCAGGATAGCAAGGAAGTGGGCGAAGAGGAGACTTCGGGGTCGACGCTCGCCAGCGGGAGAACGGCAAAGACTCCACCCTACTCCAGCAGCGCCAGCAGCTCCAGCAGCGCCAGCAGCGCCAGCAGCAAGCAAGGCGGAAGCAAGGCCTTTGGCAACAGTCCCAGCAGCGTTGTCAGCAGAAGTAGCGCCAATGATTTTGGAAGCAACGCTGAGCCTGACAAGGCATTTGGGGCTGATGATGAGCACGAGTTGAAGCCTAGCACCAAACTGCCACTGAGAAGCAACAAGCAGGCTGGCAAGGAAGAGGACGAGGAGGAGACTGCAGAATCGCGCTCGGGTCCTGTCTTTGGGAGCGTGGCAAAAACATCGCCATACTCCAGCAGCAGTGCCAGCACTGGGCAAGGTGAAAGCAGCGGCTTTGGCAACAGCGCCAGCTTTGGCAACAGCGCCAGCTTTGGCAGCAGAAGTAGCAGCACGTCCAGCAGAAGCAAAGCCGATGATCTTGGAAGCAGCGCTGGGGCTGACAAGGCGTTTGGAGCTGACGATGTGGACGGGGCTGAGCCTAGCACCAAATTGCAGAAATTCCTTGAAAGCAGCGAGCAGGATAGCAAGGAAGTGGGCGAAGAGGAGACTTCGGGGTCGACGCTCGCCAGCGGGAGAACGGCAAAGACACCACCCTACTTCAGCAGCGCCAACAGCGCCGGCAGCAATCAAGGCGGAAGCAAGTCTTTTGGCAGCAGTCCCAGCAGCGTTGTCCGCAGAAGTAAAACCATTGATTTTGGAAGAAGCGCTGAGCCTGACAAGGCATTTGGGGCTGATGATGAGGACGAGTTGAAGCCTAGCACCAAACTGCCACTGGAAAGCAGCAAGCAGGCTGGCAATCAAGAGGACGACGATGAGACTGTGGGATCGCGCTCGGGTCCTGTCTTTGGGAGCGTGGCAAAACCATTGCCATACTCCAGCAGCAGTGCCAGCACTGGGCAAGGTGAGAGCAGCGGCTTTGGCAACAGCGCCAGCTTTGGCAGCAGCGCCAGCTTTGGCAGCAGCGCCAGCTTTGGCAGCAGCAGTAGCAGCGCGTCCAGCAGAAGCAAAGCTGATGATGTTGGCAGCGCTGGGGCAGACAAGGCGTTTGGAGCTGACGATGTGGACGGGGCTGAGCCCAGCACCAAATTGCAGAAATTCCTGGAAAGCAGCGATCAGGATAGCAAGGAAGCGGGCGAAGTGGAGACTTTGGGGTCGGCGCTCTTCAATGGGAGTGCGAAAAAAGCACCACCCTACTCCAGCAGCGCCAGCAGCGCCAGCAGCAGGCAAGACGGAAGCAAGGTCTTTGGCAACACCCCCAGCAGCTTTGCCAGCAGAAGCAGCGCCGATGATCTTCGAGGCAGCGCTGAGCCTGACAAGGCCTTCCGGGCTGCTGATGAGGACGGGTTGAAGCCTAGCACCAAACTGCCACTGGCAAGCAGCAAGCAGGCTGGCAATCAAGAGGACGAAGAAGAGGAGCCTGCGGGATCAAGGTCGAGGCCCCTCTCTGGCAGCATCGGGAGCAGCAGTGCCAGCAGCAGACAAAGTGGAAGCCAGGTCTTTGGCAACAGCCCCAGCAGCTTTGGCAGCCCCAGCAGCTTTGGCAGCGGAAGCAGCATCGCGTCCAGCAGAAGCAAGGCTGATGATCTTGGAAGCAACGCGGAGTCTGACAAGGCGTTTGGAGCTGACGATGTGGACGGGGCTGAGCCCAGCACCAAATTGCAGAAATTCCTGGAAAGCAGCGAGCAGGATAGCAAGGAAGTGGGCGAAGAGGAGACTTCGGGGTCGACGCTCGCCAGCGGGAGAACGGCAAAGACACCACCCTACTCCAGCAGCGCCAGCAGCGCCAGCAGCGCCAGCAGCATGCAAGGCGGAAGCAAGGTCTTTGGCAACACCCCCAGCAGCTTTGCCAGCAGAAGCAGCGCCGATGATCTTCGAGGCAGCGCTGAGCCTGACAAGGCATTTGGGGCTGATGATGAGGACAGGTTGAAGCCTAGAACCAAACTGCCACTGGAAAGCAGCAAGCAGGCAGGCAATGAAGAAAACGAAGAGGAGGAGCCTGCAGAATCAAGGTCGAGACCCCTCTCTGGGAGCATCGCAAACGCATCGCCCTCGTCGCTGGGAGGCAGCAGTGCCAGCAGCACACAAGGCAGAAGCAAGGTCTTTGACACCAGCCCCAGCCACTTTGGCAGCAGAAGCGGCAGCGCGTCCCTTGGAAGCGCCGCGGAGCCTGACAAGGCGTTTGGGACTGATGATGTGGACAGAGGTGAGCCAAGCACCAAGCTGCAGAAGTTCCTGGAAAGCAGCGAGCAGGCGGAAAAACTGGCAGGATCAAGCCCCACAAAGGTCGGCTTTTCCATTGATTTGTTGGCATCCGAGCGGGCAACGGCTGCGGGGATGGGATCCAGCTCGAGTGCAGCCAGCGAGGCTTCCAGCTTTGCACCCGCGTCCCTGCGTGGTTTCGCTGCGCGGAGTGAAGCCACAGCGCCCGGCGCGGTTGTGGATGCCAGTGGCGTCCAAAGAATTCCCGGTGACGCGATGGGCTCGGCCAAAGACCACGAGAGCGGGCAAGGTGAAAGCCAGCAAACTCCTTTGCCGGATGAATCAACGTTCGAGCGGGAAACATAGGGGTGTTGCCTGGGAAGCCGAAGTTTTCCGCTGGGAGAACTCGCGGCCAGCCCTCCTCCTGCTTGAGGCAGTGCCCAAAGCGCGGCAAGGAGCAAGCTAAGGCAGAATTCGGTTTCACCGGCAGGTTTCACTATCGGCTTCCAGGTTGCGCACTCAAGAGCCAAAAGTTGCTCAATCTTCACCTTACGATTGAAGGAGCTGTTTTACTAGGCAAAGGACATTTGACACTTGCTCCTCTATCTCCACACGGCATCCATGAGGTTTGGGGGTCAAAAAAACCGCGCAGAACACGTTAGTTGTAAGGCGTCTTGCAGCGAGCTAGTCGCTGCGGGAGTTGTGTGCAGTAGGTAGGCAGGTGGCGCTCACTGGACAGGAGAAAAGTGCAGCTTCGATGGCGCTTGCCCATGTAGAGTTCACTTTGTATATCATGCGACTTGCGCAAAGGGGCAACTGCATTGGAGTAAGCAACTCCCAACTTACTCCGGAGATTGATACAGAACCCCTGCTTGTCAGCGAGCAAGAAGCGGAAAGCGGGGCTTACTTGGGCCACCGCCATTTCGTGCCAACACGCCGGCTCACGCGCAGCCCGCCATGATTTCATGCCGTCAGGAAGCGCATATGTTATTTTGTGCAAGCAGGTTTTTTCTTCTGAGCGCAAAGCAATGACTTTGTATTTGACACCAGCGCAAACAAGTTGCTGGCCATCAACCACGATATTATCAAAGGCTTGAGCAGAGGCACTCAGACTAACGACAGATCAGGCATTGTTAGCAAATCCGATGAGGGAGGCAACCGCGGCCATGCCCTCGTGGCCTGCGCTGTCATCTGCCTTGATCGTCAGGTATCCCAGTTCAGGTTTGTGTGAAGACCTCGTGTTTCGGCTTAGGGGGTCAGCTCAACCAGTTCGGGGAGTTAGTTCGGGGACCAGTTGCCCGTCTCAGGAGTGGCATCGAAAGCGCCGGGGTGGACCCAAAGGCCCAGCGCTTGAGCTGGTGGCCCAGATCTGGCTACACGCGGCTTGCAATGGGATCCTCCCAAAATGGAGGAGGCGCCCAGAAATGAGCCCTAGCATTTGCGTAGAACAACCAATGGACCAAGGCGGAACGACAGCGCGGACGGTGAAAGCCACTTTGCCAGGGACCCCAGTTAGAGACGCAATTTTCTCCAAAACTATTTGCCTTCTTGAAGGCTCGAGAGGACTTCAGAGACACGAGCCTTGTGCTTGGAACATCTTGGAACTCTTCCGGGCCTTTGGTTTTAGCACCGGTCGCAGCGGTCGCCACGCCAGAGCCTTCTGGCCCGGTAGGCTCACATAGCTCTTTCACCCTTTTAGCTGTTGTTTTTTCTTTTTCTTTTTTTCTTTTTGTTGTTCTTTTTAGCTGTTGTTTTCTGTTTTTAGCTGTTGTAATTCGTTGTTTTTCCTGTTTGGGTCCTTACTCATGGTGCTTTTCACGAGGATCGTGTTTTTTCAGGTCTCGAAAGGCAATGTGAAGCGCTTTTCCTTGTGAGGACAGCTCTTGCTTTTCTGGCTGGCTGTGGAGAAGTTTGAGACCGGGCGGTGCTTTTCCACTGCTTTCAGGTCAGCCAACCAAAAGAGGATGCCTTCCCATGGAAATCCATTGGGCATCTGAGAAGTTCAGGTTGGATGGTCGTTCTGCGGGCAGCTTGCCACAGCTGGGTTCGGGACGCCTCAGATCGAGGTGGGCTCCTGTTTGTCTCCATCGTCGCAAGCTTCGCCGCTGCATGAGGCCCGCTTGCCCCTTGTGCGATAGGGAACCCTCCGGTGGGAATGAACCGGTTTTCGGGATTCCCCTGACGGGAAACCACAGGGAATGGTTTATACGGGTCATTCCCTCATTCCCGGTTGAGAACCAGCAAGTAATGTAATTGGATCTTGCACCTGCAAGAAACGGGCTCCTTTCCCATTTGTCCTGTTGCGCGAGAGCTTTCTCCAGCGGCAGGCGCCGCCAGATGGCCCTCCACGACTCACCTTTGCGGATGCGAGCGCAACCTACTTATGCACCGGAGCCCTTTTTCTCACGTATGAACACGGCGCGTCTCAATATATGTCAAGACGGGGGGGCCTCTTTTGAGAGACATTTTAGCAATCAAACCTGGTCACCTTTTTTGCAGGGATTCTAGTGTTGCCCACTTATTGTCTGAGGCCTTTCCTTGCAGCCCAGTCGTTTGCGCGTCGCCTGCTGACTTTGGCAGAGAGGACAGGCTCAGCAGCGCAGTTGCCTCCTGGCTGTGTCATGTGCCTCAATGCTGGCCCGTTTGGTTTCCTGATTACCCTTTCCAGGCAAGACAGGGGGTCTTCATTTTGAGATATGGGCTCGTCTCCGGGTTTTTCTTTGGTGTTCCCTCAGAACCAATCCAACAAGCGCCGTCTAAAAGAAGGCTATATGCCAGCACATCCCTGTGGAAGTGCTTGGAAGGACCTGGTCAGGAGGAATGTCCGACAGGCTGGGTGTCGATCGTTGGCTCAAACGCTGGCAAAATCCCGCACCAGCAGTTGTGATGGATCAAAGCACCCCATGCACATGGGATAAACCACCAACATCCCAGCTGGTCATCTGGTGCAACAAATGGTCTTCGCCAATGCACAGCGCAACCCTCCATGAATGTCTCTTTCCAGGGGCCCCCCCCAAAAAAAACAAAAATCCCCCCCAAACTCGCTTTGAGGTCCCCCCCACCCCAAACCCGCCCCCCCGCCCCCCAAACTCCCCCCCCGAAGTGCATTGAGCTCGGGAAGTTCACAGATCCACAGCGAGTACGAGTTCAAGGAGCTCCTGGGCGAAGGCTCCTTCGGTAAGGTGTACAAGGCCACGCGGGCGAGTGAAGGGAAGCCAAGCATTTGGGTGTGGGTCAAAATTCAACCACCAGGGGACCAAGAATCGGACCGCAGGTTTTGGTCCATGTTGCCACTTACCAGGGTTACATTTTGAGTGCCTATTTTTTGACCCACACTCACGTCATGCGGACACACTGCCGAGAACATTGGACACGTGTCAGCTTCAGGCTCAGCACCGACGCACTGGGATCTTGAGAGTGGGGTGCCCCGGTTCGCAGCTGCGTTAACAATGCTTGCCTGCTTGCCCATTTTTTGGAGCTTCACCGGGGGTTAGTAAAGCGAGTTCAAGAAGGCCCTTTGCTGGAGGTTTATCTTACTTCAGGTTTTGGAATGATGGTAATTCAAACTTGCTGCCAGATTCCGTGTCATAGTCAAAGCACACTTTTACACTGGGCGGAAGGGTCATCAGCCCTGAAGCATTGGAAAGCATTCGGTTCGGGCTGCCTAAAGACCAAGGCAGTGAAAGAAATCCCTCATGCTGGTACAGAAGATGGGGAGTTCGAGCTGGAACTCAAGGCGTGGACGAGCGCATGCTTGTGCCTTGTGACTGGACAGCATGCTAAAGGTGAGTGCTCCGCAGCTTAGCCCTCCATTGCGCCATCGCTTTGTTGGTTGTTTTGCTGGAGCGGAACGCGCGCCGCGCGGAACATGAGTGGGTCTCGTTTGGCGGCCTGGAGGTCAGGATTGCAGCAAAGTCAGCACAGCTAGTCTGGCGCAAGCTTGTACATGGATCAACCGACCCATGCATGTAACTACCAGATCAGCCTGCAGCGGTCCCGAGGTGACTCCGTCATTTCAGCCCGGGGTCGCGCGTGGGTCTGTGTTTGGATGATGCATTGGATTTGGCCGCGAAAGGCTGTCGCGTCCGCAGTGCTGTAGGCATCAAGAATGATACGCCCTCCTTTGTTTCAAATCCAACAGGCCTCAAGTGCTGCATAGTTTATTTTAGACGAAGGTTGTTTTGCAAGGATGTGAATTGTCAATTGTTGCTGGCTATGGTTTCTCTTTGCGGTGACGGATGGTTGGTGATTGGTTGGCTGTGTTGTTAGTTGGTTGGCTAAAGAGTTGTTTGGGGCTTGATTCGTTATATAGCCTTGGGTTGGTCCGGGGTTCGTTTAGCCTTCACATTGGGCTGCGTTGGGTGGACGGGCGGATTTGGTGACAACTCTCACCTGCCCTCCTCCAGGCCAAACAAGCGGTGCTGCCGGCTGACGGACCTAGGAACACAACCCTCTTTCATTGGACTCATAGCATTCAAGTCGTGTTTTGGCAATGGTTTTGGCGTCAGCACTGCCTTAACCTGGGTTCAAAATTCATCCCTCAATCCTCCTGCCTCATCAAGTCGAACCTGCATGGTTGTGGTCTTGACGAAGCTTTGCAAGGATTGTGAGGAGTGTTCCTATGTGTGATTTTTTGGGGTGACAGGTGCTTGCTTGGCTAAAGAGTGGTTTTTGGGGTTGTTTCCTCTGTGCCTAGTGTTTCTAATGGTCAGATCCACCAAAAACAAAACAACTCTTTAGCCAACCAACCTCTAGTCCCAATGATCAGATCCACAAAACAACTCTTTAAGCAACCAACAAGACAGCCAACCAACCACCACCCAGTTGGCTGGGCACTGACTTTCGCCTTTTCCAGGCCCTGCAAGCCTTGGATCACCCCCACGTCGTGGAGGCTCGAAACGGCCTGCGGCCTGTGGCGCGCGAAAGAAATTGCCGCGGTCCTTGGATCGAAACGGCGCGCGCTAAGAAGCGCCCAAGAGCGCCTGGTTTTTTGGTGGGACCTGTGGCTTTCCAAGTGTCGACCTGTGGTGTTGTTCGTTGCTTCACCCTGTGAGCCTTGGGCCAAAGTGTAAAATGAAAGACACACAAATTCGAGACACACAAATTCGAAACGACAAGTTTTGTTGGAAAAACATACGGCCCCGGAGGCTGCCTATGGCTAGAAGTTCCATGCAATCTCTCCAGCGCGAGGATGCTGGCTTTCAACGCATGTCCATTTTCTGACAGCAGTAATCCAATCGCAGCACTTTCTTTGAGCTAGCTGTTCAACAGTTGGCTGTGCACGGCTTATTTTGGTCGCCATTGTTTGCATGTCCCGTTTGGGTCATGGCATGTCCCCTATCACCATTGGCCATTTCCGCTAAATGGCAACGTGTCTTTGGTCACTGTGGGTTTCTTCTTCCCGGAAATGCTCTCCAGAAGCTTTGGCGCAGCTAGCCTTTCATATAATCCCTGTATGGAAATTCAGCAGGTCCCAGAAAAAAAGAGCCGTTCATTGTTCAAGCTGTTTTCCGATGCCCAAAGAAGCCGTCGACATGACCAGCGACACCAGTTGACGTCGGCCCAAATTATAGCATGCTGTCCGCCACTTGTCTGCCAATCACGGCAAGGACGATCAAAGCTTGGTCCCCTACCGTGCTACAAGCGGCTGGCCCAAGCATTTTTGTCACTGGACGTTGCCGCAGGTGATCGAATACTTCGACGACACTGCAAACTTTTTCTTGGTCATGGAACTTTGCACAGGCCGTCAGGGCACTTTCCCCGTGACCCACAAATGTCAAAAGAACACGGCCTCCCATGCGCATCCAGTCCAGCTCTATGTTGCTTGTTGTTGGTACGACCACGGCGCCAGCTACTTCGAGCCATCCGCTAGTCGTTTGGAACGTGTCAGCGGGCCTTCGAAAACCACTTCAGTCGCACTTCAAGCCCTGGCCCATTCAAATGTGCACCACTTGCTGGGGCAGAGTATTCCATTGCAAGTGGACGCCCTGCAGGTCCTGATGTGTTCACTTACGTGCTGGAGCGAATGGAGTCGCAAAGCAGGCATGTTTTGACCCCACAAGACAAGCTCTAGACCAGCTTCCCGTGGTTGAAAGAGACTTGGAGGCAACGCGTCGCTGTACGCATGGCACGAGCCCGAAATTCCTTTCGCCAGGCCGGAAGGCGACGGCTTTGTTCCGGAGTCAGAGATCTCAGTGATTCTCAGGCCAGGGATCTCTAGCCTCCATTTGCTCAAGAACATTTTTGATTTTCCCTTGTTGGTTTTCAATTGAATTCATCACTACTGGTATTTTTGTTTTCCTGGGGCCTTAACCAAATGGAAGCCAGGGTCTCCAAGCGCGAGTGGTTGTTCGGGTTGGCAGTTGTCCCTTTGGAATGGTCGTGCAAGTTCCGTGCCAGCTGGTAGGGAATACCGGGAAGTATATCGGTATATCAGCATCCTGTTGCTTGTGGCTTTGGCTCAAGGATGCTCGAGGCCAGTGCTTTGACGTCCTTGCATGCGGGGCAATGTTTGAACTGTTCAGCGCATGCAGACATTGTGTCTCACCGATCGTGGTTAGCGATGAGCCGAGGCCTCAGTCTGAACACTTTTGTCACGGCTTTCGTCTTCCAAAGTTCTCCGGTCCTCCACTTCCATGCTGATTCTGGCTAAATGGCCCACATGTGTTTTGTTTACCTAGAACGCCCCTCAAGGGGGCAAACGGGCAGGGGGCAAACGGCCACCAGTCGCGGCTTCCATGCTGAGTCCCATTCCATGCTCAGATTTGGTTAGTCGGGCCGACCATTAACCCCCAGCAGCTTGGACAGGAAAGCGGACAGTATGTAAGGTTGACCCCATATTAATCAACCCCTGTTTAGTAGTAGGGGGGTGTTCCGAGGTTTAGTGGGGAATCAGATCACTTTTGGGGCCCCCCCCCCCCTATTTTCATAAACAGGGGTTGATTAGTATGGGCTCAACATAGCTGCCTTGGTCGCGGCGACGGTCGGCCGGCGCAAGGCCTGTGTCCAGCTATGACTCCAGCATGCGGCCAACTCGCAGTGTGCCCGCCAAGCGCTCAGCAACTATGAGACTCGCTTCCCTAAGAACACTTTGGCATCCAAACAGACGAGTCCTTTTTAGAGGAAGCTCCTGTTGGAAAAGTAAGATTCGCTCTGCTTCCGGGCTGGTTCTCGGCTTTTGTTTACCTGCGTCACTGGCTTCCCATGGCTATTTGTGTTTTTTTGTGAGTGGAATCACGGATTCACTGGCAGACCTTGCACCAAAAGCTCCCTAACATGTCCGTTTTAGAAGCGTAGTTTGGTTGAACACGGAGCATGCTTACAGGTTGGTTCTTATAGACCGGTGCCATCAAGTTTTCCACTGGACACCGCATGATCCAAAACGATGCACTCAGCCGGTTTGGCGCTGCGTGCCAGGACAGCCCCATGGGCAAAGCCTTGAAGGAAATGCAGCAAAGCTTCACCTTCCTGGCGTTGCCTGCGCATGGTTTGTTTCCCATCGTGAAGGAGCGCCCTCGATTTCGTTTCTTTCTTTTTTTTTGAGAAACACACTCCTTTGGATGCTAAACAGGGGATCAAAGCGGAGGGTCAATATGTGTTTCGCTCTTGACCTACTCGGCACTCGGGTTCAAAGCATCCGGCTCGGAATGCAGAGCCAGAGCACGTTTGGGTAGACCCTTCAGCCCAGCGATTAGCGCATCCCGTGCCTCAACTTCCTAGCATTCCTCATAGATGAGAAAGGCATGACATCTCTTTCCGCCTTACTCGCACTTTATCTCGTTGTTTTTTTGGTGAACAGAGATGAGATACTCGCATGTGAATCCCACTGGATGCCAGCACCGACAGGTCTCAGCAAGGCCCCAACATGTTGGAACAACGAGACCGAGTACAACTCAAATAAAACATTGAGTGTCCATGTGGTGCACCGATATTTTGTTGTATTTTCGCAGGATTGCGAAAATGCGATCTTCATGGGTGACGAAGACAAAGCGCGGGATATCTTAGAGAGGCTCGAGCACGAGGTGGAGCTTGAGGCAGGCGCTGTCAAAGAAATCGGTTGGTTAGTTGGGATGGCCCACCTGTCTGGATGGTGTTCGGCGACCAATGTAAAGGTTTCTGGTGTAGGAGCCCGGTTGGGGCTGGAAGGGTTGGTCATCAACCTCGATCTCAAGGAGGGGGGGGAGTTTTTTCGAGGACCAATGTGAAGGTTTGAGTTGTGGGAGCCATGGCCACGGCCTGCTTCAGCCCAAAGAGGAAGGGAGCGAAAAACCAAGACACTGCAGTCCCATCCTCACTCCCAACCACTCATACTGACGGACGAAATCCTGCACATCCTGCACCAAAGAAATCCTGGAATGATGACTCCCCCGCAAATGCCAACGAAAACACTTTCAACCTGGTGCCAGACTTTGTTCATGAACAGTCGCACCTTCAGCACGGAAGAGGAAGTCTTGGCCATCGGCCAGCGATTTTGGCTGCCAGGGCTCCACTCTGACGGCCGCTTTTAACCTCTTTAAGAAGCCGGGCGCGGACTGCCTGTCAGAGACGGAGGCCGGTCAAGGGATCCAATGCTGGACCATGAGCACACGTACCTTGCCCTTTGACTGAACTACTCAACTACGCAACACAAACAACTCAACCCAAACACGTACATGAACACACAACACACGTTCCAATGCTGGTTGAGTTGTTTGTGCTGCCCTTTGACTCCCATGGCTTGTCCCTAAGAAAATGGTTGGAGCCGGGATCAGCTCCAGAACTCCCATTGGGCTGGGTCCGGTCGGCTTGAGCGCCTTGGGACTTGGATGTGACAGGTCCGCATGATGCTGGAGTACCTCGGCTTTCCCAAGGCCCCTTGGTGGAAAAAGTCAAAAGCCAGCTGGGCTCATGGAACACCGCCGGGATCTACTGCAAGATGTTGTGCCCACTAGCCCCAGAGCACTGCACCCGATACCCTCTCTCTCTATCGTGTTTTCCAAATATATAGTGGTTATTTTTTGCGGTATGTCCATGGAGGGTATAGTGGCTATTTTGTATATGGTTTCTGCACAATATGTGGCGAGCTCGCCTGGGGTATGGTGAGCTCACCGTGGTAAAGATCCTTTTCTTGGGCATCCCTTATTTCAGGTTTTGGAATTATAGTAAAACATATCAGATGAGTTTGTCCCCACGTATCCTTTGTGGCTATTTTGGGGGGTGGTTTGAGAGTAGAAGCCATCTGAGGAAGACGCCGATGTGGAGAAGATCCTGACCGCGGTTGATACTGACGGCGTCAGGGCCTCAGCGAAGCTCACGGGGCAGCCGCGGATGGCTCGCGAAAAGATCCAACGTCGACTCAATTTTTGGATGGGAGAAGGCGATTAACATGAACATATGAGATGAGAAGTCGCAGCTTGCACATGACTCATTTCGAGAGAACAGGCGGCTGGGAAAAGCCTTGGTCATTGTCATTGTCAACCCCTTTATTTGCCTAGCGCCCCAGCCACAAACACAGAGACTGTTTGGTTGTTTGTTTGTTTGTGGAACGCTCATGGTCTTTTACGCCCACAAACGGGACAACTGGCCAGGATACACACGTCGAAGATGCTGGTTGTCCAGCACGTCAAGCAAGATATTGAAATTATGGCAACCCAGCCCGCCAGAATCAAGTCTGAATATGGAGCCTCGCAAATAAGCATGTTCACAGTGGCTACCCAGCTATCCTGTCGGCTTGCTGGTGCCCGGCAGGGAATGAAGAAATGACCCTTATAAATACCATCCCTTGTGGTGTTGTGGCGTTCTTTAAGGGGATGCCTGGGTCCGTTTTCACATTCCCTACTGAGCACCAGCAAGTCGGCATATTGATTTGCAGCAGTTCTGGCAAAAGTTGCCGGGATATTAACTTTGGGGTTGATCAAGCCCAAGGCCATTGCATGGGCCATTCGCACCTTTTGTGGGCGCAGATTCTGCCAAGTTGTTCCTTTTGATTCATTCTTGTCTTGGTCTGTCTTTCCATGACCTCCATATTCAGCCTTATGTTCAGCATTTGCATTCCATGCCCTGTGCCCCCAAGTCAGGTCTGCCTTGAAAGGAAGCCGAAAGGCCGTTCCGACAAGAGTGGTTTGCGCCATAGTTTTTAGTCCTGCCTACTTGGGGAACCATGGGCACCTCGTTGCCATTCCCCAGGTCTCCCCACAAAGGGCCCCCACCCCCGAACCCTACCCGGCGCCATGCAACTTCTGTGGGAAATCATTCCCGCAGGAACCTGCAACGCGGTTGTCTAAAAACCCCTGTTTCAAGGATTCTTCTCCATCCCCAATCCCAAGGAACCGGTCTTGTGACCAGTTCAGTGGAAATCCCAACGTTCAGCCCATTGCCTAATTCACCGAGGGTCCCCCTCTCCCCCCCTCCCTCCCTCCCCCCCCCCCACCCGCGGGCCTGAGGACCGGAAGATGAGCCTCGAGGAGTTCCGGCACTACGTGGGGCGCATGGGCGGCTCCTTGCGGCTCTTCGAAGTGCGGCGCAAGCAGATGGAGACCACACATGGGCCCCTCGCCCTGCATCGCTTCCAGGGACCCCCAGCCAGGTGCCCGCCCTTCCTCTCCCGTTTCTTTTTTGGGGTTTTGGGTTCCCCTGCTAAAATAGACTACAGAAGAAAACAAAAAGGCTAACCCTTATTCTAACCTCTCTACTGGAGGATCTAGCATTGGAATTCTGGGGCCATCCAAGTGACGACCTCACGTGTTTTTCAAGCTAAATGGCGGTTTGACAAGAAAACCAAGGCCCAAAGTAATTTTCAGACTCCTATGGCTCCTCGTTTCGGAAGTTTTGAAGGTCCTTGTGGACTACTCCAGTGCAAATCAACATGGAAGCCAGAACAACCTTTATGGCAGGAACCCCCTTCTTGTCGTATAGGCCAAGGTTCCAACTAATTATAGCTCTCGGTTTGGTTTTGAACATGACCTTTAATTTGGGGAATGTTTCCTGTAAACGGAGTTAAGGGGACCCTGGTTTCCCTTTGTAAGCTACCCTCTTGCCAACAATGTCAGCAAGTGGACAGGGAGCATTTGCTTCCTCAAAACCACTAATTAGTGAAATAAGACGGATTCCGTGAGCACTTGGATTTGGAATGCGAGAATGCCGTTCGTTGCCATGGTTCGGATGGTCCAGGAGTTGGCGAAGTGGTTAGTAATCCACCGCTTACACCCAATTAGAACATAACAAGCCCTTACATACTAACCATTTTGCTCACTCCCGATTCATCCAAGCGCCCGCTGTCCAACAAACTACTAAAGGCGTCAGCTTTCATGACTGGGAGGTTCCTTTCGAAACAGCGGCCATGCCAAACTTGTAAGGCCAAAGGGCCACCCAAAGGGCCCCTAAGCCGAGGATTCAGACACGCGGCCTTGTGAGGCCTTTCTGGGCGAAGCGGATGGAAAAGTGAGGAAGGTTTGAAACATATCGGCGGTATAAGATACCCTATTTGCCGATTGGGGAGCCATTGTAGAAATTGATGACGGACCCAATCTAAGCGGAAAACACAAAAGTAATTCAATCACATTCTCAGGTTTTTCAAGCAAGATTTGTTTCTCCAGAGCCTCAGGCAACTACCCAAAAACACATATCCGAGACCTTTGTGCGCTTTCTCTCTCTCTCTCTCTCTCTCTCTCTCTCTTTGAGGAGTCTGGGGGAGGCAGTTGATCCCGCCGCTCTGCGCGTGCACCTCCTTGAGGCGGAGCAAGCGAGTCAAGCTGTATGGGTTGCAAGGTTGCCATATGCTGCTTGGATAGGGCGGGAATGACACCTATAAACCATGGCGTATGGCTTTTGAGGGAATCCCCTTCCGGTTCCCTGAGCACCAGCAAGTGAATGCCAGCGGCATCGCGCCTCTGTGTCGGGCATTCCGCGCAATGCTCGCAGGCCGGTATCCGAGATGATGCTCAGGCCTGGGATCGATCGATCCGTGCCAGGTCCCGTTCGGGGGTCCATGTTGGGGGCTGCTTCCCATTTGGCTGGCCGTTCTTTTTTGTGTGTTTTTTTTGTTGGCGAGGCATACTGGCGACTTGTGGTGCCGCCCACGGAATTCACCGAAGCCGCCAAGCTGGTGGACTGTCAGCGCAAGGCAGCCCAAGCCTTAGCATCCGAACTGAGGGTGTGACCATCCAGTCCACCTGCGGTTTCTGCGCAGACACCGGCAGTTTGCAGGCTTGTCGTGCTTGTCGGAAGTTGAGCTAATTTTGAGACGTGAGTTCTGAGCTAAAATTGTGCTCTTTTGTGTTGAGCAATTTGAGCGCGCGATGTTTCTGCTTGTGCGTTCTTGTCAACAGTACTCCCTCCACTTGCAGCCCTCCCCCCACATTTCCCGTGCTCGGCGTGCGCGCGAGGTTCGGCACATCCGGGCGTTGGCGAAGCGGAACCACGACGACGCCCTGCCAAAGCTGCAGAAGCGTCTGGCAAACTTGGGCTTCCGCGACACGGATCTCTGGATGACGCCCCGTGGCACCCAACAAGAAGCAATCAAGATCTGGAAGTGGTTGGCCCCAAATTGGCCAAGGGTGGCACCCTTGCAGAGACAGGTTGCCAGTGGCAAGCGAGCGCGGGGATGCAAGGGCTGGCAAAAGAGCAACCCCAGGTTTGGTCTTGACATAGGAGCCTTCCTTCTCAATCTATGAGTTCCTAGTGTTTTCTAGGCCAGGCGGGCAGCCCATGCAGGTTTTGGCTAAAAAGGAGCCACCGAGGTGAGAAAAAGGGGCACGGGGGTTGATGACATCTTCCGCTGGGGGGTTTGGATGGGCGCGATCCCTTCGAATCGAGGTTGGCCTGGATTCGCGAGATGGCGCCGATCCTGGTGCATCTGGACCTCTCAAAGATGCTTCACTTCATGGAGAAAGACACGCACTACCGAAATCAGCCCCCCGTGGTCAACCTGGTCACTTGGGGTTGCCAGGGATATCCAAGCATGAAGTCACGGTCATTCCCCCCTTCGAATTGGGGCCCCAGAAGCGTTTATAGCTAGATGCCAGCAGGTAGGCAGGGCATAAACGGATGGTGTGTTCTTGACTGCTATTGGGGTGGGTGGATCTTTAGACTTTAACTTTTTGGGAAATCAAGTTGGGGTTTTCCACTAAACCCCCAAAAAGTCCAACTCTTAGCAGGGGGGTCCTTTGCAGCAACCAAGCTGTTCTTGCAGTCGGCTGAAGTGCCTTCGGAGGGCATAGCATTCAACAGAGGTGAAAGCAAGAAGCGGGCCTTTCCAGGCTGGTGTTGACTTGCTGCTGTAGGAACTCAGGGAATTAGGGGCCGAGGGAACTTAAGGAACCCAGGCGTTGGTCCCAAAGGAAACCACCAGTTGCCAGCTGGATGGTTTAGGTTCATTCCATGTCTCATTCCCTGCCTCTCGCACAAGTTGACGACGGACACTATACATGTCTGTGGCTCAAAAAACCGGTACCAAAATGGAACCCTGGTAAGTGGAAACATGGACCAAACCCGGCGTAACCCCTCGTGTTTATTCTTGAGCCACAGCCACATGCCGCCGCCATCCGGACGTTTACCACAGTTTTTCTCGGCCCCAAGCCGCGGGCCCAGGTTCGAGACGGCCAGCAGCGGAGGCTTGCTGAAACCGGCCACCCGGGAGAAGTGGGAGAAAGACCTCTTCGGCGGCTACTACGATGGAGCCCAGGCGAAAAGAGAATTCGAAAGAGAGAATTTGAAATCCCCCCTCCCCCCAAAAAAAAGAAAAGGAAAAGGAAATAAATCCGCACCCATTCGAAACTCATCAATCACCGGAAGGTTTTCCAAGGCTCGCATCTGGTTCTGGAGGCCTTGCGACGGAGCAACCCCTGCAACCTCCAGCTGCAAGCCTGCAAGTCGGAACATGTTTACAAGATCCTCACCGATGTCTTTGGACCCGCAGCTTTCATTCGAACAATTCAGCTACAAGTTCACTTGGAACTCAAAATTGTATAGAGGAAGCTTCTTTCGGGCCCACCTGTTCAGTTCCGTGAGCTGGGAGGCCACGTTTTGTTTTTTCTTTGCAAAGCAGCGCGAGGGCTTTGACAGATGTAAGTACGGCGTGCTCAACGCTATGAATGACCACCGCGGGGTGGTGAAGTGCGCACAGTATGGCGACAGTTACTTGGTTCTCAAGGACGTGTGGCTTGGCTGCCAGAACTCTGTGTACTCACCTGCTAGTCATGGGTGATTCTGTCCTAAAGTTTGACGTGTATGCTCAAGAATTGCTCGATGCGGTTTGAACAACCACGTATTCACACGATCACCGGGGTTCATGATTTTTGCGGTGTGTGCGTCTGTGTGTTTGTTAGTCTGCTTGTTTTGCTTGCAAGTTTGTTTGCTTGTTTGTTTGCTTATGTGCTTGCTATGTGTACGATGCAAGCGTGATTCGCCTGTGGCTTGACTGACAGCTTCCTTGCTTTGTGTGTGTGTGTTCACTCATGTGGTTGTTTCTGTGTGTGTTAGTCTGTTTGGTTGGTTGTTTGCTTGCTTGTTTGATTGAGTGTTTGTTTGTTTGTTTGTTTGTTTGTTTGTGTTGTGCCGTTGGTTAGTTAGCATTTATGCGTGTATGTATGCATGCATGCATGTATGATGTATGTTGGTATGTAATGTAATGCAATGCATTGTAATGTAATGTAATGTAATGTCATAATGTAATGTAATGTAATGTAATGTAATGTAATGTATCTATGTATCTATGTATCTATGTATCTATGTATGTATGTATGTATGTATGTATGTATGTATGTATTAATGTAATGTAGTGTAACGTAACGTAATGTATGTATGTAATGTATGTATGTATTTATGTGTTTATGTATGTATGTAAATGTATGTATGTATGTATGTATGTATGTATGTATGTATGTATGTATGTGTGTATGTATGTATGTATGTATGTATGTAATGTATGTATGTATGGTATGGTATGGTATGGTATGGTATGGTATGGTATGGTATGGTATGTATGTATGTATGTATGTATGTATATCCGTATGTATGTATGTATGTATGTATGTATGTATGTATGTATGTATGTATGTATGTATGTATGTATGTATGTATGCAATGCATGCAATGTATGTATGTACGTATGTATGCATGTATGTATGTATGTATGCATGTATTCATGTAATGTATGTATGTATGTGTCACGCAATGTAATGTAGTGTAACGTAACGTACAATGTACTGTACTGTAATGTAATGTAATGTAATGCAACCAATTTTTGTATTGTATTGTACTGTATGTATGTATGTATGCACGCATGCAAGCATGTATGCATGCACTTACGTATCCATGCATGCACGTAAGGGCTGTAATTTAATGTAATGTAATGTAATGTAGTGTATGTGTGTAAGTATGTATGCATTGTAATTTTGTGTGTATGCCTGTATGTACGTACGGGTGTGTTAATGTATGTATATATGTATGTAATGTATGTATGTATGCATGTATGCATGTATGCATGTATGCATGTATGCATGTATGCATGTATGTATGTATGTTTGTATGTATGTAATGTATGTATGTATGTATGTAGTGTATGTATGTATGTATGCATGCATGCATGCATGTATGTATGTATGTATGTATGTATGTATGTATGTATGTGTTTATGTGTTTATGTATGAGTGCATGTAATGTAAAGCAACAAGGTAGTGTCCTGCAATTACGCATGTAATGTGTGTTGTAATGTAATGCAATGCAATGCAATGTAATGTATGTGTAATGTACTGTAATGTAATGTACTGAAATGAAATGTTATCTGACGTTACGTAATGTAATGCAATGTAAACTATGTAAGATATGTAAAGCATGTATGTTACAATTAATGTATGTAATGCAAGTTTGTACTGTTCTGCAATGTATGTAGTTCATGTAATGCATGCAATATATGCAAAGTGTGAACCATTGTGATGTATGTATGTCACAATGTATGTATGTATGTAACGTATGTATGTAATGTAATGTAATGTAATGTAATGTATTGTATTGTATTGTACTGTATGTATGTATGTATGCATGCATGCATGCATGTATGCATGTACATGTGCATTGTTCTGTATTGTATGTAAGGGCTGTAATTTAATGTAATGTAATGTAATGTAGTGTATGTGTGTAAGTATGTATGCATTGTAATTTTGTGTGTATGCCTGTATGTACGTACGGGTGTGTTAATGTATGTATATATGTATGTATGTATGTATGTATGTATGCATGTATGCATGTATGCATGTATGCATGTATGCATGTATGCATGTATGTATGTATGTATGTATGTATTGTATGTATGTATGTATGTATGTATGTATGTATGTATGTATGTATGTATGTATGTATGTATGTATGTATGTATGTATGTATGTATGTATGTATGTATGTATGTATGTATGTATGTATGTATGTATGTATGTATGTATGTATGTATGTATGTATGTATGTATGTATGTATGTATGTATGTATGTATGTATGTATGTATGTATGTATGTATGTATGTATGTATGTATGTATGTATGTATGTATGTATGTATGTATGTATGTATGTATGTATGTATGTATGTATGTATGTATGTATGTATGTATGTATGTATGTATGTATGTATGTATGTATGTATGTATGTATGTATGTATGTATGTATGTATGTATGTATGTATGTATGTATGTATGTATGTATGTATGTATGTATGTAATGTAATGTAATGTAATGTAATGTAATGTAATGTAATGTAATGTATGTATGTATGTATGTAATGTAATGTAATGTATGTATGTATGTATGTATGTATGTATGTATGTATGTATGTATGTATGTATGTATGTATGTATGTATGTATGTATGTAATGTATATGTATGTATGTATGTATGTATGTATGTATGTATGTATGTATGTATGTATGTAATGTATGTATGTATGTATGTATGTATGTATGTATGTATGTATGTAATGTATGTATGTATGTATGTATGTAATGTATGTATGTATGTATGTATGTATGTATGTATGTATGTATGTATGTAATGTATGTATGTATGTATGTATGTAATGTATGTATGTAATGTATGTAATGTATGTATGTATGTATGTATGTATGTATGTATGTAATGTATGTATGTATGTAATGTATGTATGTATGTATGTATGTATGTATGTATGTATGTATGTATGTATGTATGTATGTATGTATGTATGTATGTATGTATGTATGTATGTATGTATGTATGTATGTATGTATGTATGTATGTATGTATGTATGTATGTATGTATGTATGTATGTATGTATGTATGTATGTATGTATGTATGTATGTATGTATGTATGTATGTATGTATGTATGTATGTATGTATGTATGTATGTATGTATGTATGTATGTATGTATGTATGTATGTATGTATGTATGTATGTAATGTATGTAAGTATGTATGTATGTATGTATGTATGTATGTATGTATGTATGTATGTATGTAATGTAATGTACCTATGTATGTATGTATGTAATGTATGTATGTATGTATGTAATGTATGTATGTAATGTATGTATGTATGTATGTATGTATGTATGTATGTATGTATGTATGTATGTATGTATGTATGTATGTATGTATGTATGTATGTATGTATGTATGTATGTATGTATGTAAATGTATGTATGTATGTATGTATGTATGTATGTATGTATGTATGTATGTATGTATGTATGTATGTATGTATGTATGTATGTATGTAATGTATATGTATGTAATGTATGTATGTATGTATGTATGTATGTATGTATGTATGTATGTATGTATGTATGTATGTATGTATGTATGTATGTATGTATGTATGTATGTATGTATGTATGTAATGTATGTATGTGTATGTATGTATGTATGTATGTAATGTATGTATGTATGTATGTATGTATGTAATGTATGTATGTATGTATGTATGTATGTATGTGTGTGTGTATGTATGTAATGTATGTATGTATGTATGTATGTATGTATGTATGTATGTATGTATGTAATGTAATGTAATGTAATGTATGTATGTATGTATGTACGGATGTATGTATGTATGTATGTACGTATGTAATGTATGTATGCAGGTAGGTAGGTAGGTAGGTATGTATGTATGTATGTATGTATTATGTATGTATGTATGCGTGTGCGCATATTTGTTTGTATGTATGTAATGTATGCATGTATGCATGTGTGTATGTATGCATACAGGTATGTATGTATGTAACTATGTGTGTTTGTTTGGCGGTTTGTTTGGTTGGTTGGTTGCTGGTTTTGTTTTGTTTGTTGGTTAATGTGTTGTTGTGTCTTGCTTGTTGTTTGTGGTAACGCTCCCAAGCCATCAAAACTCGACAACAACTCACTTAACCACACCTAAAGCAACTTTAAAGCCGCTGCTAAACCATCAGCACACCTAACGCAATTAAGCTGCAAGCCAACCCAAACCCACTCAAAGTCAACCCTAAACCTACCCAACAGTAGCCTGGATGTCAGCCCTTTTGCTTCTACTAAATCAACCCCAAACCTCCCCAAGACGCACCCTCATGAAGATCGAAGCCAGCCAAAAGCCCCCCTAACTTAAACCAGCCCCCAGCAACTCCCAGCTGCCATGAAATCAGAGCCAATAGGCGGCCCCAGGGCCAAGTGCTGAGGGTGATGCTGGGGATGTTGTCAGCCCTGCGGAAAACCAGCCCTAGGAAAAAACAGCCCTAGAAAAAAAGCACCGTTACCGTTTATAGATTTGGTGGATTGCCAGACTGGTTGACTCATGGGCTGATTGACTGGTGGATTCTTTGGATGCTTTGAGGGAAAGACTGATGGATTGGTTTGGATTGATCGCTTGCTTGGTTGCATGCGTGCTTTATTATTACATGTGTGAGTGTTGAGGAGCAGTTGCTGGTTGACCCTCGTTCAAGTGACCTTTGCAAGCTGTGATTTATTTATCCCGCTCTCGTTTCTCATGCATACGCATGTTTATATGTGTATATATGAAGCTGTAGTTGAAAGGAATGCAAGCGTCACTCCCTCGCAAAAAGGGCCCGTTTTGGGGGAGGTCTATGCCTCACCAGCCCCAAGCAGCAGTCGCAACCTGTCCCCAGCTCAACATGAGGCGCCTTCGCTGCACCTTCTCCCCGGAAGACTCGGCCAATTTGAAGGCGGAGCGCTGGAAGCTCAGATGGCTTGGTTAGAACTCTAGGGGTAACTTCCCCCCATTCTTTCCAGGGATACTTCTTTCTAGAAAACCTCCAAAAACCCAAGGGAACTGGCTGGTTTTTGAAAAGGACGAGGGTTAAACATGGGGAATCAACCCCTAGAACTATGGGCGTCACGGCCCCATTTCTCCAAACGTTCTCCACTGCTTGCAGCTCAGCGAGCAGCGCGAGCGCTGCGCGAAAAGGGCGGGACCCCTGACCCGTCCCCGGAACCCCCCCCGCCCCAATGCAAACATCGGCAACGGTTCGCAAGGAAGTTCTTAGGGTTTTTTAACGACCTGTGATGGGAAGGGGCAGGGCTCCATTTTTCAGATCCCACATTCTGTGTTGGCTAGAGCTGGCGGGCACTGCGTTGGCCAGCAAATTGGCGTGGAGAGATTTGGGTGGCCTGATTCGGATTTGGGTGGGGGTTTTCTCTTTGGTGCATTTTGCTTGGATGCTAGGACTTTAACTTTTTTGCCAACTAATGGGTGTTCCATTAAACCGAAAGTTAAACTTTTAGCAGGGGAGCAGAAAGCAACCGAGTGTTTTTGGTTTCACACAGAGTCGCGCATTGTTCATGGCCACTGCCCTAAGGCCTAGCTGTGCTGGACTACTATGGGCATGTGCCCGGGGCACAGAGGCTAATGCGAAAAATACGGAGGACGGAGACTCCGACGCCCATAGTGTTCCAAGACGTGTTTTGGGAGTGTTTTTGCCATTTGGTCGGGTGTCCGCTCCCAGTCATTACCAGGCTGGGTGTCCTCTTACCAGATCATTGTGACATCCGCATGGTTGGTTTCCTCAACACGGCAAGATCCTGGGTGGATGCCACGTCATCAAACCCAAATGTTGCCTTTAATCACGACTCCTTTTTTCCGACTAGGTCCAGCAGTTTCATGTGGATGCGAGTGCTCCATGTCGATCCCGAATTGTGCTTTCTCGCGATGCTTGCTTTAAAAAATAATAATAATAAGAAAGAAAAAACAACAGTGGGGCATTCAGGTGAAGCCTACGGCCTGCTGTGGCCATCCATATCCATGGCCTTGACTCCATTTGGCAGTGGGTCAAAATTAAACCACCCGGGGACCGCAGATTTTCGTCTACTTTTCCATTTGCCAGGGTTCCATTTTAGGTACCTATTTTTGACCCACAGCCATTTGAGGCTCCACGAGTACAGTGATGCAGAGCTCCGGGAGACGCGGTCGCCTTAGCCGCGACTGCTGCCGCAGAAAGACGCTCCAGAACTTGACGAGAACGCAAATCTGAGTTGTTTAAGGCAGTAATTCCCACAAAAAGAGAGAACAAACAAACACCAAGCTGGCTTCCAGAATGGTAGAGATGAAAACCCATCGGATTTTCCAGCAAGGTAAGCCTTGCCTGGCTTTTCCTGCCCGAGGATTCACGTTGCCAAGTCTTCAGATGCCGCCTTGCTGGGCGACTCTTCCAAAGTTGGCTCCATGAAGTACAAGGCGAGAGCCCGAGCGCACAGCATGTCTTGACTGCTATTTGGCTGGGATCTTTAACCTTCGTTGGGAAGCGGTTATGTTCCCACAAACCTTCGAGGGGGCATTCGGGCAAGTCAAAAGGCCATTAGTCGTGTCTTCCATGCCGAGTCCCATTACTCACTTGCTCCTTTCTCCACAACAAGTTGTCCTGACTCGTTTTTTGTTCTTTCTTGTTTTTGTTTTGCGCGTTGTCCTTCCCACCCAATGGAGTCCAGCATTTTGAGACACATGCACATGGATTTTCTCGTGACCGAGACTTATCGGTGTGCTGCAGTGGGTTTCACCTAAAAGCTTGTCGCAAGCCTCGCCGGGCCGAAACTGGCAATGGCAACCCCACATCCAGAGCGACAGTTTCCATGAGATTCCAACCTGGCTGTCAAACACAAAGTGTCCTTGTTGGACACCACCTTGGGTTTCGGGACATGGGAAAATGGCAAGGCTCTAGGAACATGTGCGATGCCTGCCTCACAGTTGAAGACAGCCTCCCTGTTTAGGTTGTATCGTCTGCTTTACGGACAAACAAGGACAAATAGTGCCATTTGCGTAGATGACATCTACCCGCCCCCCCGAAACCAAAAAAAAAAAAAGTGTTTGCCCCCCCCCCCCCCAAAAAAAAAAAGGAAGAAGAAACACAACAACAACAACAAAAACCAAAAAACAGTTTTTGGCACGACGCACCAACGCAAACAGCCCGCAGGAGACGCAGATCCACGGCGAGCTGTGCTTCGCAAACCACGTGGAGCGATTGGTGGCGCACCCGCGGCATCGGAAAGCGCCGGACCAAGACAAGATCAAGGCGGTCGCGGCCAAGTTCCACGGCCAGGATGAGCATTTTTTGTTTGGTTCCCTACATGGGTGTGTCTTTTTTAGGGCAAATTGTTTTATTTGTCTGGTTCCCTACATGGATATGGGTCAAAACAAATCATAGGTGTCCTTTTTGGTTGGTTTGCTTTCAAAATAGAGGGGTTTTCCTGGTTTAGATGGTTGGTTTCTTCCATTTACCAGGGAAACCCATCTATTTTTCCAAAAGGCCACCTATGGAGAAAATTGTTTTATTTGTTTGGTTCCCTACATGGCCGTGTCTTTGTTTTCCAATTGGTTAGCGGCCAGCTTCTTGTTTCCAGCGATTTCGCCTTGTCTCTTTTGTACGTACTCGCCTGGTCTTTTTTAAGGGGCCAACAAAAATGGTGGTTTCCCTTTGAAACCACAAGAACGGGGTACCCTTTAACGAAGGCACCCCCTGGTTTTTTTGCTTGCCTTTTTGTATTTCTTCATGAGTCTGGAGGTTCAACTGGAAGTTCTCCTGGATTGACGAGGCGTCCGGCGGTCGGTGGTTTTGGCATTCATTTGGCAGTTGCATGGCGCCCGCAAATTTGTCTGGCCGCTGGAGAAAGGGGCAATTTTAGCAGCATGGCAGGGATGGGGGGTATTGTTGTTGTTCCTGCTGCCTGGGGTGTTCAAAATTATTTCTGCATGACAGATGGATTTGAGTTTTCTTGTTGTGTTCCACTAGGGGTTAGGGATTGGGATTGCGCGGCGGTTGCCGTGGTCGGCTTTTTCTAGAGGTCGGCGGTTCGTGACTAGGAGAGGCGACGCATGGAGCGGGAGGAGCGCGCCAAGCTGGGAGCTGCTGCCTGGGAAGAACGACTTCACGCGCCGCACCCAGCGAGCCGATCGGTTTTTCTGCGCAGGATCCTGAGTTGCTTGAATAATTGGTTGTCTATCCCATAACCCAGGAGTTCATACCGGGGGTCCATGTGTGTATATATAAAATATATGAGCCACAATCAAAGCCCGGGTAGGTGAAGGTTAGTAACGGATACTCCCAACCATAAATAGCTGCGGAGGGGTTGGATGATGCGCAAAATTCCTTGAAGCGCACCACTTGGCATGGATGAACCACGTTTAACAAAAGCGGGACCAGCCAACCGGTGCAGGTGTTTTGCCTATCCACTGTTGGGGGGCTCCTTGGTTCTGATTTACCTCGGTGCTGAGTGCGGACATGTCGTAGCCTAAGTGGAGCGATATGTCAAGGATCTCAACATCGGCGCATGCACGCCGATTTCCTTAGCCCAGGTCGAATTTTAGGCGAAGCAGCGTGCCATTTTCGCTCATTTTCGGGGCGCAATGGGGCAGACAGACCCGGAATCTGTTGAGACATTTGCTGGAAGTTCGACAGACGCTAACTGAAAACACGTAGGACACAGACGTTAGACTGCAGGCTTTGATGGACAAGGAGACTCCAGATGCACACGGAGTCCCAGAGGGCTTCTGCAAGAAGGACCGCGGGATGGGCCCCTGCCATTCTACTGTCAGAGCTGTGTGGGGCCCGAATTCTCGTTGTTCCTTTTTTTTGGCGGGGGGGTTGCTTTGAAGTGAAGGGAAACCCATAGAAAAACACGCATTTTGAGGGTCCGCCCTATGTGACACAGACCCATGTGCCTCCATGGGCTGACGCAACTTCCGCTGCAGGGCTGTGGTCGAAAGGTAGCGCCCGGCACCACCAAAAACGGCAAGTCCTTCACCACATGCTGCCGTGGCTGCGTGCTGGGCTTTGGCCATGACATGACTTGCGGATGCTCGGGCGCAGTTGAATGCCGTCAGTTTTGGTTTTCCCTTTTTCCGGCGGCGTGCTGGATGTAGTGCTCGTTCTTGTTTTGTTTTCATGTTTTATGTTTGTTTTCTCGGAGGCTTGCTGGATGTGTGTTGTTTGTCCTGTTTCATGTTTCTTTTCCCGGCGGCTTGCTGCAAGTAGTGGTTGCTTTGTTTTGTTTCTCCTGTTTCATGTTTGTTCTCGGCGGCTTGCTGCCAGTAGTGGTTTTTGGTAACACGGATTCTTAGAGCCCGGCTTAACACCACTGTTTCGTATGGCCTGCGTGTGGAATTGTCAAGATGAGGTGTTGCAAAAACGGTCGTAGGGGACCAAAAACTGTGTTTGGGGGGAGCCATGAAGACAAAACGATGCAAAAACAATCATTTGCACCCGCACGATCGTTTGAAAAACCGCACCACCATGTGGGCAGCAAAAAAAGCAGCAGGCCACGCCCCTGAAACAGCAGGCCATGCCTCGGTCTAGGCGACCTGAGAGTGACGCCACACCCACTGGTACACTCGGTCCCACAGGTGAGCGTTGAGGAGCCCATGCTGCCGCGACTTGGTCTGCGGCTGCTGAAACCTCTTCAAGTGGTGCCAGCATCTGTCCAAGCTCTGCGTGCCGCACAAGAGAAGTCGACCCTCATGGCGCTTCTTCTTTGTCCACTGTGACTTCACGTGAGCCACATGGTGCACCCGAAGCTTCTTATTCGGGAGACGCTTGGATGCTGCGCTCCAAGCTTTCGCGCCATCGCAAAAGAGATCCGTGCGTGCCCGCACGTTAAGAAGCAGGCGTGACTTTGTCACCTCTGCCACCGACTCCGTCGGCGGGCGTCCACCTGCTGGCACCAGCCGGGCTTTGCCCGGTGCAATAATCATCCTCTGACTGCCACGCTCACACAAGCCAAGCACTCGAACATACAAAAGAAAATGCTTGGGCATCTTCTGCCCTTTGTGCCGGGAAACCCATGCCTGCACCAAGGCCTTAAACTTCGTGGTCTTTGGACCGACCCGGATGCAGCGCAAGCAAGTTGCGTCTCCCTCAACCTGGGCAGTGTTTCTGCGGTTTACATAATGGTTTTGGGGTTTTAAGGTCGGGGGCTTAGTACTCAGTTTTATTAGGGTTTAGGGTTTAGGGGGCTGGGCGCGGGAAGCAGCACGCGGGAAACAGCACGCGGGAAACAGCAGGCCCCCCTGCCACCACCTAAGGTGAACAGAGGGGAAAAGAACAGCGCGCGGGCCCCCCTGCCACCACCTAAGGTGAACAGAGGGGAAAGGAACAGCGCGGGCCCCCCTGCCACCACCTAAGGTGAACAGAGGGGAAAGGAACAGCGTGCGGGCCCCCCTGCCACCACCTGAGGTGAACAGAGGGGAAAAAGGAACAGCGTGCGGGCCCCCCTGCCACCACCTGAGGTGAACAGAGGGGAAACAGCGCTCTTGCATGCAAGGCAAAGAAGGAAAACTACAGCCAGGCAAAATCACACACTAAGTGATTTCAGGCGGCCTTTCCCCGAAGCACTGTCTGCCGGCAGTACTCGCGGCCCAGGCGAGCCTCATGCTGCTCGAGAGCGGTGAAGACCTTTTCGAGCGGCCTGCGGCCACAGCCGATCGCCCGCGCGGTCTTCACCGGAGTCGGCGGCCTCGAGGGACCGCTCGCGGTGTACGGCATGTAGGCCTGGTACAACTGGTCAGCGGCCAGCCCGCGGGAACAGAGCTTGTGGAAGATGGGGCTGCAGTTCATCACGTTGGTTCGAGCGCGGCAGTCTTCATTCTGACATCGCCACACAACGTTGACCTTCTGTCTCAGCTGGGCCTCTAGCTTGCCGAGCCGGCCTTTGCGGCAAGCCGGGCAGCCATCAGGCTTCTGCAGGAGGCCCTTCTCCACCAAGGCAGCCGCGGCAGCAAGAGCGGCGTGACCCTCGAGGGGGGAAGATTGCCTTCTTTCCCGTCTTGCCTGGGCCATCCTCCTCTTGCCAGCTAGCTGGCTTCCGCTGTACGCCTTTGTGGCACACCTTGCTTTGCTTGTAGACTGGGCCTCCCATCTTAGGCGGCTTCCTTCCTCCTTGCTGCTGCCGAAGGCGAAGCTCTTTCTTCATCTGTCGCACCCATGAGGCCCCCGCGATCCCGCATGTGAGGATGCTATGACCTCTCTTTCCGCAAAGCTTGCAAGGTATCCTTTCTCCCTGGGCACATGTCATCATAGCATCCCAGGCCCTTGCAGCCAAGCCAGCTTCTGTCTTCGCCGGCCGATTTGAGGCCTGCCGCCTCAATCAGAGCAGCGTAGTACCTGAGCTTGTCCGAGGAGGAGCGCCAAAAACGGCGCAGGCCTCTCCAGTAATGGTCGGCATGACCACATGACAGAAGGTCCAAGGTGCCATGCTGCTTGGCCAAAACCGCAGGAAGCGACTGCTCCTGCAAATCCAATGCCAGCTTTGCATCTTGCTGACGCTGCGGCCTTGCAGCTCCTGGTGACGAGTGCAGCTCTGCTTGCGTGGGCCCCACCGACTGCGGGGTGCATGGCGCTTTTTCGGTCATCTATCTCTACTCAGCGCTCTTGGGCTTCGCTGTGACCACGAACGCAACCATCCCCCCCCCCCCACACCCCCCTCCCCCCCCCCAAAGTCACTTTGCGTGGTCTGAACAACTCAAAAGTCCCGATGGCTTTTGGGGTTTTTCGGGTGTCTCGAACGAGTGAAAACGTCCCGATGGTTTTTCGATGGCCTGCGCAAGGGCTCCAAGAATCCGTGACACCTTGTTTTGTTTCGTTTGCCCTGTTTCATGTTTGTTCTCAGCGGCTTGCTGCCAGTAGTGGTCGTTTTGTTTTGTTTGTCCTTTTTTCATGTTTGTTCCCGGCAGCAATGGTCGTTTTGTTTTGTTGTCCTGTTTCATGTTTGTTCTCGGCGGCTTGCTGCAAGTAGTTTGTTTTTCATGTTTTTTTCTCGGTGGCTTGCTGGATGTTGTGGTCGTCCAAGGCAACATCGATCCCGCACATCTGGGGCCTGGCAAATGCAAGCAGCGCCCTCGGCTTTTGCACAGCGCCAGACTGCCAATTTTGCATGCCTGAGGAATGGATGTGGACGTCCGGTGAATCCGGGCAGACACCCGTCTGGCAGAAAGTTTGACACCTGCTGTCGGGATTGCAGCTCTGGTAGCCACGATCCTGATTGTGGCAAGCAGGAAGCGGGCGAGCGCACATTGCATGTTGAAATGTGGAAGGTTGTCAATACCGCAGCCCCCAAGTGTCAAATGACACAGCTTCTTATGAGACCCTGGTTACATTCTAGTCAGTTCAGGAGGTGGCATTTTGCACATGGGGAGATTTGCACATGGAAAGATGTAGGGATGTGCAGGAGCTCTCTAACGAGCCTGTGGAGCCTGGCTTCTGCATCAACAGGCAGGGGTTGAAGCAGAGCAATCGCCTGCTGCTCAATCGCACTCGCCAGGTGTGGCCGGAAAGTGGCGGAAAGCAAAGATGGACGGAAGTTTGACACATGCCTCAGTCTCAGCCGCGCGCTGGCCGAGGGGTTTCCCCAAGTTTTGGGGTTTCCACTTTTCAGTGATCATGACCTGTGCCATCCCCTTCAAAGTGATGAGTAGTTAGTGGAATGAGCTTTTTTGTCGTTTACCTTTTTTTTGGCATCAGAGAAATGGTGTTCATAAGTTGGTTTTTCTACAACCATGTGCTCGTGTGTTCATGCCGTGGGTCGGCCAGTCTCGTTTCGCCGAGGTTGCAGGGGTTGTGCCTGTGGCACTGGGCACAGCAAGGTTTGCCAGCCACCTGAGTGATGGCCCACGTGCTGTTGGCACTTGGGTATGGGTCATAATTAAACCACCAGGGGGACCAGGGTTCATTTTGGGTTGGTATTTTTGGCCCACAGCCACATGGGCTGACTGCCAAAGATGCAGTGGCCGCTGTAACAGTTCTCTCAGAGTCCTGGGGATCCTGGCCTGTGTCAGCTCCGGAGGGCAAAAGATGTTGCGCCAATAAATCGGAGTGAGGAGGTGGCTGTTCAAGTGAGATGCCAGGCAATGCTTGAAATCGGTGCTGTGCTGCCATGCGCACGGGTTCGCCAGAATCTTAGCTGACCATTTCAATTCCGCTGCCTGGGGCGGATGGGGTGGACCTTCGGCGAATGAGGTGCACCGAGACTTGAATGCCAAGAATTTTATGATCACTGGCGATGACAGGACGCTTTGCTTTTCCAGCTTGTTTGCAGCCACATTGCTCCCTCGACTCCAGCGCCCCTTCATTGGTATTGTGAATGGCTTGCTGTCACGGTATTCTTGCCCCCGTTCCGTGAGTGATGGTATCCTTGCTTGAAGCTTGCGACTGGAGCAGAGTAGGTGTTGTTGCCAGACAAGCCCGGTGGAGGTTGGCCAAAATTGGCACAAGCAACCAGCGCTTAAAGTTTAAAGGCTGCTGACAAGGGGAACCAAACAAAGGCTGTCTAAACCATTGGCGCTTAAACGTGTTTAAAGAGGGGGCCGGCCCAACCCTGCCAGTGACCCTCCTGATCCTGAGGCGTGGGTCACGGTCAATCAAAATCCCAGCCCCTGAAAAGAGAGATTCGAAAGAGATACCGAGGACTGTCAAACTCATTGACTTCGGCCTGGCGACGCGTTTCTATGGCTACATGCCCAAAGACCAGTTCATTGAGATTGTGGGTGCCGCTGTGGATATGTTTTTTGAGCACGGGTCTCGTGAGCGGATTGCCTTTTGGTCGTGAACCCAAGCTTACCAGGTACGTCTCACTACATGGCGCCGGAGATGATCTTGAGCGGCAAGTACAGTTGGCTTCTCAGAACCCATGATCATGTTGGACCGTTTTCGGGCTGATGTCCCTTACTCACAGCGGAATAATTGGTTGACTATCCCATAAGCCAGGAGTTCATACCGGGGGTCCATATGTACATATATATACATATATTATCCATATGTATGGAGTACTCATTCAGACTTTGAAGCACCCCCTTGTCAAACCGAAAGCGACTGTTCCCACGTTTGCATTTGAAGACCAGGCCCGGCAGTTGACATGTGGTCACTGGGTGGCTTGCCTGCACTAGCGCCACTAAATAGCTGTGGGTCAAAAATGGGGTAACCCCAAAAATGGCTTGCCCTTGTAAATGGACGAAAACCTGCGGTCCGATTGCTGGTGGTTTACTTTTGATCCGTACTCTACAGAGCACATGGCTAGCCCAACGTGCCGCCTTCCGTAGGAGTCCTCCTCTACGTGTGCTTGACAGGGCAGCCTGGCGAAAATCGATGTTTTTAAACAAAGAAAACACGGGTTGCACTATAGTCGACGTGTGGAAATTATTCCTGTTGTTTGCGCATGCATGTATGCGTGTGTGTGTGTGTGGGTGTGTGTGTGTGTGTTTGTTGGTTTGGTTTGGTTTGGTTTGGTTTGGTTTGGTTTGGTTGTTGATTGCTTGGCTTGGCTTGGCGTAGCTTGGTTGTTTGTTTGCTTGGTTGCTTGGCTTGGTTTGGTTTGGCTTGGCTTGGTTGTTTGGTTGTTTGCCAGTTTGTTTGTTTGGTTGGTTGGTTGATTGG
>CAUJNA010002224.1:1985119-2042619 GCA_963377175.1 Effrenium voratum | reverse complement strand
GCTGCCACAGAGCTGGACACGGTGATCATCGACAAGCTCAGGCATGGGGTTATCTCAAAAAAGGGCAGCGCCCTCCCCCCAACTCACTTCCTGAGTTCCTGGACTTTACATTTTTTGGGAAGACCATTTTAGTGGTAAAGACAAAGCACAGGCTTGGTTTGGGCCATCCACTCAGGAAGTGAGTGAGCCAAAAAGGGACAAGAGAACGGATGTCCTTGCCTGGTTTCCCTTGAACAACGCAAAACATGCCGGCATTGCTTCAGTTTGGGGCACAGGGAGGCCCATCCCTTCGGTCGGGCCCGAACTTCACCCGCCTGGCCTCCAGGCGCTTTGCCAAAGCTCCTAAGCTGAAAAAGGCGCGGTCGAAGATTCGAAATGGCTGGGTCCATAGTATGGCATTTGCCTATTGTATGGGTTTCGAGCTCACCGAGCTGGGTTATAACGAGCGAAAGGGTCTTTACTTGGGGACGCAATTCTTAGTTCAGCTTGTGCACGGAGTCATAGTAAAATTTGCAGATGCGTGCAGGGTGGAGGCGTTTTGTTTAGCATTGCTTCGATTTGCGTTGCAGGTCGCGCTTTTGTTCATGGCGCACTTGGCAGAGCATGATGTGCAGCTCCGGGTCCGCAACTTAGGGCAGGTGGGCGTCTCTTTGCAGGCCAAGTCTCAACTTGCCAGTGCTCGGCGGGAATGAGGGAATGACCCCTACAAACCATCCCCTAGGGTTTCCTTCACGAAATCCCCAGGTTCATTCCTTCATTCCTTACTGAGCACCAGCAACTTAAGCAGACTAGGTACCTATCCAGTGCCATGCTTTGCCGTCCCAGGACGCACGCCACAACTTCCGGACTTTGGATAAGAACGGTGTTGCTGCCTCACGCCGTGCCTTGTGGAGAGGCCTCAACCGTTGCCGTTGTCCGAGGACGGCGAAATCTCCCGCGAGGAGCTTGAGGCATCGCTGGACTTGTTTCAAATCTGTTCAAGCAAGCTGTATTACCTGGGGCTTCAAGAACCTGTAAAAATGTCGTACCCTGACTAAAACATTGTGTTTTTTCTCGATTTTCTGAAAACATCGTGTTTTCAGGAAAAACATCGTGTTTTGATAAAACCCCTTAAAAATGGGCTTCTGAGGCCAAACACTCATTTGGAGAAAAGGGTCAAAGGCAAGGGTCGGGAGTGGATTCACACAGGCATCACCCATTAAGATTTCAACTGAGGGCAACGCTCTATACTGAGTATGCTTCAAATTCTAAGGACCACATTGATGAGCCTGACAGCCAGGGTGTGCAGCTGGCTTCAGTCTTGAAGTACCTTTCACAGCAACAGGCACCTGAAGACTGGCGCCAGGTCATACCGAACCAGTTTGAAGGGGGTGCTGGAATCCGAAAGCTCCTTTTGGTGCAAAACAAGACCAGGTAGGTGACACCTTTTGAGATTGTTTTTATAAATTTTGAGATTTTTTTAGAAAATGGGGCGGGATCCTGGCGGCTAACCGCAGAAACCCGTAGAAAACCCGTAGAAACCGTAGCAAACCCGTAGAAACCCGTAGAAAGCCCGCCGCCCCAACCGAAAACATCGTGTTTTTGGAAAACATCGTGTTTTCTAACCCGTAGCTAAACCGTGGAGAACCCGTAGTAAAGCGTGGCAAACCGTGGAAATTCTATGGGTTTTTCGGGTTCAACCACACATGCGCTAATTCGAGAATGTTGCTGGAAAACAACGAAGTCGTGAGCAAAAGCACGGTCTTTGCTTGAGCTTGCGCGCTGTTCGAAGCCAGCAAGCCCTCATCATGGCATTGCTGCTTGACAAGTGTCATAAAACCGTGGTACTTTTGACTATTTGGGTCCCCGTCCTCCTTCTTTCAGATTGGAGTTGCGAAAGACGAGTGGCGAATGCGAAGCTGATTTCGTTACGAGCGCAAAAGGGGAGGGCGATGGGAAATTCTGAGGTTGAGATGATGCTTTTGAGATCTTTTGAGAACGGATGACGAGTTGAAGGAATGTGTGGGGAAATGCTTGAAATCGAAAATGCGGTGTTTCCCGAAAACATCGTGTTTTCCCAAAAAACATCGTGTTTTTTGTAGATATGACATTTTCATCGGTTTTTGAGGCTCCTGGTAAGGGTTATTTGGGCTCTTCCCAGCCCTCATGATTGCAAAATGGAAGAAGGGACTTTGTGACGGGGGACTTTTTGACACCTCCGAGGAGTGGTGCCCATGCATTGCACAAGCGCACGAGTCACGGTTTGGAAGTTGCACGACAGGCCGGCTTGAATGAGGCGGGCATAGCGCCGCCACCAGACATGGCTGAGATCTTTAAAGGCTGCAGCTCTCATCTTAGCGATTTTGACTCGCACAAATTCATGGCATGGCGTGGGCATCGACGTGGTGGTGGCTGATCTTTGAGCTAAGGCGCTCATCGGGAGGGCAAGTGCGCCTGCAGCTGTTGCGTCAACGGATGTGACATGTTGTGCCTCTAGGCTTCACTTTGTGGAATACTTGGCATGCATGATGCCCTGGCCTCAACGCAAGCAGTGGGCTGCGGGTCAACACCAAATAGGCGCACCACCCATTTTAGGCTTCCTATTTTAGTGGCTGGATTGGCTGATGTTCACAGAGGGCTAACCGATTTGGATTTTGAAAAGCCCATGGCCAGTGGTTGCCGCCTCGAGGCCTGAGAGTCTCATAGACGAGCGCTTGTGCCACGAGGCAGGTTTGGATGTGTGATCTTTGCACGTTTTTTGGTGCTCAGGCTTTCCACATAAGCCTGTGTGGGCAGTGGCCAAAGTGCCTCATGGCTGTTTTGCTAGGGAGTTCTAGTACCTGACTGCATGGGGACGGATCACAGCCCATGCAATTCATGACCTCATGACCATCTGGTAGAAGCAGGGTGCACATATCTACTAAAGTGTTCAGGGACGCCGCCGATTGGACACTCCGCACTTGTGAGTGCCAGGCCTTCAGCCTGCTTGACCCGGACCGAGGGCTCGCAACAGTTTGTTCACTCTCAAGTTCTATCCCGGGTCGCTTGGAGCAGCCGGGGGACCAACTATGCTAAGTTTTTAATTTGAGGCCAGCAAGCGGCGGTGATAACGTCACATGAACACAGGTGCAAGGGAAAAGCTGGTGGATCATTTTACAGGGTTGAGGGCGAGCTTTGCTTCAAGCAACCCTGGCTGTGTCCAGGAGGGCAAGGGAAGGCTAAGGGCCGAAGACCTGCAAGTTGCCAGAGCCTCAGCTTAGGACCAGTGCTTGCGGATGTTTTTGGCGGACCAAGGTTTGCCGTCACGACTTAGACAGGCGCTGCATGCCGTTCAGATTGTTTGGGAGTTAGCTCAGTGGTTGCAAACCCCCAGTCAATTGCCTGTAAACGGTAAATTCTGGCAACTGGGACTGCGAACCATTTGGCTAGCTCCCAGACCATCTCAGCCAAGCTTCCAAGTGCGGGTTGACAGAGAACACCGCAGGTGCCGCAAGATGGTTGACCAGGTGAAGCAGGTGGATGCGCCGAGCTCAGCAAATTGAAATAACTACATGGCTGAGGTTGTTGGAAGCCAATCATTTATGCTATTTGGTAACGGACCGTTGTTCTTTAACTTTGGTTGAAACAGTGAAACACTTTTTGCAGAGGGGTCAACAGCAACCAAGAATCCTTCATCCTTATTCCAGATGGTCGTGTGGTTTCCCTTGTTGCAGTGGTGTTCCACCACACACCACAAATTGCGGATTGTATTCGGGATCCCCCAGATGAACCACCTAGCCTGGGAGCTCCTCCAAGCAACTTTCGGGGCACGTTTCACTGGCCAGGATGGAAGCGACGGCTTTGACTTTGATGACTTCTTTACGCTTCTGTGCGGTGGGGGCCCTGGTCGAAAAGAGCCATAGTTGTTCGGACAGGCTTGCTGTGTTTTGCTGTGCGGGCGCCCCTTTCTGTTTCGTTTGCTGTCCTGCTTTCCGTGTTATTTTTTTTTGCCTTTCTTTACTTACCAACTCTAACATGCCACATCCTTGTTGCCACCTCAATTGCAATACGTCTCGGGAAGATGAGGCTAACTTTCAGAGCAGAGCCGTCAGCGCACGCACGGGGAAAGCCAATCATTCAGTAGAGCCCGCTTTACCACGATAAAGCACAACATCACCATCCGTCGGCCAAACTTCAGACTTCCCTGTCTAAGCCAAGCATTGGCAAAGACCCAGACCCTGCCCTGAACTCAGCCTGGGACCCCAAACCCTAAAAGTTCCAAGCTCACGGAGAAACAATGACCTGCGGATGTGCTGCAACGCATTTGGCATCAAACATCTTGCAGGTCCACTTTGAGTCTCACGCAACATTTGGGAGCCTACGCAACTGAGGTCCTATGAAGGATTCTGACCCAGCGGATCAAAGGCTGGCTCAGGGCAGACCGAGAGATTTGTTTCGCAACAGACGCCAGACATATTTGCTCACTCCCTGAGTTCCTGGACTTTAAATTTTCTGGAATATGCATTTTAGTGGTGAAGAAAAAGGTCAGACTTTTTGTGGCCAGTCCACTCAGGAAGTGAGTTTGATGGCACCGCTGTTTTGCAAATAATCAATGATCAATATGATGGCGCCGAACTAGGCCTGCCAAGCATCGACGAACTGAAGGCTCCCGGCAAAGCTGCCAAGTTTCCGTGACTTGAACGTTCGCCAGGAACACACGCGCCAGTCTTTGCGGGCATACCGGCGTCTTAGCATAGTTAGTTTTAGTCTTGATAAGTGCGCCAAGACGGCGCACGCTGTACATAATCTCCTGTGCCATGTCATAAGTTATCCTCCTCGACATCCAGCCTTTCGACTGGCAGTCCGGGCAAAAGAAGGAAATCATACCACTGGAGCAGGTTTCTCGGCATGTGGCTGAACAGTGATGTCCCGACCTGAGGCTGGATCTTGTCATTCTTCGGCTTTCCTTGCGTTGCAATCGGCAGCCGTTCAGTGGCCGAGTCCCATCACCAGGATGTCAGCTTCCGTGAGTAACGTCGAGGGAAACCGGAACTGAGGCGGACATTTTGTGAATATTTGAGGAGGTCCTGGCGAGAGACCTGAGGAAAGCGTTATGGACCCCAATCTTTCCAGAAGTGTATCGGCTTGGGGTCGGGGGTCGCTTGTGTCGGAAATGGGGTCGCTTGTGTCGTTGATTTTGGCTCGCTTGTTGGCAAATCGACTGGAATTCCGCGGCCCCTTCCTCGTTTCCTGTGCATAGGTCCATAGATGCCAACCACTTGGTCATTCAATAATCTCATCCACATGTGTGCAGCTAGGGAAACTGTTTGATTCTGACCTGGTCTCAAGTTTACATGAGTGGCATGGAGCCCTTCAGCAAGAAGGGTATTCGAAGTTTTGCGTGTTTCCTGCGCATTTTTTTCGGCTCAGGCAGAGGCGCAATGCTGGCCCTAAGGTGTCCGCCGGCGTTTCATGCGCCGGTTGCGCCGCCAACGCGCCCAGCCCCGCGGCATGTGGAGCGAGGCCGCGAGGCTTCTGGTCAAGCGGCGTGCCTAGCCACCGCACTGCTGCTCGGCGCCTCAGTGCGCACAGCCACGGCAAGGGCCGCGAGGCGTGTCGGCCTTGAAAACAAGAAGGTGGAAGCGATGGAAGCGAACACAAACACCTGTTCCCGCAACTCATGTTAGAAATTGACGTAGGGGGTGGTTTCGATGGCATGGTTCTCTGGAATGCCGCAAGTCGAAGGCCGAAGATGCAGAAGAAGAAAAAGTCGAAGCCCCTGCACTTCGGTCCGAAGAAGTTGCGGAGTGGCTATTGGCAGGAGGACACCGAGATTGATGACGACATCGATATTTTCGATTGGTTCAATGCTGAGGATTTGCTGGATGATCCGCCTGCTTCCGTGAGTGCAGTGCAGGAGGCCCTTGCACAGAACAAGCAGAAATTGCCTTTGTTTTTGAGCATGCGGCGTTGTTGCCTGGATTTGGTGAAGATGTGTGTGTGTGTGTGCTAGGCCAGCGTGCAAATAACCCCCTGCAAGCACGCGCGGCCGCAAGTTGGTCCCAACTTCCCAGACAGCAGGGCATTTTAGCATTGACTCAACTTTGGTTCCGCCTGTTTGCTTTCCAGCATCAGATTTGGTGGCCGTATGGGTCTGCTCTTGCACCAGAATGACCAGACCCACCAAGAGAAAATGCACTTGCGTGACCTGATTTTTCCACACCAACCCTTTCATGTTACCATTGCCCATGGTGCCGCACGTTGCCCCTGAGTTAGCTAAGTGGTTCGTGGCCTCCCAGTTAGTCTCCCCAAGCCAGCGCGGGGATACAAACTTAGGGAATGACTCCGGGTGTTGGGAATGAACCAGAAGGGGAATCCCTTCAAAGAAACCATACCCATGGTTCAACCCCGGGTTTAGTGGGGAATCATCACTTTTGCAGGGGCCCCCACCCACCAATTTCACAAACTGGGGTTGATAAATATGGGGTCAACATTAGGGGGGCATTCCCGCACTCCCTGAGAACCAGCAAGCAACCGATTTCGCGGACCCCAGATGTCAGGTGGCCACGTTTACGGAGCTGGAGGAGGGTTTGGTGCCCTTCGATGCCCCCGAGTACCGGCCACCCCCGCCCAAATGTCAGCTGGCCAAAGGCTTGAAGAACCCGCCCTTCGTCGATCAGCAGCCGGGCAGGTCCTTTACAGCCGCCCGGCCTCAGCTTTTTGTGGGTTGGGCAGCGCCCGCTTCTTCTTTTTTTTGCCACCTTTGTGCTTGGAGGCTTGGCGGGATCTCGCCAGGAGTGGTGAAGTGGTTAAGGCATCATAAGAGGCCCTTTTTCTACGAGTGTCACTGGACAACTGGGTCATTGGCTGACTCCTCTTGTGAGTAAACTGAGGCCAACATCCAGCAGCAGGTGAGCGATTTTGGCCAAGAAGGCAGCATGGAAGATGCCGACATTGTGACTAGCGTCCAGGCCTTGCGTACCATGCTCGCTTTTGTAGACGGCACCCTCACGGAGGACAGAAGTTGGCTTGGGAAGGGCGAGCTTGGGGAAAACAGAATTAGGTGGGGAAAACGAGCTTGGTACAACCCAACCTAACCTAGGCCAATCCTGACCTTGTGCCCAACAGCCTAACTTAACCCAACCCAAAACCTACTGACCTTGGCCGAGCCACCCTGGTCTCGGTCAGGACATGAGGGCGAAGGGTCTGAACACCAGGCGCGGGAGCCAGGCTCAACGGGTGGACCTCTTTCGCGTGGGCCGCCTTCCAGATGCTCCCAACGCGCCTGGTCTCGTGGGCGCAAGTTGCTTGCAGGTTAAGAGGCTTATTGGGGCCAAATGAAACCTCAACCCTTGGCGGTATGGCTTAGGGCTCAAGGTTGACCCCCTATGAATCAACCCAAGTCTAGACAAATAGGGGCTGGAAGCCCCTCCAAAAGTGGTTTGATTCCCTTCTAAACTCAGGGGCAACCTCCTATGAATAAATTGAGGTCGATTAATATAGGGTCAACATCATTAAGCTTAGTTGGCCAAATGGGCCCTCGACCCTTCGGGGTATTGTGTCCCTTGTGCTAGGGCTTACTTTCTTTTTTGATTTTGCGTTTTGTTTGGGGGGGTGGGGTCAAGTTTGAAGACATCCTAATTAGTTTGTTTGTTTCTTTTTCTTGGGCTAAACTGATGCTAGGCAAGAAGCTGTCTAGTTGTTTTTTTTTTTTGTCCCTGGGACGAGTCTTGCACCGGCTTCACCCGCTGCCATGACCACCAAATCCACCAAGGCGATCTCCATTGGGACTGTTTGGAGCTGGGTGCCCGAGAACGCCGCAGCGGGGAGCGCCAATTTCAACAAACGCTCCTACGACGTGAACTTCCAGTACCGCGGCCAGCGCAGGTACTACACGGGCCTATGTAGTGTGTGTGTGTGTGTGTGTGTGGGTGGGTGTCGCCATTTTTGGGGTTGGCCAAAGGGGAAAACAAAAGGACACCCTTGACTTTGGGGTGAGAGCATTTTGAGACAAACCCATGTATGAATTGGTGGAGCGTCCTCCCAATGGAGAACCTGGACACATAGAATATCATTTAAAAAAATGACCCTTTTTGGGTGCAAGGGAATACTGCGCTCTAAGGGCTTACATAAATTCATTAGAATGGGGTTTCGGGGTGCTATTTAACCAACTTGTGTGTCATTGTTTTGCCCGTTGCAATTCCGTACTGCCCGATAAAGCCCCCCAGGCAAAAAAAACAACGAAGCCGCAGACTCCCGCGTCGCCACGTCACGCCAAGCGTATTGGGAGAGGGGCATGAAGAAAAGGAGCCTTAGGCCTTTTCTGAAGCGAGCTCGCTGATTCGGGGGCACAACGAGCGATCACCATGATGAATGTCCTCTACTTGGGCTCCTATATTCTTAATTCAGCTTTTGGAATTATTGTAGAATTTGCAGCAGCCTTCTTTCACAGATATTGTCCAAAGGGTTGGAAAGGGCAGGTTGTTGTATTGACGAACATCCCTCGATTCTTAGATTGACTCATGAGCACCTGGCACAACACAAGTGGGTGGTTCCCTTTTTGGGCAGAACCTGCTTAGGATAGTTTCAAAGGCTGCTTGTTTGAAAGCATCCCTTGAGAGAAACCGAGGTATGTGGTCACGGGCAACGAAACGGTTGACGGGCCGCCTTGCATCCGTGAAGTGGATGATCCTTTGCACGTCCGCATCTTGAAGTACACGGTGGGTGGGTTGAACCATGGCCAGGCTTAGCAAACCCCGTTTTGCCCTCCGAATTTGCTTTGTGGTTCCTTGATTTACTTGAGGGGTTCTTCATTTACCCTAAAGTTTCTTCATTTTCCCTAAGCTGCAAAACGTGTGCTTCTGGCGGGTCGGATGCGTTTGGCCAAGGAACATGGTGGTGCAAGCTCCTGTGACCTGCACCATGCCAACGGCCGATGAGGATGCCATGCCGAATACCAACATGGGGGTTGAGTGCTCCACAGCCAACACCAGGGATGCCGGCGATCTCTGGGGGGAGTTCCTGCCAACCAAGTTGGCAGACACTTAGGCAGCATTTCCGGCTTGTCATGGTTTGATACGAGTCCTGTTCATTTTTTGCCCTGGTTGTCCTTGCTTGTCCTTGTTCGCTTCCAACCCTCCACGAATGCAAACACTTTTTGCAGGTCCACTCGTCCAGCCTGAGGAAATGAAGCTGGGCAATGTTGGGATGCTGGTGCGCGGAGTTGTGGACAAGGGCTTCCTCATCGAGTTGCAGGAAGTGACCCAGGTCGGGCAAACTGAGGAAACAAACCTTTGGCACCCCAACGGGAGCCAAAAGGGAGGCAGCTGTGCCAATGATGGCGTTGGGGGCCTCGGGATTGAGTGCCTGGTTCTTGTAGAGGGCATAAATGAGAAACAAACCCCAGCCTTCAATCAATCTCAAAGATGGTAACGTGTAATGGGACATTTCACCACACATTCGCCAGATCCAATAGATGTTGACCCCATATCAATCAACCCCAGTTTGTTAATAGGGGAGGTGTGTCCCTCCAAAAGTGGTCTGATTCCCCACATTTCATTTCACCCAGGCATGCCCCCCTCCCCTTCCAAACGGCTTGTTCTGACAAATGGAAAGGAAATTGGTTGGGCCCATTCCTTACAGGGAAGCTGAATTCATATGGGGTCAACATCCCGGGAACCCCAAAAATTGGCCCAAAAATACTCCAAAATGGCGTGTTCCGGTAGGTTAGCAGAACGAAGTTGGGTAAATGGAAAGGATCATCCGCCAGGACGATCTCCGCCTGGACCGCTCCACGCTGGAGGCAGAGTCCGATGCCTTGATCGGGAAACTCGTGGGCTTGCTGAAGCGCATCAAGGAACGGTGCTGTGCGTGTTCCCAGTGCGTGGTTTTTGGTTGGTTGGTTTGGTCGGTTGGGTTTGGGTTTGGGTTTGGTTGGTTTGCTTGGTTTGGTTGGTTTGGTTGGTTTGTTGGGTTGTTCTCAGTGCGCTGCCAGCCGTTTCGTGGTGGTAGGTTTGTTTGTCTGTCTGCCTCCCAGTTTGTTTGTTTGTCTCCTGTCAGTCTGTCTGTTGTGTGTGTAGGGTCACTTGACAATCAAGCCACACTCAAAACCCCCTTGTGTCTTGAATGAGTACCTTTTGGGGTTAGGCTAAAGTGACCAAATACAAACCACCAATCTTGGGTTTGTGAGACAGGCCCATGTAATGTTCACTTCAATTTGGACCTAAAATTTGCGACACCGCAGGAAGTCTCCGAGTGCCCGGGCTGCATCAACCGGGTGCTGTACCTCCAGTACTGCGACGGGGAGCTGCGGGTGATTTCCCCTTGGACGGAGGACGAGTTGGCGGAGCTGGCCAGCTTTCGGCAGGTCAGCAACAAGGACTGAGACAAGCCAAGGGTATGGGTCAAACTAAACCCACCAGGAGATGTGCAGCAGGTTTTAATTGTTTCCATTTAGCAGGGCTCCGTTTTCCTTTCCGTTGACCAGAGCAAGCCATTTTGGGCTTACCAGGGAATGTTGACCCCATATTAAACAACCCCATTTTATTCATAGGGTGGGTCCCTGGGTGAAATGTGAGGAATCATCACTTTTGAATGGGCTTCCACCCCACCCCCCTCCCCAAATTTTCGTAAACTGGGGTTGATTTATATGGGGTCAACATTATGGGTCAAAATTCAACCAGGGGCCGAGGACCGAAGGTTTTAGTCCTTTCCATTTACAAATGCAGTTTGGGTACCTATGTTCAACTTTGTGTAACAGGCTTTTGTTGGAGCCCCAAAATGGGTTAGTTTTCTTTGGAGCCCCTGCAAGTGCCAATCCAAAAGGGGTTCTTTTTTGCGAAACTCAGGACTGGGGCTATTTGCCAACCACAATAGCCCGTTTGGTTTGGTGTAAGGGGGCGCTCTATATATATGTACATAGATATAAATGGGATTGCAAAAGGAGCCAGCAGGGACCGGGCTGAGACCGTTTGTTCGAGACAGCCTCCACATTTGAGCCATTTGGAGTCTTGCACAATTCACTCAAGGGTTTGCATACAACTGACATTGGCATAGAGGAAACCCATAGGGGATGAGTCGTTGATTGCCTTAGGATACCGTTTTTGCTTGGTGGGATGGCAGCCACGGCCTTTGGGGCCTCTTCTTTTGCGGCGACCCCTTTGTTGGTGGTTAGAAACGGGAACTCAAAGAAAAACCACAATTTTGAGGGGTCCACTAAAAAAGGATACACCCATACTTTGCATTTTAATTAAAGAGCTTTGCGAAACAACAGCCAACAGCAGCGAAGTGGATTATGAACAAGATGTTTAAGCTAAATACCTGGATGGGCAAAATAACTTTGCACTCGGGGTGGATGAAGCCCTATGAATACTGGGATGAAACGCCAGGCCCAACTGCAGGATTTGCCCACCCGCGGTACCATACGATATGTTTAAGTTTGTTGGAACGGACACGCACCTCCAGAATTCCTGGACCATACTCTATGGAAAGACCATTTTGGTGACACTCAACAAGTTTGGACTTCCTTGTTGTTGTTGTTTTTTTGGGTGGGCCATCCACACAGCTAGTGGGGAAACGAGTGGATACGTGTTGTGGTTGTGGTGCATTGGCACCTTTTTTTCTCGTAGGGGTTGTTTCTTTTACTCCGTCATTCTTTCAATCACCAGCCGCGTCCCCACTCGTTTTAGGTGGCTTTCTCGAACAACGTATTTTTGGAAAGCTTGAGGCCTGCTGTTGCAGGTTCCTGAAGGTTCAGTGGCACTTGCTTTTTTTGTTGGGTTCGGGATCCCAGACAAGCATCAAGCGGAAGAGCGATCCACCAGCCCTGATTAATCTCCAAACCACCTTCAATATCGGTTTTAAATCCGCACCGGTTCAATGGGATATCTAGTTGCTACGGGGTAACCCCGTTTTTCTGCGGGGTGTCGTTTGGGTTGGAAACCATTTAGGGAATCCAAACCGCCTTCAAGGGAAGCTGGGCAACTCGGAGGAAGTGGAAGAGCTGCTCTACGGCGACTAGGGCGACGCTTGCGCGCCACTTGTTCCACGTGAAAAGGAAAACATCGCGGCCATGGGCATGGGCAAGTTATAACCAGCGATTCCCAGCCTTGAAGGTCCCTTTCCCATGCGCGCGACTGGCGCGGGCTGCTGGCAGAGCATGGTCAGTGTCGATCGCTTGCGACGGCAGTTTCCGCATCAGCATCCCTGCAGCTGCGGTTGCTCAATCAGCCTTTGGGCCATGAATCAAATCCGCATCCACCAGCCCCTTCCCTCCACTTGTTTGGAAGCTTGGGCCCTTTTGATTTCTTGGTTTATCCTTTGGCTCCGATTTTTGGGGCGGATTGGACCCAAACCAAGCGTCTCTGGCTCCGACCGCTCGCGCGCCTCTGATTCGCGCCATGGACGCCACCAAGACGATGCTGGTGGGACATGCCTTCACTGCAGCCCAGGCCTTTGTGGCCGGCGTCAGCCGCCCCAAGCGCCTTGAGAAGAAGTTCGCCTTGTAGGTATGAACATAGCGGGAACTCTCCCCCCCCCCGAGAAAAAAAAAAGGGGGGGAAACAAAGAATATTATGCCTTTGCATTTGTTATTTGTTGTGTTCTGTTGTTTAAAAAAGCAGCTGATTAATGTATACTTGTACACGTGGACTGGCTGGCTTTGGGGGGACGAGGGGGGTGATCTGCTTTAGGCACAAAACAACGAGCAAAGGGAGTCCCTTTAGGTTTCCTTTTGGTAAAAAGGGTAGACCATCAAACAATCACATGCAGACACACACAGATAGGCCCCCGCACTTGACTTGGAAGTTGGACAAGTAGTTCGTAGGCCCAGTGCTAAAATTAGCTAACTTCCACACCATCGGAGCAGATTCATGTGGAATTTCAACAAACAACTCACGTTTGGAAGAATCCTGTTGGGCGGAACTGCTGCTTGGGTTCCAGGGTGCTGGGGGGGGGGGGGGGTACTTGAAAATACGATGACCTAGGTGCATTGAGAGAGTGTCTTAGCCATGATGTTTCGGATGGATGAAAAGGGTTGGGACAAATCAAACTCACTTGGTCTTAGCTCAAGACTAGGATTTTTGTTTTCTTGAGGCGTCCTGCAACGGACACACTTGGCCATACAAGAAGCCACCTTTCCCAGCTGATGTCCATCAATAAGTTTCTGCACATGTGATGTTTAGGCGTATTTTCTGGGACCTCGCGTTGAAGGGCGCAGGCCAATCAAGAACAAGTGCCTGGGACCCTGCCTCTCGTGCGGTACCGGAGAACCCACCTCTCTCGGCCATGGCACTTTGAGATCGGGGTGGGTCTTTGAGGGTAAGGGAAACCAAAAGGTAAACACACACGTGTTCTATGAATTGACACCAACTGGAGTTGTATAGGGTGCCACTACTTGCCAGGCGTTGGTCTCCTAAAAAAGGAAACCACCAGTTGGATGGCTTATGGGGGTCATTCATTCATTCATTCCCTGCTGAGCACCAGCAAGAGAAGCACAGACCGCTATCAAATTAACTGTCTGACTGGTAAGTCAAGACTTTCACTAGACGGCCTCAGTACACTAGGCCTTTGAACTTCCGTGCGCCTGGTGCCTACTGCCTCCCAACTGTGTTCAAGGAGCCTTCGCTTCCGGTGATAGCGTGGGATATGTGAGCGCACCCGGACCATCCTGGACAACTTTCTGATCACAGAAGCACAGCAGTTGGCTCATGCCGCGTCTCAAAGCTAAACACAAACGGGGATTGATCAATCTTTCTGACCACAAATGTCTGTGAGTAGTTCTTTCCATGTGGCAAATATCATATTTTTACGATTTCCTGATTGTCATCCCTGTTCACGGGACCTTTTGATCAACCCCCACATGATACCAACAAGAAATCACGGCCTGAGCGAGTTTCAGCAGCTGATCGGATTGAGAAGCAAGGACCCGGGAGTTGAGCTCGGACCTGGGCCGCAAAGACTTCGGCTTCTCCCACGAGGAGTTCGCAGAAGAGTCCGGCTTCTACGAAGGCAGTTCCGTTGATGTGTTTTTCGAGCCCGTAGATATTTGGACCGGAATTCCGCGTGGCATTTCTCCCTTAAGATGGAAGATGAGGGACCCTTTAGGGACCCCTCTGGAAGACGGAATCAAACATATAGCTTTGGCCAAAAGTTGAGGTTGCTTCGGGAAGAGTGAGGATATCCATTTTGCTGGCTCGTTGTGTTGCATCCTGTTGCTGCGATAACTTGCATGATTGTGCAAACATTTTGTTTAAAATCATGGTTTGCGAAGGTCACATGAGGTACGCCCGACCCCCACCCCCCCAAAAACATGGTACCCCAAATTGTAGGAGAACTGCCACAAGCTCGGCACCTCATTGCTCTGAGCAAAGTGCCAAGCAAACTCAAATGAGCAAAATCAACAAGAAACTCCAACGATACCAAATCGCCTGGAGACACAAGCCCACATACTAGTTCAAATTAAAAACAAATATCAACGCCAGCCCGACGCCAGCACAGACTATATCAAGCCAATTGCAGCTCAAAGCAAATCTCGGAAGGAGGTCCAGCAATACTAAATCAAATGGAACATCAAATCCAACAGAGACTAAATCAAGTCAATTGCAACTTGAAACAAATCCCACAAGCAAGCTCCGGCAATATCAAATTAAATGGACAATTAAATCCAGCCAATACTAAATAATTCAACTCAATAGCAACTCACATCAAATTTCAAAATGAAGCTCCAGCGATACTATTTCAATTGCAAAATAGAAAAACCAGCTAATAATAAAATAGATGATGGATATTCAAATCGAGCAGATGCTAAATCAATGCAAGTGCATCTCAAAGCAAATCTCAGTAGGAAGCTCATGCAGTACTAATCAGGCAGAAACTCAAATCCAACAAACACTAGTTCATTGCAGCTCAAACCAAATCTCAACAGGAGGAGAATCCAGCAATACTGTTTCCAAATCAAATAGAAACATGGACCGAAGCTTGTTTGCATTCCTCTTGGATTTCTGCAACCCTTATTCCCAATTCAAAAGTAGTATTGCCCAAACTAAAAGTAGCATTGTCCAATACAATGGTAGTCTGCCTAGATCATTCCTAGGACTCTTTTCTTTTTTTCCGGCCAACATGTGACCTTCTGGACCTTCTGGTTGGGAGGTGCTGTTTCCTCCCAAGAGGAGACCAACGCTAAGGTGCACCCTCGAAGTGGCGAGGGTTCATTCTGTCATACTGTGGATGGTTGCGAATTCCATTTCGCATCACGAAATGAAACCATGGTTGAAGCCACTGTTCGTTGGTATTTGCAGGGGACTCATGTTTGCCCAACCTGGAAGGCACCTTCAAGGTCAAGCACAGGAATGGCTTCGGGGTGCTCTACGAGAGCAACTCTGGCACAAAGTACCGGGGGCAGTTCATGCACGACAAGAGGCACAACCATGGGCTACAGACCTGGGCCGACAGCAGTAGCTACGACGGAGAGTGGGTCCATGGTGCTAAGCACGGCACAGGCTCGTACAAGACGGTGAGTGACTCGTATGCCGGGAAGTGGGAGGATGCTCAACTGTTTAGTGGTACTCGTCGTTGTTGTTTTGCCATGAGGCTTTCCACGCTTCATGGGTCTTCCAGAAGTCTTTTCAACCCGTCCCGCCGTTGCCGTTTGTGCATTCAGGAAGGTTTCAAACATGGACACGGTCACCAAGTCTTCGAGAACAAGGACGAGTACGTGGGCAGCTTTTGGAAAGGCCAATGCAGCGGGCCTGGTGTGTACTACCATGCCGATGGCTCTGAGTATCATGGCGCTTATGCCAATGGCAAGCGCAACGGGGTCGGCATGTACTTTGGACCAAAGCAGCAGAAGGAACACCACACCTACAAGCAAGGCATCTTGGTTCAGCGGGATATCTTGTGGCCGGGGTCCAAGCCACCTCGGGGCCAGCGGGCGATTCAGCCCATGCATTCTGACCAGCTGGTGGCAGAACAGAAGCAACTGGATATGATAAAGGATACCGTCTCTTGTCTGCTATGTTTACCTCTTTTTTCTTTAAAGAACCTGTGGGGTTGCCCACTCAACAGAAACAAGCTAAACATTTTGCACAGTGAATGAGCAGTCAAGGTCTTTGACAACATACCATACATGGGCCACTTGTGCGTGAAGGATTCGTCCATCATGGACTTGTCCGCGCCCTCCATCCGAAAGAGCCTCGCCGCAGTGAATATGGCCGAGATGAAAGCTGGGCTGTACCCCTTTGAGGGGTCGGAGTGCTCCCCTGTGTCCGGCTCGGGACCGGTGCCGCTTCACCCTTTTCAAGTGGATGCTTAGGGCGAAAAGCGCCTTGGAAGCGTCCGAGTTTCACCGGTCTTGTCAAAAGCAGGCAGCCGAAACAAAGAAGCCCGGCGTAAGGCGGGCCAAAACACCAGTGGTGGGGGGACGAGTGTGTGTGTGTGTGTTGCACGAGTCTTGAGTCGCTGGACCCGGTTGATGGACATCATGCAAAACATTGGGATTTGTGTCCAACTTTGTTTCAGGACAGATTTGGAACCATCGCCATTGGTCAAGCCAAGTCTTGGGAGTGCGGCGGCCGGGGGGCACGTGCAAAAACTTTGTTTGTTTTCGTACGGAAGCTTGTCAGGACGCCAAACGATCTTCCACATATTCAGCCTGTTTTCCTTTCAATATGGATCACGGAGATCCCCGTCCAGTCTTGTTCGGACTCATTCCTCAACTTGGGTTTGTGTCAAAATAGGGGATAGTGGTATTCCTTTCAGTTTTTTTTTTTTTTTAATGAACCTAAAGAGGGCACCGTCACCGAGAGCAGCATCCACAGCAAGTGCAGCTCTGAGAGCACATAAGCCTGGGCAGGCCACAGCCAACTGGGTTTGGGCGTCCCAGCTGCACAAAAGCTGGGCGAGTTGTTCCTTTATCTGAGTTTGCTCAGCTAGACTGGTTCAGGGTGTATCTAATTTGCGATCAAATCTGGAAAAGCTATAACGAGCTTACCTCTTGGAAAAGCGAGCTTACTCCTTGATTCTGGTTGGTGACTTGTAGTAATTTGCCCAGGTCAAGCTCGCAGTGGTACATGCAAGCATGTCTTAACGTTTGATCCCTCATTTGTGCCACACATCGTTCTTTGCGAAGCAACTGCATTTCCTCTGACTTTGCGATTTTTCCGCAAAGAGTGGACCGGTCGATCGGATCAAGAGGCCTGACGGCCCAGTTCTTGCGAGTCCCCATGGCACGGTGAGCCCTGGGATCGCTTCAATGTGCCCCGGCCGGAAGAAACACCAAGTCCCTGAGCGTGTCAAACATGAAGGGATCCTTCTGGGCAAAGAACTGTGAAAACCCATGGTGAAGGTCCTTTACTGGGGGATTAAAAATACCTTCTGCAGTTCCAGCTTGGGAATTCTGTTGTCGTTGGATGGTGCAGGATTTAGCTAAATGGCTTGTAATCCTGGGGGGGGGCTGCAGCCTAACGGGTGTGTACTTCCCGCTTCGGCAAACTCCCCGCCCATCTAAGTTTGGAAATTTGCTTTGGGGCTATGGAGGCGAATGCATGCCAGCAGGTTGAATTCGAAAGGGCCTGGAGCCGTGTTTGGGCGGGAAATGTAGCAAGGACCGGGGGGGGTTCACTGAGTTACTTTTGGGATGGAGGTATCGCTTGATCATTCAAGATATATTTTTCAGGATGTCGCTTTAATGGACCCATCACGCGCAACACAGCTTGCAACCTTAAATTCGGGGAAGCTGGTTCAAACGTACTAAGAACGGTTCAGATTTTGTGGCTCCCCCATTCCATTGCCAAACGCCCCCATTTGGGGTGAAGAGGTTCAACATCGGCGCGAAGGTTTGGAGGAAGGGGTGACTAGCAGGCTGAATACGGCCAGTTCGCTAAACCGTTGATGAGTAACTGGAAGCAGAGGTCAGCAGGGTGATAGGCAGTGCTGATTTCCGCGACCCACCGGTAGGCAAATGCTTGCGCATGTGTTTGTCTGAACGGAGTGGGCATGAACACCTAGGGCCTAAGTCTTGTTACCCATGTTCAAAGCGGGAACGGAACAGTTTTGGACAAAGTGCACTGGGTTGGGTCCGGTTCAGGCACCCGCTTAACCTGCTATAAACAAGGACTCTCCAAAATAAGAATCAAAATGGCTTGCCGCACCTGTTGTGGTTGGGACTCGCAACCATCCTTTACTGAATTTCTGGCTTATCCAAGGGGGCACGGGACAATTTGCGAGCACCCTGGCTTAAGAATATTTGCAAGTTCCTGCAAATCATTCGAAAAATTGCCCATATACAACTGGACTTTTTGACCAAACCTCACATCAAACTCACATCTACTTGGCCCCATATCAACACCCCTTAGCCCATAAATTGGGGCTAACATTGCTTGGTAACCCCAAAATTGGCTTGTTCTGCCACATGGAAAGAAATCGGCTTGCGCTGGTAAATGGAAACAAGGACATCCGAATCCTGGTATTGTAAATTTGACCCAGAATATTGACCCCGATATGAATCAGTCCCAGTTTATGAATAGGGGGGTGGAAGCCCGTTCAAAAGTGGTCTGATCCCCCACTGGGGTCAACATGTTTGCTGGTCGCCTCTCCTTATATAACTCGTGCTCAGGAAGCTACGGGCGAGCTGGCTCACCCTCATTGCAGGCTCCTCAGTTTCCTGCCCTCTTCAAGAGGTGTTTGCAGCCACCTCTGTGACACCAGGTGGGTGGTTGAGTGGGTTGGTGGGTGGGCGGGCGGATGGGTTTACAGGTGTATATGTGTATATATACACATACAAATATGTGCAGGCATATCTTCAGATATATGTGTCTGTGTGTGTCTGTTATGAGGGTGCTCTTTTCATTGTTTACCTTAAATCGAAAGGAAAGCACTGTGCATTAAGGCCGCCGTTTCCCGGAGCGGCGTGCGTTTCGGCCGCCCGGAGGCTGTTGGAGGGAAGGCGGCGCCTGTTTGGCGACCAACCAGTAGGACATGGAAACAAACGACCCTGGGTTCAATACCTTCGGATGTATGCGAACTTGACTGCACCTACACAGCTTGCTGGCAATGGTACGCCACATCGCCGTTCCGAACCTAAAAGCAAAGCCATTGCCAAATTGCCATGTTTGGCTCTTTTAGCCACTGGCCCCCCACAAAGCGGCCATTGCCAATGGCTGGTTCGTGGCATGTGGGCTTGTTGGTATTTGCCACTGGCGCTCAGCAGTGACTGAGGGAATGAACCTGGGGGTTCCCTAGGAAGCCAAATCGGGGATGTTTTGAATCGGGATCATTCCAATTCTCATTCCCTGCCTCTCTCGCACCAGCAAGTAAAGGGGCATTGTACTTAGTAAGTGGTAAGCCTGCTGCAATAACCCACTCAAGGCAACTCGAAATGCTAGCAACGCCTCTTTTCAGTTGAGCCCGCAGCTAGGCGGTCCATCCCAAAATCCGCTTCTGAGGCGGTGTCGGGCGCATGGAAGCTGCGGAAAGGGAACTTGACAGGCGCCGAGGGTTGGTTTTACCCTGGCACTTCCTCAGGGACTTTTTTACCCTTCACGCTTTGCGTCTGCCAAAGCCTGGCAGAAGGATGGTCTATTTATTTTGTGTCTTTCCTTTTAGTGGGAAAAATGCACTTCTTTACTGGCTGATAATTTGAATGGTTGGCCCTTTGGTCAGGCACTCCATTCGTTGGCAACTGGGTTACCGGATTGACAACGAAGCATGATGGCCATCTCCAGGAAGGTTTAGGTGGGAGGCCCCCAAAAGTGTTCCTTTTGTGCCTCCCTTCAGGCGAAAGTGCACCCTCAAAAAGGCACATCCAAGTATTTTTATAGGTTCCCATCCTGCTAAATGGAGAATGGAGTTGGTGGACCTCACCCCCCCCCCCCCAATTTCCTGGATGGACCTTCCAATGAACCATGATGTTGGTACATTCCGTGGCAAAAGTTGCCCGCGGGTCCAAATTTTACGAGAGGTTGAGGATTGTTTATTTTTGAAGGGATGCCTCAAATTAGCGCCTGGATTCAAATCTTCAGATGACATGTCCAAGAGCATTTGGGTGCGAACCTTCAAAAAGGTCTTGTTGATGCCCCACCTTTTCGCCTGCCCATAGGCAAGGGCCGTTTGCCTTCTTGAAGGTGCTTGGGCAGGAACATAAAGTGAGAGAAGAACCCAACCTCCAGTCTCACCTGAGCAGCCCCCAAAGCCCTCGTTGGCCATTGCAGGTTCGACAAGGCTCTATAACTTGCAACCACTTCCATTTGCTTAAGTTTTTTTGTTTTCTCTTTTTGGGTTTCAAAGAATCTATCACTAATGGAAATATGTTTAGTTTTTTCCAGGGGTCTTAGCCAAATGGAAGACCATGTTGGTAGAAGCAAAGGTCGCTGGGTGAAGCGGGCGCTCACTTGTTCGAAGCCGACCTTCCACCCGGCCAGGTGAGCATGAAGCTGCTACTTGGGCTGCATGAAGCCTCAGAGGGTTCCACTTTAGCTGCTTCCCCTCGCCGTTTTTTTTTTTTTTTTTGGGGGGGGGGTTCCAGGGGCCAAAGGCAAGTGGAAGTCAACAAAAACAGGTTGGGGGGTGGAAACGCAGGATTTTATCATAGAAGCTGGTGATGAGGCTCTAGATTGCTGAATTCAACAGGCGCCAGGTGCCAAATGGAATCGTTTCGTGTCATTGCAGCTCCTCCATCTTGCTGAGGATATGGAATGCGCCCGGTACCTATGCAGACGTGGCCTCAGAAAAAGTGTTGTGGGCGTTGCTCGCCTAGCAACTGTGCCCTCAAATGTTTAATTTAAAGGGTACGGTCTGGTAGCATTGGCTTTGATTGTGGGCATTGGCAGGTCGCTTGGCTTGTGGATTTGCGTTGTGGCGATGTTGTAATTGGTGGTTTGGTGAATCTGGTTTTGGCATCGCTGAATTTGGCATGCCTTGGCTTCAAACGAGCCAGCACCTTAGGCAAGCAAGGTGCAAGCCTGCATCTTGCTGTGCCTGATGGACACCCTGTTCATGAATATCATAGCAAAACCGGTGTGATTCAAAGGCTCCAGAAGTAGCTTTGCATCTGGAAGTTGGGTATGTTCAGCATCAACGAATAGTGTTACAGGCATCGGTTTGTACATACAGATGTTTATGCTTAAAAGGGTGTGGAGCATTTCAATGGTGTCTACAATGTGTATAAAATGCCAGCAGGCACATGTATGCTTAACACATGAGTGTACGCATATACACATATATGTATACATACATGCATACGTACGGACATACATCCACATCATATGTAAATTGATACATGCGTACATGTGTACATACATACATACATACATACATACATACATACATACATACATACATACATACATACATACATACATACATACATACATACATACATACATACACACACACATACATGCATGCATGCATGCATACATATATGCATGCCTGCATGCATGAATGCATACATGCATACCTACATACCTACATACACAGATACATACATACATACCTACATACCTACATACATGCAAACATACATACGTACGTACGTACATACGTACACACGTACATACCTGCGTACATGCGTACATACATGCATGCAGGCATGCATACATACATACCTACATACCTGCGTGCATGCGTACATGCGTACATACATGCATGCATACATACATACATACGTACATACCTGCGTACATGCGTACATGCGTACATACATGCATGCATACATACATACATACATACATACCTGCGTACCTGCGTACATGCGTACATGCATGCATGCATGCATGCATGCATGCATGCATGCATACATACATACATACATATTGTTTGCGTGTTTGCCATGGGGACAGCTGTCGCTTCCCAAGGCGAGGGCTGGGCGCCCAAGGAGGACCACCACCGGCGCTTTGGGTCCAGCGACGCGGCGTGCTGCGACAAGCCGCTTGGACGAAGGGAGCGCTCGTCGGGCGGCTCTCAAGCTTGGCGGTTCGATAGGCGTTCCCTTTGGTTTCCTTGAAGGGAATCCCTAGGTCCTCAGGTTCGTTCCCAACACCTTGGACGAAGGGAGTGCATTTCCAAGCGTTGGGGCGCCATATTTTACAAAGGGCCCCCTGGCCCTTGCAAGTTGCAAGGAGTCAGGAAATATGAGCCTCCGGCAAGTCTGGAAGCGTGATGCGGTATTTCCAAGCCTTGAGGGCACCCCTCTGCTTGGCTTCCTCTTGGCTGTCTTTGAACATCCTTTAAGCATGTCCACTGCGAGCATTGCCTGGCTCCATTCCTGTTCGATAGCCACACTTGAAGAGAACCGAAAACAGCCTTTGGGACATGTTGAGGAGAGCCATAGACTATGCGGCCTTAAGTTTAAGCTACCCAGGAAACTGGGAGTTTTGCTATGCTACCTGTGGCGTACCTGATCTTTTGTTCACCCCGCTGTTCTTTCTTGGCCTTGAGTAAAACCATGCAGTCACTGCTGGGTTGCGTTACCAGTCCATTGCCCTGGTTGCGGCTGTGTTCTTCGGTGGTGGTTTGTTCTGTCTTAAAAGGTACCAAAAAGCGCGCCGTGCTTCCCTCGACAACTGGGGGTTTAGGGCAAAAAAGGATGCCTGGAAGGAAGGACATACCCGGCCTGAGCCTTGGTCTTTGTTCAGATGTGCTTTGCGATCCTTAGGGTGCCAATGGGTTAGCATCAGCCGGGCCTTTGCAGGGTTCAAAGCATGTGAGCCATGCAGAAGCAGCCAAGGGGCAACCGATTCTCATGAACTCCTTTCAGATGATGCGTTGCTGGGGAACGCATCATGATCCGTTGCTCGAAAACGTAGAGACATGTTCATCAATATCAGGATTAGTCATAAGGAGCGAAAGCGAACCCGCCCCCTCAACGCCAAGGACCTGCGCGCTGTGGACCTGTGGTGAGGGCTTCAAGCAGAATCCGCGATATGCATCTAACGCACCTTGCTTCAAGCGCCAGGTGCATTTCTTCAAAACATCACTTGTCAATCTTGGTCCCTTCGTGTCCGTTGGGTGTTCCCGTTTGGCCGGTGCCAGGCGGCTTTGGGATGGCAAGTAGACGTGTGTTTAGGGACTTTGGACCAGATGGAGAGAAAGGATCCTAGATGTTCCTGACTTTTTCTTGTGAAGTGTCATTGCAGACGGGCGGCTTATATCACCTCCGCAAAGCTCTGAGCAACAGCGCGGGATAGAGGGGTTCTCACCTGTGTCCGCAAGATGGGTGTGACCCATTGGGGACCGAAGTCACGATGTGGAACTTACTAAGGTGGCGGTTCACATGGTGCGGTCCTAAAAACTCGGCAGCACCACGAACGGTTGCTTTCTTGGTTCCTGCCTAGAATCCCCATCCAACATGGGTCCTGGGAAAAAAAAACAAGTTTGCGCGGCTAGCGGCAATGGTCCTGGCTCCTTCAGTTGTCATCCCGATGCACTGGCAAGTCGCATCAAATCAACGGTACATATCCTAGATGTTGAGGGCGCATCGCGGAGCTTGCCGTTCATTTTTTGACACCGGATGAATAAACCCCAGGTCCAACACGCGGACCCATTTTGGAGGCAAACCTTCACTTTTTGGGGACCCCCCCCCATAAATTCAGAAAAAAAGCAGGAGTATGTGGGGTCGACCTTTTCTGCAGTCATTTTCGAGGTTTTCCAAAACAACGAGATGTGCTGCGACAAGACGTGCGCGAAGATCACATGCGACGCCGGCTTCTCGAACAAGGGGGCCTCAGTGGTGGCCCTTACGCACGACGAATGCTGCGATGCTCTGACGCCATTGTGTGCTGCTATTTGGTCTGCGTTGTTCGAGTCCAATTCCGAATCCTTATGCTAGGTGGTAGTAGTTTTCCTTGCTGTAGTGGTGTCCGACTACCGGGATACCGTAATATGGTTTTGTGGGGATCCGAGCTAGAGTATGGGAAATTTAGAGATTCTGGTCGACAGCATCAGGGTAATGAAGGGCAAGAAATGGCGGGCTTGAGCTGCCAAATGTTGGGAACAGATTCGCCCCTAAGGTTGCGGGTTTCTGAGCAGTCTTCCTCTTAGGCATCTTGGGCATTTGGAGAGCGCGCTTGGCTGGTCAACCAGATTTGGGGGGGTCTCATAGGGTTCCTGTGAAAATCCTTGAAAGGATGCAGCCGAAATCAAAAATCTGCCGCCCCATTTGAGAAGTGGCGTCTAACCCGCAACCTCCTGCCTCGCAGAGGACACGACCTGCGCCCTCTTCACCTGCGACGGAAACTGGAGTAGCTCAACGAGCAAATCTTCCAGGTGCAGTCCTTGAGCACCCACGCACCCACCCACCCCACCCCAACCCAACCCGACCCCAACCAAACCCAAACCCAACCCACCAATCCACCGAGTGCGTGAATGGTTTCCTCCAACTGGTGGTTTGAGCTTAAACTTCTCAACATGTTCACGCTGAACGGGTCCAGACCCAGCGCACCCACCAACGCACCCAGACAAAGACGGTAGCCACACATGCACCCACCGAAATGCTATGCAGAGCTAGCGCCCTGAGTCTCATGCAGGGGCCAAAGGCAGCAGAGCCACATAGCGCCACAGTGTTTTGGTTATGATTAAGTACTTCGATTGTTGGTTCTGCTCAATGAAAATCAGAGTATGGCAGCGCATTCCGTAGACAGTTTGCGAAACCAAGATGTTGGTTGGAGGATTTGCTGTTGGATTTTCATGTTCTTTCTTACGGATGGGCGGAGGGTCTTGTTTGTTGGGATGCTGTAGATGGACGAAATCCTGCCCCACCCACAAAACGCTGGAATAAGTTGATTTCCCCAAAAACCTCAACAAACAATGGCTTCCCATGGTTTCATTTCGTGGTGAGAAGGGGCGTCACAACCACCCACATTCCATGGAGCAAAGCGAAGCGATTCGGAGGGCCACCGCGCAACCTGCCGCGTTTCAGGGTGGGCAGCGATTTCCAAACCTGCTGCGAGCCGAACTGCGCCCTCTTCGACTGCGGGGCAGGCGGCTTTGGACGGGTCCAACATAAGGGTTATCCCTTCCCAGCCGATTGGACTGGAAACAGAGGCCTGGGCTATTGGCAATAGGGCTTTACATTGCAACCGCATGTTTTGTGCTTGGGGCCACAGAGGGCCCCGATTAATCGTGGTGGTTTGCTGTGAAGGGTCCTTGCAAGGTTGCAAGGAAGGTCCGCTTTGCGAGCTTGGAAACCTGGCCAATGTAAACAAACTTTAGTGCGAGAACTGCAATTTGTGGGATGCATGTGTTTGGCCATATATTCTTGAAAAACTTGGGGTTAACGAGCGGCTTAGTATTGGTGGGTTTAAGCACAGACTGAGCGAATGCCAAGCAAAAAGGACAGCCCCTTTTCTGGCAGATTTTGGGCTTGGGGGCTGCAGGCGGTACATTTAAAGGCGGATTTCAACGTTGCACTTGGGTTTGTCGGCTGTTTCATCGCCAGGCTGGACCATAGCTCTAGCAGATGAATGCCACAGAAGAAGAGAGGGGAATTTAGGGGTTAGTGCAACTCATGGGTCGGATTGATTGAGACGCTTGGCATTGCCATGTCGATGGCCTTATCCGACGGGAGTGATGCAGCGGGCGTTGGCGGCTTTCTCTTGTCAATGTGATCAAGCCGCATCGATAAGTGGTCAGGCAAAATGATACCTATGTGAGAGTCGTCCGAAAGGTCTTGCATTGAGGACCTCTTGGCCGGGGCGTTGGTCTCCGCGAAAGTTCTGCGAAGGGGGTTGCAAAAGTTGTTGTTGTTTTTGCTTTTTTCGCGAAGTTCTGTGTAAGGGTGGCTTGCTAACAGGAAGCGGGAATGATGAAGCATGCATATTTGCCAGCAGTGCGCGCAGAATGCACACAGACTAAAGTTGGCGGGGGAAAGCGCAGCGTTGCCGCAAGAATACGCCGCTGCAAAAGCAACCCCCAGCAGAAAGAATCTTGTGGAGGTTTTGTAGGTTGCGGGTCAAGTTGAGTGCGGCTTTCCATCTGGATTTTCGCTACTGTTTGGCGTCAGGGCCGCGAAAGTTTCGCGAAAGTCGCTCCACGCCAGTTTCCGGATGGGTGGCCGACGGGTCCCCCCGTGTGCTGCCGCACGGCTTGTGGGCTGGAGCTGCGGAAGCGCTCTTCACATGCTACTTTGGAACTGGAAGTTTGCAACTTTCGAGCTGGGGCTGCGAAAGTTTACTTCGTTTACTAGTTTCGTATTACAAAGTTTTGACATTCGAGGCGGGGCTGCGGAAGTTTAGTTCGTGTACCCCTTTCATATTGAAAAGTTGCGACGGGCTGCGGCAGTGTACTTTGTGTATACTAGTTTTGTGTTGAAAAGTTGCGACTTTCGAGCTGGAGCTGCGAAAGTGTACTCCACCGCGATGGGGTCCGCGATTTCGTGAAAAAATAAGGGGGTCAAACCAATTAGCAACCAACCATCAGGGCTTTTGCACGCGACAGGCAAGAGCGTGATATGATGCAGGCCGAAGCCCTCTTTGTGAGAACTTTTCTGGCCCCAAGAGTCAACGTCCCAAAGATCGACATCCACCATCCCAGTCACAATCTGGCTGCCTTCAAACAAGAGCAAGTCTCAAGATGCACCACCATGTCGCCCCAAGATCATCCCACATCTACCGCAGAAAGAAAGACAGCTTGTTACAGACCAAAAGTTATGTCCATGAATACTTTGGGAGTACATCGTGGCGCAAAAAGCGGGATGGACCTGCTCCATCTCGAAAACCCCACTTCACCCCGCCCCACCGCCCCCGCCCCTCAGCCCCTCCTGAGTCGGAGCGGAGCCGGACCCTGCAGCCTACGGCCGGGCGGGGCAGTCCAAGGACAAGTGCTGCTTGAAGGCCAGCCGTGGCATCCGTCGAAACGCGACTTTGGAGAATCTGAAGTTTGATGCTGCTAGGTTAATTGTGTTCCTAGGTCCCTCAGTAGTGCCCTGTCACCTTTTTTTTGGGGAGGGTTCCCCTACCAAAATTGATTACAGACAAGAAAGGGTACCCTTATTCGAACCTCTTTACTGTAGGACCTAGGTTCAATCACTGAAACAACTTGAAAACACGTTTGGAGGCTTGCAACTGACCAGCATGGCAATTTCCCTTTGCTGCTGGCAACTTAGGAGCTGGCCAGGACCTCCAGTTGGCTGCTGTTCTCCTTGGTTGCTTTTTTTTTTTTGAGACTCGGGCCTGGTTTACAAACCCCAAAATGGCATTGGGAAAGGGGGCATTCCCATCCCTGGAGATCTACATCTCCTTGTAAGGGAAGGCTAGAAACGTGGAATTGGTGACTCGCCACTACCCTCCTGTAGGGCCTTGAGGCAGAACAAGGACCCGGGATTGAAAGCGAAAATATAAATTTGGCTGTGGGAAATAAACTTGGATGCTGCTACGGGTCCACAGGGTGACTTCGTGGCCAGCTCGTTTTGGGCTTGAGCTCCTTAAGGGAACTCGCTTTTGGATGCCGGGCCCTGCTTTCTGCAGGGGGGACAACCGATTGTTGGGGAGATCCAGGAACACCGATGTGAGGCCTGTGGGTTGTCAATCTTGCAGGGCCTGCCTGCATTATCCGAAGGGCTGTTTCCTCATGAGGTGCTCAGGGAAGTTCCCACCCCCACCCCTGCCACATGCTGCAAATCCCAAGATATAAAGAGGCCGTTGATCTATCAGGGAGGTGTGGGTGGCTGGCCGTTGTCGCAGCACAACTCCAGGAAACAGTATTCTAAATTGCTGTTCTACACCTGCAACAAGCTTACTGGGGCCATCCGAAGGGTAAGGTAGCAGAATTGACCTGGGCGTTGTTCAGCATTTTGCCTGGCGCAAATGCAGGGGTGACGAACAACGCCTTACTTCTGGGAGCATGTTTGGCTGACAACTTTTGAGGTTGATCCGCACCTTAAACACGTTTCTATCCTTCGCGGCAGGGTTTCCAAGTGTTCCAAGGAGCTGCAAACATCTCACGGACCTTTCCACGTAGACGTAGCCCTGCAAGCTCAGAAGGTCATGGGCATTTTTCGGGGGATGAACTGGGTTAAGTCTGGGGCCGCGGCCATTTAAACAAGCTGGGTGCGTCGTTTCTGGGACAGCCTTTGGGCATAGTTTACCGGCAAACCAAAAGGAAGCCCATCAAAATGTTGCACCCAGATTCATTCGCATATGAGCCATATGGAATGCTCGAACATTTCGGCCTGCCTGCGCAGACCTGTGCATCCTGGACTTGTCCCTTCGGGTACGGCATGCCGGAGAGCAAGGTGCACCGGGTTTCAGATGGCTTGAAATAAAAAGGGAACTTCTTCGAACATGACCAAAATCATGAGGGTGATTTTGCCACGTCCATTTTCACACCCCCTGAAAGGAAACGGGAGGAGCAATCGCTGAAAGGTCCTGCTTCCAGGATCCTCCTCTGGTCCGCATTGGGCTCGGCCATTTTTACCTGTAGTCTATCATCCATCGAGGGGTGTGGAAAAGCCAGTAAGTTTTCCACACCCCAGCGAACGAGCCCCAATTTCCCGCAGGGGACGAGCCCTCATTTTCCCATGTCGTTCTTAGGGAACCCTGATTCTTTTCTAGGGGTTGATTCTTCATTCTTTTCAACCATCGTTCTTTTCAACAACCGGATTTGTTTCTAACCTGGGTTTTCGATGGTTTCCTGAAAGGACTCGGATCCCTGGGTTCAGAATGGAATTGGCAGGTACCCCTAGGATTCCACAATTTTCCCATGTGCTCTTAGGGGAACCCGAAAAGTTGACGGCGGCCATGGCGAGGTGCACTTGTCCCGCCCAAGCGACGCCACCTGCTGCGAGAAGAAGCTGTGCTCCGCGTTCCAGTGTTCCTCGGCGAAGCCCAAGAAATGTGAGTCCCGCGGCCTCGGAGCGGTCCCCAAACGGGGTCAAACATGGCTGTGGTTGTCCAAACCCATGTTGGGGTAAGGTGAATTCGCCACGCATGTTAGTCTTTAAGTGGGGATTGGGTCGTTCACTGCGGGTACGATTTGGATTTTCACCCATGGCCGCGTTGCGTCATTTCATTCACACATGGGTGTGCGACACAAGCACTCCATGTAGTTTCGCTGGCAGGCAGCATGATCATTCGTCATTCATTTTGAGGGCAGTATGCTCCCAACGCCGGCCACGCAACCTTTGTTCCGAGTATCGGGATACTCTCGACAAAGAGTCTGCATGGGCAGAAATCTTAAGATGTGTTTGTTTTCCATGTTGGCTGTAACAACGTCATCTACCACTCGAGGACCCTTCTTGCCCCCATGTTCTCAAGCCTCTTCTAAGAACCCCTTCGACGGGCTCTTGCCGAGCCTTTCCTGCGGCCGGGGGTGGCTTTTGTCGTCGAAGGTCCGCACTTCGGATCCTTTGGGATGAGGTTTTGGTGCTTCAGGAGTCGGGATCCCCCGAGTGACTCAGGCGGATGCCAGGCTAAAGAACGTGGCATAACCTGAACTCGGCTTGTGGTATTGTCGATGTGTGTCACATGAGTCAAGGTCCCAAAAGGTTGACGCCTCATTTGCAGGCAAGCTCCTGAACCGCTTTCCAAGTCCTTTGTGTGAGTAAAGATCCTTTCATGCACGGGGCAACCTGTCTATTCAGCGTAACTTGACACCGTTTTTTGGTGATTGCAGTGGTTGACTTTCCATAAAGACCTGTCTGTTGAACGCAAGGAAACCACGAAACCTCAGCACTTAGCGGATTTGGCACGGTTTTTCTGGTGATTGTATTTTACTGAACTGCCGATGCTGGGGGCGTCCACCGTGGCATTTCAAGAGGTCCCGGCTCTTGGGTGAAGAATTGGGCGAGGCGGCGAGGGATGGCAGCGGAACCTGAAAGCCAACGACGTCCGTGGGCATTCAAACGAGGAGCGCCTTGCCCTCGCAACGTTTTTTGCTTTCTCTTCTGTTGCTTGAATTCTATTGTTGGCCCGGAAACATGGCGATTCATCCGCAAAGGTTCGTTGGTTTTGTGGGGGTGAACATTGCCCCTCTTGGGGTCTTGATGGTTGCTCCGAGCCCCCAGGTCACCAGACCTTTCTGTTCTTCCGGAATTGCGGAGCAAAACGGTTGAATCCAAGCGACCCAGCTTTGTGACAACTCGAGGTTGGGCTGACGCAACATAGTGTCTGGAGTGTTTGCGCATACCCCTTGTACATATCATTGCGGACAACGCCAGAAGGCCGAAAGCCGAGATCTTCCATTATGAAGATTCGGTATGTTCAGCCGCTCTTTGACAGCTGTTTTTTGGTAAGTGCATAGGGGGAAGTGTAGGAATGAGGTTTCCCAAGAGCTGGAAAAAAATGCGAAGAATGGCGAACAGCTGGGTGCTCTTTGATTAGTTTCCATGTGCGGGCCAAAAAGGGGGTAGGCGAATTCGTTTTATCCGGACGTCTTATTTGACACCCGGGCAAGAGGTCGCATATAGGCATGTCTCCGAATAGAAAGGGTGTCTTTTGGGCGTCCCGTTGCCGTCTAAAAAGGGGGAGGTCCCCTAAGCCTTAGAAAAAAAGAAGGTCCGCCCGGGAAAAAAGCAAGCACAAATATTTCTGAACGAAAGAAACATGGGTCTCTTTTGGCGAGCCCGCGTGAAGTTGTTGGGAGGGTAAGGGCCTAGAGAACTCAAATTTCTATTGGGTACTCAAGGCAAACTTGGTCAGGATCGCAGTCGAGTGGATGTTTGCCCATTTTACGGCGAGCTCGACGTAAAGCGAGCCAGCATCATGTAGGTGCTTTTCTTGGGAATCTTATTCCAGGTGTCGTTTTGGTTTTTGCAGATCAGAATCAGGTTGGTGGCTACTTTGAAGGCCAAAAATGACCATGATCACAAGCGAATGACCTGTAAATATTTTAGCCCAGCAGAAGGATGAGAGGCACCCCCCACACAATTTTGCAGGCTTCCGCAAAAGGGAACATGAAACATCAAATAGAATGACAGTTTCAACTTCCCTCGGCATGGAAGCGGCGCAACGAGGTGCTGCACGCGAACCTGCGCACTCTTCCAATGCGACCAGTCCGCGGGTTGGATCAAAAACGAAGCCCATGCCGGCTTGGTGGGCAGCAACTTGGACAGCCCAGTGTCAAGCTTTGGTGGTGTTGGTTGCGTGTGTCGTTGTGTTTGTGTGTGTGTGTTGCGTTTGTTGTGTGTTTTGTTTGTTTGTTTGCTTGCTTGCTTGCTTGCTTGCTTGCTTGCTTGTTTGTTTGTTTGTTTGTTTGTTTGTTTGCTGGTTTGTTGGTTTGTTGGTTTGTTTGTGTCTTTCTCTCATTGTTTCTTCTTTCGTTCTTTATTTCTTTCTTTATTTCTCTCTTTCTCCCTCTGACTTTCTGTCTTTCTTTCTTTGTTTGGTTGTTTGTTTGTCAAATTGTTTGATTTACTTTTGCCATGAATTCATTGCAGGAATTGATGACGCGGTGACGCCGTTGCTGGAACATTTTCTCAGGGACACGCCCGTCTGACTTTCCTTCCTTTGCTTTGCTTGCTCGCTTGCTGTTGCTTTCCTGCTTGCTCGCTTGCTTGGAGTTGCTTTCCTGCTTGCTCGCTTGCTTGGAGTTGCTTTGCTTTTGCTTTCCTGTGCTTTGTTTCCTTGTTGTTTCGGTGCACTTTTGGTTGCTGATTGGCAGGGTATTGCATTTGCATGTCTTGTTGTGGCTCACGCAATGCCAAGGTATTTCTTTGTTTTGTTTCTAGCTTCCTTTCGAAGCGGTGTTCGCTCTGCTCTTCTTGTTGCGGCGGTTGGGTTCTCAGCAGCTCGTCAGTTTGTTGCTCCCACACGGTTTTTCTGCATTTCCCCTTGTGTTTTGAATGTCTAAATGATGCACTTGTGATTTCCCCTTGACACCACAGGGGAAGGATCGTTTTTCCAATTTTTTCCAAACCCTCGATTTAGCGCCCAGATTGACTCAAGCAGCGGCTACTTCGCTTCCCCAGCAAGCAAGGCGACCCAGAAACCTGCTGCTCCCCAACCTGCAGCCGCTACACCTGCAGCGAGGACTGGGGGGGCGCCGGGTTTTCGTTCGAAGGCCGGTCGTTTTGTTCAATCCACCTTTGGGTCACCACGTTGAAGACGATGCTCTCTTTCAGGGCCTGTCGCAACAGGCAATCCAGCCCAAGCGATCGCTGCCCCTTCGTGCTGCAGGCTTCCATTTGTTCATATTCAACAACTGGGAAACTGTTTTGCAACGCATCCACCGCCCCTCAGATCAAGCCAATCTTGGGGTAAACGCACCGATGCGCTGCCCTGATTGAAACCATGCCATGCGATGCTGGAGGGAACGCGGAGCTAGTATCAAAGATAACTATATATAAGTTGTGAGAAGTTGTTTATTCACAGAAATTACCAGGGTGCCAGTCGAAAGATAATTTGCCTTCTTGCAAGTTCTTTCAGCGCTCACCAGGCGAATCCAGACCAAAGAAGCAAATGACCCTAGATTCTTTGCATAAACAACATGTTTTGCTGGGATGGGGCAGCCCAAGGCTGACAGTGTTCAATAGACACAAAAAACCAGGGCCCGCTTTTTGGATCCTGGCTGGGAGGTGTGAAATGAAATTCGGGTCAGCAAGCCGACCTTCTCACCTGTTTTTTTTTTGTTGTTTGGTTTTCCCAGGTTTGATTTGTTCCTGGGTCGGAGGCTTGTCCCAAGTTGTTATTCCAAGGGTTGGTCCCAACGGAAGCTGAAGCTCAATCAACTCGCTCGCGCTGTTTGGCAAGGACTGGCTGGCCATCGACTCGAAGAAGACGTCTTTGGGTGCGTCGGATGCGGAATGCTGCGCGAAGACTTGCCAGCGTCTAGGCTGAAGCCTTTCATGGGACTGGTTGAGGGCGATGTTTGGGGCTGCTGAAAGAAATTTCCGGGCGATTGTGTATAGTTGAGCCATTCCGTCCATAGATTTACTGCATGTGTTGCTAGATAAACACACACACACACACTCATATAATATATATATATATATAAATACACATACAATAATTGTGATCTTGGCACGGGATTTGGGCAGGTAATGCAATCTGGGCACTTGGCAATGTGTTGGAAGCCATGATGACATCTCAGACGGAAGGCTAGCTCAAGTTGCACCTTTGCTAAGTCGCCTGAATCGGGTGTCCCCATGCAAGTTTGCTGTGGCGCTTGCAGCGCACACCGCTGGTCTGATTTTGACAGACGAGTTTCTACAGAGGTTGCCATCCTTTGGCCATCGGCCGGAGTCACCAAACCTGAGCCCTTTCTGTGTCGCAAGCGCGATTGACATAACACACGTTCCAAACAACGGGCCGATATCACCCACCCCCAACGGGGGGTCAAACCGCAACCTCTTGAGCAGATTCGGGCCAGTCACCTGCTGGCCAACCGCACCTAGAAAGTGTAAAGCGCCCTCTTATGGGTACGGTTTTTTTTGACCCATGGTACCATCTTGGGGGCAGGTGCATCCATTTTAGCCTATTTTAGTGGGGATTGGGATGAGCCACTTAGCAGATGTCCTTGGCGTGTTGGATGCCCACCAAGACCCCCGAAGGGCTATTTACTGTGGATGGAGCGCCTGCACCACCGCCTAAGAAACCCAACGGAATGGATGGATTCCCCTGCAAATACCAACAGACAGTGGCTTCAACCATGGTCTCATTTAGTGGTGCGGTCTGGGATTTCGCAACCATCCACAAGACCCCAAGAGACCCCTCCAAGGCTCCACGAGTGTGATGCCGCTGCCGGCTGGAAGCGGAACCCCTCGGCGGCGGCGAAGGGTCCCAGTGACGACCCCACCTGCTGCCTGGCCACCTGCAAAAGGCGAGCCGTGGAGCTCGCGGCTCGAAGTCCCCTCGCGGGGGGGAGGGAGGGGGTGGGGGGGTGGGGGTCGAATTTGACTCGTGGATTGTTTCCTTTTCTTTTCACTTTTGGGAAGGGTTTCTTAAAGGGGCAGGGTACTTAGTAAGTGGCTAGCATGCCTGGTTAGCACCCACCTACCAAGGTTATAAGTCTCCTGAGTGGGTTCCCTCGCCAGGCTTGCTAACCACTTACTAAGTACCCCATCGCCCCTTTCAGTGGGCTTCCAAATCCACTGATTGAGAGAGCCTCTATGCCCTTGAATTTGAAGAGAGTGCCCTTGGCACCCTTGAATTGCAATCCGTCCCTTTCAGCACCCTTTACAGACAAGGGTGCCAATGTTTCTTTCCCACAGCCACTGGACTTCGGAGAGTGTTGTTGAAACAAACCCAAGCCCCCTTTGCCTCCAAAAGAAACCATGTCAATCAGTGGGGGTCTTAGTCCTAGGTCAACATCAATGGAAACCAAAGAGGAGGTAGTTCAAGCAGCAGGCTTAAAGGGAAGTCACAAGGAACGCCACAATTTTGCAGGAGGGGGGTGACCCTACGTTGGCCCATGCCCAGCTTTGCCTTGCTGACCCTGGACGAAAAATCCTGTGGCAGGCTGCTGCAGGGATGGGTTTTACACACAAATGCAAGGGTCCCTCTGAAATGGGACACCTCCCCCAAAAGGAATCAACCAGGGGGGTTATGAATCCTTGAAGTTGAAGAGAAGGCGGAAAAGGCGGGGCTGTTCAATCCAGAGCGGCTTAAACTCTCTCCCGTGCCTGGACTCCATGCCGTCCGGGGAGACCAGCGTAGTGGCAGAACAAGTTTAGACTTGCGGCTCGGAAGTGAGAACACCGGGGCCCGGTCTCCTCCAAACATATGTTGTAATTGTGGGGTACATCAAACATATACTCACCTCCTGAGTTCATGACCTTGATTTTCTTTTGAAACAGTTCAGAACTCTTTTTGTTTGGGCCAGTCCACTCAGGAAGTGAGTATAGATCAGAGTCTGAAGATATTATGTTCTATGCGCCCCAGATGTGGGCCACCAGCGGCTTGAATCATGGAAGCCACCAGGGCTGGGCTATTGGACAGGCCATTAAAAAGGCCATATCAAAGGGCAAGCGATAGCGATAGCCCCCATAGCCCCCCTTGGGGGTCCATGATTGAAGAAGGCGCAGCGTGTTGCCCAACCCGGCCAGGCACGCCTGTGGCGAAGGCTGGGTCTCAAATCCAGCGACGCTGTCGGAGGACGGCTGTCGTGGGGCACAGGGACCCGTTGCTGGGCCCGCGAAGTGATATCCAGCTTACCCCTCTACCCCATTTAAGGAGAAGCCACACCAAAAACGACATGTCAGGGCCACTCAGCAGGTTCACTTTTAGGCGCCGAGGGTTTGCTGGATGTTCCCCTGTTGGCAGGGTCCGCGAAATGCTGGACCTGTTGGAGATACCACTTGTGCTTATTATTATTATTATTTTGCGGGAGCAGCCCAAGCTGGTGGGACGCCTTTATTTTTGAAGGAATGCACCACTAAGAATCCGCCAGGTGCAATACGGGGCTAGCCTTCCCAGGCTAGCAAACTTGCAACTTGGGACCAGGTTCGCTTGATCTTGCAAACTGCATAGCTGCTTGGTGAACTCAGCAAGCCAGTCATTCCTGGAACCTGGGGCCCGCCTTCTGTTTTTTGGGGAAGCGTTTCCTTTCAAGAACCAACAAAAGCGGATAGCCAGGAAATCCCTTGGTCTGGTCCCAGACTTTGTGGCCAGCTAATGGGAACGTGTTGTTCTGGGAACCCGTTGATAAATTTCTGGGTTGAGTGACCGGGTCCCATGTAGGGGATCCTTCGGTCTGAAGGCAACCTTATCCGCCCAGTTGAGACTAATCCTGGCTGGGCATTTGGCTGACACCTCTCGCCCGGGATTGGAATATGAGGTCTTATTGGCCCGCAATGCCCATGTCGTGCGAAACTCCCCCCGCACCTTCCCCGTCCGAAAGGACGGTTGACTGGCCAACGGGCGTCGTGTGCGTTGCACCATCCCCACCCATGAAAAAATGCAATCGGCGGAGGGATACGCTCTGAATGAACTCAATACCACAAATGGAAGGCTAGGAGGTATCTGGACGCGTTACCCCTCGTTCCCCCTGAGTTTCTGAGAGCTAAATAGCCAGAACACCTTGTATCATCATGACTTATTCTTGACCGCACCCCGCAGCCCCATTTTACAGCTCTAGGCTTGAGAGTTCTAGTTCGATAGAGAGGCCCAGATTCAGCAAATAAATTAAACAACACAAATAAACAACAACAACACAACTGGAAAAGCAACAACCACTTGGAAGTCAGACTCCAACAAAACAAATTATGACTCCGAAAGAGGGGAAGGGGGAGGGGGAGGGGGAGGGGTGGAGAGGGCGGGGGGGGGGACTCTCTAACCTTTAGGCCTTTTTCCCCTTTGGTGAGAGAAGCTTTGGGCTGGTTGGGGCCATCTTTCAGGAAGTGTTCCTGACTCAAGATGGGATCCACAGGAGAAGGACACAGATGAAGATTGCTGCCTGAAGACCTGCGCCCTGCACAAGTGCGACCCTGCGGATGGCTGGGCTCAGGACTCAGTTTTTTAGGCGCAGCCTAAAACGAGTACTGGGTCTCAGAAATACGAGCCGCACCCCTTCCCCCTGACCCAAGGAAAATGTCCTGCTAGCACAATCTAATCCTAATGGGCATATGTAGCTCATCGTGTTGCTTGTTTTTACTGCTGTGCTGTTGTTCATGTTGAGTGGGGGGGTGCAAAGACCATATTTGTAGATGTTTGCCGACATGCCAAGCAATGGTTCCGGACGAATTTTGTGACGCGGCCCTCGAAGGTTGGATCAGGAATCATTTCCAATTGGATTCTTATGATCCATCACGATTGCAGAGAACTTGGTTATGACAGTTGGCCAGCCAAGGTTTGGACACAGTCCAAAATAGACCCATCCAGCATGTGGATGGTGTATTTGTTGCGTGTCCGGAAGAGGGGCACACCAACAAAGGGACATCACCGCAAGGGACTTCCTTTGATAACCCCCCCCCCCCCCAGGACCCAGCCAAAGCCGCAGTGGTGGGGAGCAACGACACGGAGTGCTGCACAGCAACCTGCAAGCAACATACCTGCAGCGCAGGCGCGGAGGTGGGTGTGGGGTGTGTGGGAGGGGGGGGGGGGGTGGGGGTTGGTGGTTTTTAGCTGTTGCATTTAAACACCTTGCCCATGCATTGCTGTCCAATAGACCTAGACATTTCAGGGTTTGATTTTTTTCTTGGGGTTTCCCAGGGACAGCTCCGTTTGGGGAGGAGGGCAGGTTCCGGGCACGGGGTGTTGGGGACACCCTTTGGGCTTGGGACTATCTAAATGATTGGTTTCAGGTTCGAAGAAATGAAGGATCCTTGTAAAAGCCGAGGAATTCCCTGGCTCAGTTTACTGCATATATATATATATATAACTATATGTGTACACATACATGTGCATATGTATCTACATACCTATGTCTTTATAATTAGAGAGAGAGGGCAATGCGTTTCACAGGGGCTTCGCAACATGTTGGGGGAGTTGCATCCCGAAGAATCATCGTCGAAAAGCCTACATTGGCGCATGTGTCCAAACGAAGGCTTGCTCATGAGGCATTTCTGGTTCGATTCGCAGGGGATGATTTGAATGCGGCGCATGCTCACGTGTTACATGTGCCGAATGTGACCCGAGGAAGCTAGTTTATATTTTGTGGGGAGGGCCTAACTCGATGTTGCACAGAGGATTCATTGGCCCCCGAACCTTCCGGACTTACATACCGCTAGGTACCTTTTAATGTGAAGCGGCTAAGGCTTTCTGGTTCGGTTTCCTACCATCAACCCCAGATCCGCGCGCTGCCCATAGCATGTGGGCATTTTTGTTTGCAGATGGCAGCACCCTGTGAAGTGAGTTGATGGATAGTAAATCTGGCACATCTTGATCGCTATTGCGTTAAATCAAGATGTAGGCTTCAAGTTTTTGGGATATCAAGGGTTTTCCAATTAAGCCACAGAAGGTTGAACCTCTCGTAGAGGAGTCGTTGCAGCAACCAAGATATTGCCTATCTCCAGTGGTCTTTGCAACTTTGAAGTGCAGGCCTGGCTCTCAGGGGTTCGGATTCAGAGCTGAAGGATGCACCGAAATCGGTGAATTTGGCCCTGGGCCATAGTTGTGCAAACAAAGCCCACGAATGCAATACATGAAAACCCGGACTTTGTTTTGATCGGTACCCTTTGCGGGGATATGTCCAAGGGATGCAAAAGCAAGCTACAAGCAACACCCAGCTTCGATCCTTGACGCTGAACCTTTGATGTTTGTCACTTCAGGCTGGGTCCTCAACAAGGAGAAGGAAAACCTGGCTGGTGCCTCTGATGAGGCATGCTGCCTTGAGACTTGCAGCTCTCACCTTTGCGCCGCTCGGCTGCAAGGGACCCAAAAAAAGCCATGTTACCTGCGATCGAGAGTTTGGGTCTGTGTGTGCGCGTGCGTTTTATAACCCTCTCCAGGTGATTGGTTTCCTTTGAATTTGGGCTCAATCTCTCAATCTCAATCCGCATTGTCCCGGGATCCCCCCCCCCATTTTGAACAACGGCGACCTTCGCTGGAGCTTGGCAAATTTCGCCGGGTTCTGTCTTCCTTTGTGTGTGTTAGCCCATGTTCGGGCTGCCGATGTCAAGAAGACCAACGGGAAAAATGCAGAGTTTCTGGGTCCCCGGGCCCCTAATGATTGTTTAAGGTGCACCCATGTATGGTTGATTCAGCTTGGTGAAGGGCCATTGCAAAACCTCCATGAAGCGCTTTGTGCCCCTCCGTCGGACTTCGCCGTGCCAGGTTTGGTTGTGACGGTTTGGTCCCCCCCTTTAAAAGGGACGACATGTGCACAAAAAGTGTTTTTCTTGGTGTTTCATGCTATGCTTATTGATCTATCCCGGGCTCATGGGTACCTTTGTCAGGGGTCGGGTATCGTCCGCGCCTTGGTTTTCTTGCGCTTTCCAGGCAGCCGACAAGATGGTCAAGCGGCCCAACATCGACAATACCCCTGGGACCACGGATGAAGCGTGCTGCGAGCACGAACACTGCCAAGCTTGGCCGCACAAGTACAAGGAGGCTCCGAAGGGATGTGAGGCTGCGGATATCCATGATGACTGCCAGAGTCTCAGAGGTCCTGCTTGTTCCCTGTGTACACGGGCAGCTATTCTTAAAGAGTCTCTTGGAGAAGATTCTTCGGGCCTTCTAAAAGTGTGGAATTAGTTGCTCTTGGATGCATGCCCAAATATGCCAAGCTTCTTCCAAACAGGGCGGACGAAGAAGCTTGGACCCTTTCCTGCCCTGCCCTTGTCAGTGAGAGCTTTCCCTTGACCTGTCCTTCGGCGCTGGTTTCGCTGACGGCGATGTGTCCTCACAATTGTTCCCATGCTACCCGCAGAAAGTGGAGTGTTCAGAGGCAATCCATAAGGTCACTTCCCGAGTTCCTGGACTTTATTATTTTTGGGTCTGGACCAATCCACTTGTTCGGAAGTGAGTAAGCCTTGAAGAGAGGATTGGGCTTCCTGCATGTGCATTTGGGGGTGGATCATTGGATCAGAATTCCAAGCCTCCATTTTGAAGAGCCCACGTCTGGAAACACAGAGGTTGATTTCAATCTTCCGTTCGGCCCCCAAATGACCCAATTTTGCGGCTGAAGTATCACCTTTTCTATGGTGGTTTTCCAACCACCGCTCATCCCATGTAAAGGACCTTTTGATCAACCCCGGCATGATGTCATATGATTCGCGACCCCCTTTTCGATGGCCTTTGAAGGGAACTCAAACGGCACCCAATCTTTGAGGGCCCCATGCCCCTGGTTTAAGCTGTTTAAACAACCACCCTTTGGGCTTCCCTGATTGAATTCAGGCTGGTTGTTCAAGCCAGGTTTTGCTCAACCCTGGGACCTCTCAAAAGTGTGTTTTTTGTTTGTTTGGAATCTACTGAGTAACGTTTGCAGGGGCAATCCAGTGTTCTAGCGCGTTGAAACCCAGCATCCTCACAAGTCCGCTGGGACTCGTTGGACGCTACTGGTTTGGATTACACCCGTGACCGCGCAAACCTGCCTGGTGTACAGACATGATTCCCCCCTACCGAGACACGCACGCCCACCCACCCACCCACCCCACCCCACCCCACCCCACCCCGCCCCGCCCCGCCCCGCCCCGCCCCGCCCCGCCCCGCCCCGCCCCGCCCCACCCCCCCCGCCCCGCCCCGCCCCGCCCCGCCCCGCCCCCCCACCCCACCCCACCCCACCCCACCCCACCCCACCCCACCCCACCCCGCCCCACCCCACCCACCCACCCACCCACCCACTGACGCCAGTGCAGCGAAGGACCCTCAAGCGAGACAGCGGCTCACCCTTCGTCTTCTCTCGGTTGGCTTCGCGGCCGCACCGAAGACGCGCGCTCCTTCTTCTTCTTGTCCTGTCGCGCCCTCTTGTCTTCCGTCAGCAGCGGCGGCTTCTTCTCTAACCCTTTGCTGCGTCGGCTCGGGGCCTTCTCGGAAGCGCTTGAAGACGGCGGCGGGGTCTCGTCGCGTTTTGCGCGACTCCGAGATCTTCTTCTTTTCTCCTGAGCAGGCTTCTTCTTTGTCGCCTCGCGGGCCGCCTCTGCCGAGCTGCTGGGAGGGCGGCTTCTCCTCGCCTCGCTTCTTCTGCTTGCGCTTTTCCGCCGCGGCGGCCTCGGAGCTGGAGGGCCTCGCTCGCTTCGCGGCCTGCCTTGCGTGCCGTCTTCTTTCTCTTGTTCCTTTGTCTCATCGTCCGCGCTGGGCTCGACGGTGTCTGCGTCCTTGCTGCGGCTGTCCTCGGCGTTCGGTGGCCCTTTTGCGCGCTGTGCGATTGCTTTTTGCCTTGTCAAGGATGGCTTCCACGACGGCCTCCTTTAGCTTCTCCAAGTCGTCAGGCGTCTTCCGCCAAGCCTGCGCCGCGCTGCCCTTAAGCGGGTCTGCCCGCCACTTTTTCGCCCAGCTCCGGCATCGAGTCAAGAACGCCCGCTGCTCCAGCGATTTTCCAGACGCGCTGGCGCTTGCGACGCGGTGGAACGGTTTGGCCGTTTAACTGCGCCGTAAGGTCTCCGAAAATAGTGGGGCAGCTCGAGGCGATGAGGTCTGTCTGCGGGGGAGGGGAAGAAGCTGACAGGCAAAAGCTGAACGGCCGTCGCAGCCGCTAAGCGCCAGCTGTCTTGCTCCCGCCATGGCTGGGGAGGAAGTGGACGCCTATCGAATTGCTCGCACAAATGTGGCACGCTTCCAACGCTGGGCATGCTAGCGCTTAATTTAGATGTGGGTAAGCCCGATCTTTGTTCTGAAGACCTTTGCAGGGCTTGCAGTGCGACTTCTGCGAAGGCTGGGAAGTGGTCTCTCAGGCCCTTCGCCGCTGGAGCCGAATGGGCAGGGGCGCCCGAGCGTGCACGCAGTCACTCGCAGTTCGGCACAGAAACAGTGTCCGCTTGCGAGCGCAAAGCGTCCGCAGAGCGCTGCGGCGGCAGAGGGGGAAGCGACCGCCCTCCCTCGCGTTCTGCCTTGCGCGGCTGTTCGAGGCTTTCGCTTGACTGCAGAACGAGAGAAAAAGCGCGGGGCAAGTTAGTGTCAGAGTTTCGGTTGGATCACCCCCCCCTTAGACAGCAAGAGAAAAAACCGAGAAGAAGGCATAGGGCATGAAGCTGTTTCGCTTGGCTCGCAGCGGCGCGATCCGTCTTTGGGATTCGGTTCTGCAACGAGTGCGCTGTCGGAGCTGCGTCTAGGGCAAAGTACGCCGAGGCAATGCTTGTGCTGCTTCAGGCGGCGCGGCTTCGAGTGGGGAGGCGTCGCCTGTGCGCCGGGCACGCCTCTGAGGCTGGGTCCGAGGCACGGCACCTTCTCAAGCTAGAACGGCTGCTTCTGCGCAGGCTCTGGGGCTTGGCGCGCGACCGGGCGGAGTTTCGCGAGTTCTGCGACGCAGCTATAGAGCTTTCTCGAGGACGACCCGCCAGTTGCAGAGTGAGTTTGCTGAGCGAAGAGGAGGCGGACGATGAAGGACGCTCCGCAGACCGACGTGACAACGGCTGCGTCCTCAGATGGCGCGGGAGAGGCGGCTCCTTGTGCGCTGAGGGTCTTTCGTGACGACTCCAGCTCCAGCGAAAAGACGGCCTCGATTTCTTCGTTGAGGTCGGATGCCGCGCCCTGAGAGCTCAGATGAGGGGCGAGCAAGCTCAAAGCGGCGGTGCTGCAGGCCGCGCGGAGATTGAGTGACACGCGCGGGCAAGGAAGGAGGGAAAAAAGGAGGGTGTTCTTTCGCGAGCTTTTCGAGCTTTGCGGCCAAAGCGTTTCGCCCGCCTTCTTCCATGCTCGCAGTCGCCGAAAAAAACGGTGCAGGGAAAAGGAATGGGGCAAGAGGCCCCGCGATCACGGAGCTTGGCCCGGCCCAGCGACGCCGCCCAAGTCGGTCCAAATGCCGGTCTGCGGCACGGGCCCTGATCTCCTCACTGCCAAGGAACCACTTCCCCCACACCTCGATGGCGACGCGCAAACTCCAGTCGTCCCAGAACACCCGCAATCGGCGTGGTGACGTGTCCTGTGCAGGGCGTGGGGCTGTTCGTTGACTTGCTCCTTCAAACCCTAACCTTGCTAGCTGAACGGCCGTCCTTCCACCCCGCGCCGGAGTCTGGCAAGTGTTTGCCGTGCCCCGGCGCGCCGGCGGGTTCGCGCCGCCTCCATGGCCAGTCTTGAGCCTATTGTTTGGCAAAGCACACATCGCGTGGCCCTTCCCCCCCCTTTCCTTCTCTTTTGCTCCCCAGGTCACATTAACCTTCAAGAGTTGTCGCAGCCGACGCTAAACGGCCTAAGGCCATCCCTCGTGTTTGGGCTTCCGAGCGGCCGGAAACTTTGGGCCGCCGTTAAGCGGCCAAGGGATTTTCTGGATTTTGCAGCGCCCCTCGCGGGAGGCTTTAAGCGGTCAGGGGGCAAGCCATTTAGCTTTCCCAAAATTTATCTTGTCGCAGGCTCTGGCGGGCGTTGCCTGCTGTGAGCAAGACACTTTGGCGCTGTGGCATTTCGCGCGTGCAGAAATCTTCGGCCGTCGCTAAACGCGCCGCACTTCCGTCGCTTCCGAGCCGACCAGACGGCGCGAAATTCGCACACCGTTGCTAGCCGGCGGATTCGTTCTCGCGACGCTTCCGTCGGTTCTGAGCCAACCCAACGGCGCGAAACCCGCGCGCCGTCAATAACCGGCGGATTCCTGCTTGACCATATTTTTTCTGCCTCCTCGCGCTTCCGTCGCTTCTGAGCCAACCAAACCACGCGAAACTCCCCGCCCGCCCCCTGCCCCCGCCCGCCCCCCCCATGCCCGCCCGCGCGCACCCGCAAGTGGGCACGCAGGCACGCAGGCACGCAGGCACGCACACGCACACTCACACGCGCACACGCACGCGCAACAGGCCACAAACATCAAGAAATCTGACCCCCTCACAATCACAACGAAACTGTCGTTGAAGGCCTCCTGGCGCCAAGGCAACAACATGTTCCAATCCACCGTCCTCGACGGGTTCGCGCACCTCAGCCGCTGCGGCTACTTCTCAGTGTCCGGCCAGGTGTATCGATGCGGAGCCCTCAAGACGCCCATCCGGTGCGTACCCGAGTGAGCTCATGGAAGACTGTCAAAAGCTGAGGGGGCTCAATGTCCCATCGGGGGGCTCAGCGCAAGAAGGGTGGAAGTAGAGTGCAAGAGTTCGTGGATTCCACTGGGGCATCCTTGCCTGAACAAATGACACATGACTGTCAACTCTACCCAAATTGAAGCCACAAGGAGGTGGATGGTTTGGTGCATTTTGCCTGGGGGCCGTCCCTGACCCCCGAATTTCCAGGGCTCAGGCGCATATTGGAACCACACAGATTGTTGGAACATCCTCAATTTCGACAAGCTCGTGGTGCCCCGCCCCGCAAAGAGACGACGATGCACTCAGAATGATGGCATCAAAAGCGTTGCGCGGGCCGTGGCTCAGGGATTGGCCTGGGTACAACTGGCAGCCGCAGCGCGGACAAATGCCAGACCGCTCCAACGCCTCATTGGCCGATGATTTTGGGATCCCCTCACAGTCCCAAGCTTTGTGACATTTTGCGACTCATCTTTTTGGCTTCCAATATCAACGCACGTCCGGCTTTTTAGTGCTCCGCTTCTCGTGATACACCTCCTTGGGGGCATCCTCGATTCAGCCCGGTTCAATGCGAGGCTCCTATCCACAGCTGCCAGGGCTGATAGCCACGAAACCTTTTCCCCTTGCGTCAGGGCAACTGGTTGGTTGTCACGAGCCCCAAAGACCTTGCAGTTGAGCTGGCCGCAGCATGTAGTGCATGATGCAAGTAGTTCATGGTGAGATCACTGTGTTGATGCGCAACGTTTGGGGAACCAGTCTTGCAGGCAACAAGGAAGAAGAAATTCAACTGGATGAAAGTAGATGGCACAACGTCCCCATGTTGGTTCTGTCATTTCACACTTCCTTTCCGTCTGAAAGGACATTGTGCCATCCACTTCTATTTAATTGGAATGTTGAGCCGCTGAATAACACCAGTTGAGATTCCCCAGGTGCTGTAGGTAGGTGCTTTGCCAGCGCGTGAGCCGTGCAACTGTGACCCTGTACCCGGCCGGCTAGTGCTCAGACAATGCCGAAGAGGGGATCCAGTGCGACATAGACGCCCGGACCTTGAAGGGACCGACTGTGCAGGATGGGTTTTCTACCCCGTATGCCCCCCTTGGGGGCGGAAGTCTCCTTTAATTTCCAGGTGACCAGAAACTAAGTAAGAGGAAGAAGCTCAGGATTCGGTGATGTTGCTCCATTTCTGGGTAGTTCTGGATTTGTGGGCATAAGCTGGGAACGTCATGCCTCCGGCTTGTGCCAAGGTCCCTGAAACTTACCGCACTCAGGCCCAGGGGACAGGAGAGCCCCAAGAAGAATGAGAGTCTTGCCGAGAAGCGCCTGATTCGAACCCTTTTCCTTTTTGTTGGCAACCAAAAGGACGGCCACCAATTTGAAGTGTTTTTTTCTTCGACACATTCCCATTTCGGGGCCTGGCAAAGAGTCGCATTCGAGGCCAAAACGCCTTGATGGAAGCTTACGGAGTTGCGGAGGGCATGAGGATTCCGCTTGGACAACGAGATTCGAGCCTGTTTTCAGCAGATGACCTTGACCGACACACGACACTCATGGAGGTGCAGGGAATGGCCATTGCCGATTAGAAACGTAGCATGCTAGCCTGCTTGCATGTGCATTTCTGGAAGGTCCCTTGTTTATGGGAAACACGGGGGTTTCGGGCAACTTTGTGATAGAGGGAACCCCTTCAACATGACAAAGCAGTTGCAGGGATGGGAGTTTGATTTTGGTTCCACACACATCCCCTCGAGGCCACGAACCTAAACCAAAGGAACATTCTGGCGAGTGGTGTTGGAATGACCCCGAAAAAACACCATCCCCTATGGTTTCCTTGAAGGAAAACCCTTTTTTATTCCCAACACCCTGGGGTCATTCCCTACCTATCGCACCAGAAAGGTGGGTGCACGGGTTGATGTTCCAACAATTGTTGGTCGTATTCTAGATTCCCCAGTAGTGCCCTTTTGCCCTTTTTTGGGGAGGGTTCCCCTGCTAAAATAGACCACGCAGCAAAAAGGGCACCCTTATTCTAATCTCTCTAATTTGTTTTTCGTTTTTGCGGCGCCCGAGGTGCCGCAATGGGGCAGAGCCTGCCAAAGGCAGTCACCTCCATCATTTTGGAAGAGGATGCCGCGGCCCAAGATGATCCAGGGATGACTGGGTGGGTGCATGCGTGGAGTGGCCAGGGGTGGTTGGGTGGGATGCGTGCCACGGAAAGTGGCAACGGGGAGAGGGGATCTTGGATTGGGGGTGGGGCTGGAATTTGGCCCAGTCTGCGGGTGGCATTTCCAGGAGGAGTGGGCTCCGATGCGCTGGATTGCAGGTATTTTCGGCTAGGTCAGGCGCTGTGGGTTGGAAATGCGGAAAAGTTTCCTGAGCCCTCCGCCAAAGACCAAAACGCCTGCCTGTTCTGTGCAAGGCTGGGGCGCCATTCCGCATGGGAGTCGCGGAGATGAACGGTTGGAGGCCTTCGATGGAGGCCAGGCGGTGCCGGGGTTGGTGCCGTGGTGTGGGCGTGTTCCAAAAATGGGGGAGGGGTGAGGGGGGACAAGTGCTGGCCCAGCTGGCTTGCCTTTTGATTTCCTTGGACACCAAGGTCAGCATAGGCACCCTCCAAACACTGGACCCGCTTTATTCCCAGTGGGTTCAGCACCACATGCTGAGTTAAGGTGCTCAGTTGCCCAAAGCCGACCTTCGAATCTCTGGGCTTTTCTTGTTCTCCCAATTTTGGAATGCAGGTGTGACAAGGTTGGCCTATCTTGTAGGTTCTTTGTGCAGGTTAGGCCAACACAGAGATGGCCATGGGTCATAACCTATGCCTCCCTTTTGGGGCGGATGAACACCCATGCACCACCTATTTTGATGCCACAGCCAGGTTCTCATGATTCGCCTTCTGACGTGAGGGAGGGGCGACTGCGCCAGGATGCCCACGTGGCTTTCATGCCCCGATCTCAGCGCCTGGCCGTGGGGGGGGGGGGCTGAGAACGCTTGGGCATAACGGGGGAAGTACATACCCCTGGTTCATACCCCTTGACTTCCGTGGTTTCCAACCTACTTTATAAGGGGTATATACTCTTTTTGGGGAGAGAGGTATGAACATCAGCAGGCCTTTTGTCCAAGAGGTATGTAAAAGGGGTATCACCCCTGGATTAGGGGATTCCACCCAGCTCCGTGAGCTGGTGTTGGAATAGGCCAGGGTTGGCCCAGCTTCCAAGGGTCCGCCACAGCCTCCGGAGTTAAAAGGATTGGGCCACCTGCATGCGTAAACATGTTCAAACCACTAGGATTTTCAAGCCCTTGTGGCCCTTGTGAAGAGGAGGCTAGGGCAGAGATGTGTGACGCATTTTGCCCAATCAGCGATTCCAACGGAGCCTTCATCTGCCACAAACGGAACAACCAAGCGATACTCCAATTTTACGGTTTTCTTGGCAGTTTCATAGCGGGATGTTCCCCCAAACAGTGGGGAATTCCTTCTAAAATGGGACCCCCCCGGTGAATCTGGGGTAAATTAATCAGTTGGGTTGGGTTGCCAATAGTTGCAACTTAGCTTGCTGCCAAAACCCGGCTGACTATGGCCAAAGAACTGCAGGCAGGATTCCTGGGGTGCATCCGACACGTTGATGCGCTGTGTGGCATGCGCGCACCCTATTACGGCTTGCGGTTTCTAGTTGGTTCCTTTAACAAACAGAATTGCCCCGCGTTCTGATACATGTGTATTGGTGTCACCTTTTGCCTTGCGGCGCATGTATCATTTTTTGTTAAACACACAACATGTTTGACGTTCGGCACGGGGGTTCACTTGGCGGTTCCCAGCCATCCGTTTAGGTTTTTATGGATTTTTAGGGTTTAGTGGTTGAGTTTCCAGTTGACCCACTAAAACGCTTCAACTTTTTGCCGGAGATCTGACAACCGGACAGCGGTGCCTCGCCCAAATGCCTAGCATAGTCCCCCATCCCATGTATGACTTCCATTTGCTGAAGATGTCTTATTTCCCCCGTCGGTTTAGGGAATCGGTCACTGGAAAATGGTTTTGTTTTGGGTTCCTGGGGACTTAAGAAAATGGAGGTTGCGGCTCGCTTTCACGGGCTATGGCCTTTGGGGAGAGCTAGATAGGTGTCTCTGCGTGCAGAGATCCCAGACAGATCGCCTGGCAAGGTTCGGATAACTTTGGTTCCGGCTCAAGAGGGGGTCCTTCATTAACTTTATGTCGTTCGATGGGCTTCAAACGCTTCTGGTTGCCTAAATTAGAGGGAGTCCTTTCTTGACTTCAAGCGATTCGCTTGGAGCCCATGGGTTACATCTCTTCAACTTCCGTGCCTCTTATCAGGCCAGGCTTAGCTGCCCATGACCATTTGACAGCTGTTTCCGCGGTGTTCCCCACCCATTAAGGGGCCATGCTCTTGGCATGGCCCATGGACATTTCCAGGCACTCCAGACAGGTCCTTTTCGCGAGCCTAAAGCCTGACCCTGCCGTGAGTTTGAGCCCTAAGCTGGGGTCCCAGCAATTAATTACCTCAGGTGTGCCGCACTCCAGCTTGCTCTGAAGCGATTGGATATATATATATATATAATATCTATATAGGTATGCATTGACGAATGCCCTTCTGCATAAACACCCCCCTCGATATGCGGGACAGAGTGCGGGACAAAGTGTGGGACAAAGTGCCGGACAAAGTGCGGGACAGACTGCTGGACAAACAACTGTCCGGCAAGTTGTCCGGGGGGTTGTCCGGGGGGTTGTCCGGAGGGTTGTCCGGAAGGTTGTCCACGCACTTTGCCGAGGTTTATGCTGCAAACCCCCCCTCCCGCGAGAATACTTCCCTCCGAGCGGTTTCCGAGTGGTTTCCGAGCGGTTTCTGAGCGGTTTCCGAGCGGTTTCCGAGTGGTTTCCGAGTGGTTTCCGAGTGGTTTTGGCGTGTTCCAAACCTGTCCGAAGACTTGTCCGGGGGTTTGTCCCGGGTTTTTTGGGCCCTCAAAGCTGTCCGGAGGGTTGTCCGGGGGTTTGTCCGGGGAGTTGTCCCGCCGATTTTGTGCCCTCAAAGCTGTCCGGAGGGTTGTCCGGGGGTTTGTCCAGGGGGTTGTCCGGGGTTTTAAGCCCGTTTGGACCCAAAATGTCAAAACAGGTGTTTATGCAGAACCGCCTCTGCCAAGGTATGCATATATATATATATAAATATGTATACACATGTGTTATACAGAAACTGGGGGCGGACTAGCGTCCATAGCGACTTGCTTGGAACTGCCTGTGGTCCAGGAGGCAAGTAGGCAATTCAAAGGAAGGCAGTTGCTGCTAGATTTCTATGTTTCACGAATGGGCTTAGCTCTAAACCGGCGAACCTAAAGATTTGTTGTTTTTGTTTTGGTCAACTGAACCCAACACGGGCACCCTCCGAAGAAGACACCTCCAAACATCTAGTTCATCTCCGCGCCCATTGCTTTGGTGAGCCTCTCTGCTTGACTACATGCCGGTCATGCAGCTTAAGGACTTTCGCCCAGAGAAATGTGCACTTTATCCTTGAAATAGCTTTGAGCTTGCCGTGGGGTAGTGAACAAAGATGTGGACGCCAGGGCTTCTAGGGGGTGATTTCCCATTCTTTTCAACCATCGTTCTTTTCAAAAACCAGCTGTGTTCCCTGGGGTTTTGATGGTGTCCTGCAAAGAAGGATCCCTGGAAAGAAAGGAAATGGAAGACATCCCTAGAGGGCTATGATTTTGGGGTGGCGGTTTGGGACATGCCAGGCTTCTTCGGCGTTTTTGACGGCCACGGCGGCCAGCAGTGCTCCTCTTTCGTGGCGAGACGCTTGACGGAGGCGCGGGAAATGGCCAGAGGCCTCGAGGTTTTGGGGGTTGGCGGGGGGTGGGGGTGAGGGATAGGCTCCCCTCACCTTGAGAAGCCAAAAGGAAAGCTTGGATCAACACAACATCGGGAACCTGAAGGAACTGCAGAAAGCCTAGTACTTGCCTGGCCAGCCCAGTGTGCATGCACGATTTGGGCAGAGGTAGTGCTGTGTGCTGTGGGCAGGGGAGCTAGGATGGACGCTTCATAAAGGCGATCTCATAGGGGATGGTTGCAATCCTGAAAGGAACTTCAAAGGAGAGGTCTGCCAAACACTCCAAGCGGTTCGCGCGCATAAGCCCACCATGTTTTCTTTACAATGTCCACCAGGGGGCCCAACCAATTGAAGCTTAAACCCCCAGATGGCTTAAGTACTTGGTGACTCCGTTCGGGGCAATTCCGGCATGAAAATTTCGCGGGGCACAGTATCAGATTTTGTGCAACTCATTTTGGGCTCACAAACTCGAGAAGAAGGATTCTTTCGTTTCCATGTTGTGAAGCATAGGGCTTGGCCCCACTAGGTCTGCTGAGAACAGGCAAGAGTTCTCTGGCAAGCTCACACATCAAGGTCCCATTTTTCGGGGTTGAGGGATGCGGAACCCCCCAAGGGTGATTTCCTTGTGGGTCCATTCGCAGCCCAACCACAGGTCTCCGAGGCAGACGCACGCCCCCGAAACCTCAAAAAAAAACAGCTCTAGATTCGACTCTGCACCGTTGACACCTCCCCTTTTTGTTGGCTGTCCCCGTACTTTCCTTTTTCAAAACCTTTCTGTACAACAAACATCTAATTATACATACACCAAAAAAAGCCTTCTTTTTTATGTTGTAGTGCAAGAACACAAACATGCGGACTCTAGGTGTACACCATTGACACCTCCCCTTGATTACCCTTCCCCTTCCTTTCATGTTTCGTCACAACTAATTATACATATATAAAAAGCTATTGCCACCTCCCCTTGGCTGGCCTTTCCCAATTCCTTTTTTGTGTGTTGTAGTTCAATAACACCAAAAAACATTCCTTTTTGAAAGCCTTTCTGACAAACAAACAACTGATTATACAAAAACAAAACGAAGGGTCGGTCCACAGGACGCGGGGACCTCGCCCCTCAGGAGCTGAAGGCCATGAAGGCCGTGCCGCCCGACGACGCCAGTGTCAAGTCCTTGATGCTCAGCGCGGGCGCCCGGATTTGGCGAAACGAGCAGCGGGCCCCGTCTCTCTGTGTCAATCCCGGTGCTTCCAGGTACCGTTCTCGGGCGGGGAAGAGGAAAAAAACATCATGTAGAAAAACAAGAGGTAGAAAGGGCTATGGGGGCAATGGGGGGATCTTATCCATAAGGGAAAGAGAATCACATGATCATGTAAAAAAGCAAGAGGTAAACAGTGTCAATCCCAGTGCTTCCAGTTGCCACTCCAGTTGTCCACCGCCGGGCCCAACCAATTGAAGCTAAAATCCCCAGATGGCAAGTAATTGGTTACTCCGTTTGGGGCAAACGGGCCATGAACATTTCGCAGGACATACTGTGCATGGACGAAATCCATTTCGCACCACCTAAGAAATCCTGGAATGAATGATTCCCCTGTACATACCAACAAACAATGGCTTTAACCATGGTTTCAAAGTGGTGCAGGATTTCGCCCATCCACCATAGGTGTCCTTGTTGGTTGGTTTGCTTTACAAAGTGATGGCCCTGGTTTAGATGGGGTTTATTCCATTGACCAGGGCCATCGATTTTTCCAAAAGGCCACCTATGGTTACCACTGGAGCGGGTAAGGAAAACTCCATCACGTGAAAAAAACACAAGAGGTTAAAAAGAAAAGTTCCTGGCCACCAAAAGTGGCTTGCCTGAACAGTTGTCATGGAGTCAAGACCCGTAGGCCCCCCCCCATAGCTCCGCCAAGGAGTCCATGAAGTTACCACTTCAGCAGGCAAGGGAAAACCATCATGTACAACCAAGAGGTAAAAATACCAGGCTGCCTGGAAGCAGGGAATGACAGTTGGGCGAAAGTCGGCACACTTCCCCCATGTTGGCACTATATCATCCTAAATTGCTGGGAGTTGCGCCATTTACTTTGAACCTGGTGTAGCGTTTGGGTTTGCCGTTTGCCCTTTCAAGGGAACCCCAAAGAAGGACGTTTAAACAACGGAGGTTCAAACATTAGCAGGGGGTCTTTATATTAGGTCACCTGGATGTTACATTGGCACAGCCCCCACACACTTCCAGAATCTGTACCTGAAGGCATACTCTGATGGTAGCCAACCTCTCGGCACAACCTTTCAACGCAGACCCCCTCCCACGCCCCAAGAACCCCCCCCTTCCCCCTTCCCCCCCCCCCCGAATCCGCGCCGCCCACCCTTTTGGGGCCAGCGCGTGGCCAGGAATAGATGCGGAATTTCTGGAGGCCAAGCAGGTCGAAGCCTCAGAGCCGTCGCCACGGCTCGAGGTCCCGGGGGAGGCTCCATGATGGAGTTGGAGGACACCCCCCCTGACCCCCACCGTTTTTCACTTGCTCGTTGGTGGGAACCCCTGGTTTGCTTTTTTCGTGTTGGTGGGGAAGACCACCCCCCCCAACCCCACTGTGTTTCCTTTTTCGTTGGTGGAAAAACCCGTTTCCTGCAGGTAAGGGATATTCCAGCCTGAAAAACTGTATGAAGAAGCAAGAGATAGGTTCCAAGCACAGGGCTGGCCATCGGGCGAAGATGGAAATGGTCACAGTGCAAGAAAACATGTCCATAGGACAAATCGGTTGTTTTGATATTGCCTTTCGGACTTGTACAAATTGTGGAACTTGTGGCAGCCACAGTTGCCCTTTGCTTCCCTTAAGCGGACCTGCCGGAGGGCCTCTTCAAGAGGAAACTGACCTTCCAAGTGCCATTCAGCTGGTGCTACGTTAGTGGGGGGACAACCCAACAAGGGACAGGGAACAACCCACGGCCAACAGTAGTTCTGCAATCATGTTGATGGCATTAGTTGACATTCCATTAGTTGGCTACTAGAATGCGCCCGTTCACTCGCAAATCATTCGATACGAGCGTGGGCTACTGTCATTTCTGCATTTATTACTCTTGCAACCTACTTTTCTATCTATTCCCAAGAAGGTTCCAGTTGCCACTATAGTAGGTAACCAGGAAAACTATGTAAATCCAAGAGGTAAGAATATGTGATTACCTAAAATTGTACCCAAACCAACCGGAAGCACTGGGATTTGCCATGTATTTCTGACTTGAGTTTGTGTTACTTACAGTGGTTGCTAGAAGCACTGAGCACTGGGATTTGCCGATACCTGTAGGCAACCATGGAAAACCATCATGAAGATACCTGGTGACTTGCCGTGGTAACTAGAACTAGGTCCCCAGTAGTGCCCTTTTGCCCCTTTTTTGGGGAGGGTTCCCCTACCAAAATAGACTACAGAAAAAAAGGGGGACCCTTTTTCTAACCTCTCTACTGGAGGAGCTAGAGAAGCACCGGTCTTTCCTTCTGTCTTGAGTCGTTTCGCCTTTTCTTCCTCCTACCCAAAGACGTGCCATGACGTGCCCAGCCGAGCGGCTCCACCGGAACCTTCGCCTTCGTGGTGCCGGAGGGGGAGAAAATTCAGCTGCGGGTTCGGGGCTCAGAAGCGATGGCAACTCAGAAGTATGTTTGTGATCTGTGTTTGTGTGTTTGTCTCTTTTTTTGGTTTTCTGAATTTTCAATAGGTTTGTCTTTTGATTTGTTGTTTTGTGTTTGTGGTGCTTTCTCATTTTGTTTTTATATGTTCATCAGAATTCATCATTTGTTGTGCTTCCACCCCACCATTCCCCCATTTTAATTGTTATTTAAATTTTCATTTTTAAATAGGTTCATCATTGCTTGTTGTGTGTGTGTGTTTTCTCCCCCCCCCCTGCGTCCTCCTTTTTTTTGGGCTAGCTCACCGATGAAGGGGTAAAACGAGCGAAAGCCAGGACGTAGGTCCTGTACGTCCACCTGTCAGAAATCCCCTTTCACAGTTTTGGATTTGTTTGTAGCAGATGTTGTAGCTAAAGGTTGGCGAAATATGAACAGACTCTGATCATTAGTTGGGCCAATCGGTGGCTTCCATAACTAGGATGTGCTGTCCCAACAGGGGCGGCCACTTCTCCTTTCCTTGGATCACTGCAATAACTTATTGCATATGTTGGGCCGGAATCACGCATGTGTTTTGAGCCTCGCAGTTACGCAGTTCAAGGCGTCCCTTGCCAGTGTCCCCTGGCCTTGTTTGTCTCCCGATGTTGGGATCCCACGTGTGGCCTTCCAGGCGTTTGGGTTGGGATTTCCCCGGGGTGATCCAACAGGACTGGCGGTAGAATCAGGATGGACGCGTGGAGGCCTTGAAACGAGTCTAATGGACGAGACCACCTTTTGCTTCCTCAATGAAAGGGCGCCAATGGGCGCCAAAGGCGCCCCTGTCCAGCCCCTTTTCAGCCTCACCTCTCCCTGGGCAAACCAAGGTGCCAGTTCCGTTGGCCAATGAGTTTGGGTGGTTCTCATGCCGACCCCGGACTAAACCCCAGGTTGCATACCGTGGATGGACAAAATCCACACCGATTGGCACCGGTTAAGGATGAAACCCCATGAGTACTGGTTGATAAACCACCAACTGGACAGCAGGGAGGTAGCCCAAAAGGGAAGGAGCTCCTTTCAAATTGGACTCTGTATGAGGGCTATAGTGAGGCCTGTGCCGCCATGTTCAGCGGCACCGTCCCAAAATCCAATTTTTGTTTTGGCGGGTTCCCCGCCAGGAATTTTATCAACCCCACAAGCATGGTTTCATTTTGCAAGCGTCACTGGGCAATTGGAACAGGGATTAGGCATGAATCTGCAAACAAAGTTCGGCCATCAAAGTATGAAGTGACACAGTTTGTGCTCGCTCGTATGTGGTCAATGTACCGGTTTATTCAAGCAGTTCTCAGAAAACCAGCAAGATTGCGCTAAAACGCCATGCGTGAACCTGACTTGGGGCTAGAGGCTTTCTACCAACCGCGTCCCCGGTGTATCTCGCAGCTGCACCAGGGTGAAAGTAGATGGTACCATTCCTGGCAGATGTGAGAGGTGCCTACAGAAACAAACATGGGAAGACGGTGCCATCTACTTTCACGCAAGGGTAAGCCTTTTCGAGGGCCCGGCAAGCGATCTTACAGGGGTTTTCAGTCCCATGTACCCATCCCGGAGCAAAAGAAAACCACATTTTCCAGATACATGTCGCATCATGTCGCCTTTGAAGGGGACACTACTAAACATCTTCCATTTGGCTTCTTGGGTTTTGGAAGAAGAGGTGGGGGGCTCGAACAGTCAGCCTCCCCCCCCTTCACCCGAGGTTGATGCTTTGACAGCTGGGCCGGATCAAGAACCTGTTGGCCCTGCCTGAAAAAATGAGCACCCCTTTCTGGATGGGTTGGAAGGAAAAGCAAAAAAGAACTAGCCACCTGGCAGTTAGGTCACAAAAGCAGAGGACCCGCCCAGCCATGGCGTTCGGGTGGGTGGTTGCGTTGTCTAGCAGGGAAGCCACCATTTGAGCTCCTTAGGCCCTTAGAATGCATAAATGCAAAAGCGATTTCATTGCAACGATTGGTTTCCCATTGGATTTGTGGATCGGGATTGTCCAAGCCTTCATTTTGTCATTTTGAACCGCAATTTTCCCCTTTTGGGTAGGTTCAGACCATCAAATAGAAAACCTTCAACATGTGTTTGTTTCTATTCCACTCTTTTCCTTCTAATATGGCTTCCTCCCCCAAAAATACTACTCCCCCACAAGCAATGGTCATGTACCGACGTATGCCTCCACAGCGGTTTTTGCGTTCCCTCACAACCACACCATCTCTTTTGCTTCCGCCATCAAAAACGCCATGGATGCCGTGCTGGTGACTGGCGCCGCGGGGCGCTTGGGCAGCCAAATTGTGACCAGCTTGGTGAAAGCAGGCTGGGGGGCTTGAACAATCGGCCGAAGTGGCATGTTTCTCCTTGAAGGGCAGATTTCATGGTTTTCTTTGAGGCGGCTTTTGATGACAGCTCTTTTGGTAGAAATTGGTAGGGGCAAATGGTTTTGAGAATCCTGTTAACAAGCCGCAGGTGCGCAGAGCGAAGCCAACAAAAGTTCAGGCGTGCCCATAGCGGCGCTCAGGGGCGCCGCGAGGCCCCCTTTGTCAGGTGAAGTGTTTTTTGGAGATAAGAGCACCCCCATCATTCTAAGGGACCAAAAGTTTGATGAAAACCCCTGGAAACCTTCCATTTGCTTAAGAATAAGTTTATTTCCCCCTGTCGATTTTAAGGGGACTAGGTTCCAAGCGCCTGGTTTAATCCAAGGTCGCCCAGTGGTGGCAACGGACCGCGTTGTGCCGCATGCCGCTGTGTCCGCTCCCTGGGGTGAGAAGGTGGAGTTTGTCCAGGCGGATTTGTGTCTCAGTCAATTTGGTGTGTGTTTTGTGTTTGTGCTGCTGTTTTTGTTTTTGTGTGTGTGTGTGTGTTGTGTTTGTGTTTTCTTCTTTTTTGTTTGTTTGTTTTGTTTGTTGGCTTGTTTGTTTGTTTCTTTGCTGGTTTGTGTGCTGTTTTGGTTCGCTCCTTCGTTTGCTTGCTTGTTAGTTTTTTTGGTGGCTCGGTTGTTCCCTGTCTCTCTTGCAAACAAACCTAGCTGGGGCAGAGCAACCGCACAAGTAAGGTGCGACGCCGAGGCAATGCAGAAGTTGGCGTCTCGCCAGTTTGAGTTGAAGAGGCGAGAATTGGTCAAAGTGTCCAGTAGTCCATGGTTCATGTGGGGTGAGGACGCCAAACTTCCCACAAAAGCAGCTTCTTGGAGAAACAAGGCATTCTGCGCGTCACCTATGTAATTGGGTTCAGATGGTAGTAGTGGATTCCCTTGTGGTGCCCCCCCCCTAAATTGCGGAATTCGGAATCTCCCAATGTGGACAGCCCCGCTCATGCTTCAATGTGTTGAACGTAGAGGATTTCTAGGTGGCTTAGGTGGTCAAGGGCTAGTCTAACAGTTCTGTTGGTCAAGTCTCATGTTCAAGCAACAGATCCCAGGAGAATGTGATGATAAGCGGGCTTAAGCAGTTCTCGGCTGCCGAAGGGTTTGCTTCTGATGGCGGGAATTGTTGCTTTTGAATTCCGCGCTAGTGTCCCGCCTGCGGCATCCTACTGAATTATAGGTATTATCTTCGTCCACTTTTGAGAGGAAAGGCTGCCACTGCCTAACATAGATGTACTGGCGGGAAGCGCTCTTAGCAAGGGGCAAACGTCAGCATTTCGACAGGTCACTTTTCTTTTCCAGGTGAGCAACCCTGCGAACAAGGAAGCCATTTGAGTCGGGTCAAGGATCATTTGGGGCCGGGCCATTTCAGCCGTCCGAGGCGGCCCGGACCAGCTCGGTGGTTCATGTGGGAGCTATACCTGGGCCTTCGTCTTTTCCACCCCCAGGAGCCTCGGGTGGTAGTCTCCCCAATCGTTCCCAACTTGTTTTTGAAAGGACTAACGAGCAAAACGTTTGACAATCTGTTCGGGGTAAAATACCTGATTGACCCGTCATTTCTTCCTGGAGCTCGAGCAGGTTCTTTGATCCACCGATAGGATCGGCATTTAAAGTACGTATCAAATGTTTCTGCCCGCCACCCAAGCTGGATAGCTACAAACACTGGTGCCAGGCATAGCGTGCATGGGGCAAGTGGCTCAGGTCTGCTCGCGCGCATGGCGCGCACTGAGCCTCCAGGGGGCAAAACTATAGGCTTGGGCCAATCCCGTGTTCAACCAATGTTCAACCACGATCTGTTTAACCAATTCCCTTCGACAGGGGCGTTTCCTTCCTCGGGCCGCTTTGGTCGCGGTCCGGAGGAGTGGAGGAGGAGCTGGTGGCAAAGCACGCCACCATTGGCTTGGAGCTGCTGCCGGGGTTGGAGTTGCTGCGCCAAAACTTCCTGGGGACTTGCGCCCTCTTCGAGGCGTGCGCCGAACGAGCCCGACGGGCAACACGCATTCCGAATTCGGTTTGGTGGAAACGGGAAGCCCGGTTGAAGCCGGTGTTGATGTTGCCCATGGGGCATGAGTTACAAGGCCTTTGAAAGACCACGCTGGCTTTGAAAGAGGGCCAACAGTTGAACATGTTGAAAGAAGTGGTTTGTTTGTGTGTGTGACTTTCTGTGAGTGCCCAAGGTGCGGAGGCGATTTTTATAGGTGATGTTCCACGAACGTGGAATCCGAATGAAGGCCTTGACGTTTCAGGCGCCTTCTGGCGGGCTTCATTTTTGGACC
>CAUJNA010002224.1:1972619-1980119 GCA_963377175.1 Effrenium voratum | reverse complement strand
TTGCCTTTCGCTTTTCGTCTGCGTTCGCTTCAAAGACTGCGTGGGAGGTTTGAACGGGCTTGTTTCGGGCCCTTGCCGTTGCCTGCTCAGCACGGGCGGACGTAGATAAGCCTGCACTGGGTGTATCAGTCTAAGACCGAACTGGCGCCCCATGCGAAACGCCATTCCTGCGAGATACACAACAGCCCCACCATTGCGAAGCATCAATTCTACGTCCGTTTGGGCAAGCGCGTGGTTCTGGCAACCGTGGGAATTTCGGCCCTGACTTTCACGGTCGGTTCACGCTCCAGAGGGGCTGTTTCACTCGCAACGGGGTCCTTTGCGCGCTTGTTCACGCGTTTTCACGCTTCGTCACGCTTCCAGGCAAGAAGTTGACAAATTGTCTCCCAAGCGTTCACTGTCGGCTCACGCTTCGCGAGGGCCATGTTACGCTCACAGAGATCCTGAGTCACGATTTTTTTAAACGTTGTGTCACTCTTCGACGGCTGAATTTAACCGCGCGAGATTCAATGAAAGACAGGTTGTACAATGAGTGGCCGTCATTGTCTCACTAAAGGAGTTTGCGCATGCGTAGGGAGTTCCAGAGCGCAATAATTCATCTCTGTGAGCCACGTGGCTAAGCCGTGCAGCGAAACCACAACTTGCGGGATCCTTCAGAACAGACGTCCTTTTGGGGTCTCTCACAAACTTTGGGGGTCTTTTCGAAGAGATGCTCCAGGAAGGGCTGTTCCAGGTGGTGAATTAACTCATTCGTTCACTCAGCCGGCGAACGCCGCGAGAACGCGAAAACGGCGACAAAATCGAAACTAAACTGCGGCAAGCCAGGAAAACGGGGAACACGGTGAAAACGGTGAAAACGAGAAAACAGCGAAAACGACGAAAACGGCGAACACGAACAAATGGCGAAAACGGCAAAAACGGAAAAACAAAAAACATTGGAACATATGGAAAAAAGAAAAAGAAGAAAGAAAACGGCGAAAACAAGCACCGGCGGTTTGCCGTTTTCCCGTTTTCTCGTTGTTCTTTTCTTTTTTCTCGGGCGTCGTCCGGCTGGCCCACGGTGCGCGATTGAAGTGCTTAGGGAACATAGGCAAGGCAGGTGGAAGGGGCTGGAGGCTGGAGGAGTAGAAGCTGGGGAGGCTCGCTGTGGCTGGTTATAGGGGACCTGAGAAGGGGCGGAATTGGATTCCGTGGCCATACCGTGGCCGTATCCGTGGCCCCGTGGCCGTGGCCTTTCAAGCCTCCAGGCCTTCAAAACCGTCCGCCTCCACCTCTCCAACCCTCGCACTCCTTGTAAAACCTCAACGCCTCCAACTCTCCAACCCTCCAACCCTCCAACCCTCCAACTCTCCAACTCTCCAACCCTTGTGTATAATATTTACATATATATATATATAAACTCAGATGTAAATACGTAAGCGTATGTTTATATATATGTATGTACCTATATATATATAATGCACATATAGTGTTTGCATGCTAGGGCATGGAACCGGAATTTCGTACGACATGTCCCTTGCCTCCAGCCCCACGGGTTCAAACCCGATCAGGCGGCGTTGAAGGCCGGGCACACCCGCGTGGTCTTCTCCTCCTCTCTCTTTGCCATGGGCTGGTCCCACAACCCCCGCGCCTTCCGACCGCACGCCTTGCCGCTAGAGGAGGCCCAGGCGAATCCATCGGCGAATGTCGCGGGCCTGAGCCGGCTGGGCGTACCGAAGCCCAAAGAGACCTGGAAAGCGTCCAATTGCTTCAGGATATGCTTAATTTCCCCATTTTGGTTTTGAATGGAATCTACACTTTTTGTTTCTCGGGGGACTTAAGCAAATGGAACCAAGCCTTAAGTGGTTGTGCTGATTCCCCAAAACACCGCTCGAAGAAACCCAAAGGCCTTTCTTCGGCCCTAAACATATTTTGAACCTGATGTGTCTTTTTGTTGGAGGCTACTTTGCGTTGTGGTTCTGCAGGCCCCCCAGAAAAGACAGCCCATTTGAGCTTGTCCAATGTCTTGCCCCAGCCCGGTTGTTTCCCGGTAGTTTCCCTTCAAATTCAGCCCTCATGAAAGGATCCGAGAGAAGAACGACGCACCTTCCTTCTTTGCGTCTGAGTTTTCTGAATGCGGACCCCAGCTGCGCCTTAGCCAAGGAGTTTAGCCCTGAGGTTCCGGGGTTCCATGGAACTTGTCGGGAATGGCTTTCGGTTCCCAGGCTGTTGGGGATGCTTCTGGACATTGAAAAAAGCCCGGAGATTGAAGGAGCTTACCCAGGAAGGTCCTTTACCGGTGGATTCATTTATTTGAGTTATTTGCGTCCGGTTTGGGTTTTACAGGAATTTGCCCAAATTCCTGGGCTGCATGTTCTTTGCAGGCAGCTCCGCTGGAACACTATGGCCTCAGCAAGCTTTGTGGCGAGGAGTGCCTGACCTGAACGTCGAAGTCAGTCAGCCTTTGCCGTGCCGTCCAGGGCTAGACCTTGATACGAATTAGCATGGAACGCCCGGCGGGGGTCCAGGCGAATTTGTTGTTACCCCTCTGCAGATTCACATGCCCTCCCCACCAATTCGCACGGAACCTGAGGTTCTTTTGGTGATGGTTTGGACCAGTTTCCTTTTACAAGGGCCCGGGTCCCTGCCAGGTGCCATGTCAATTGTGGATTCTTAGGATCTGCACCAGGCGGGCAATGTCCATGGAGAGGGCATCCCTGTTAGACTGTGATGTGATGACGGTAATGATGGTGCTGGTGATGGTGATGGTGATGGTGATGGTGTTGGTGACGGTGAGAGTGAGAGTGATGGTGATGGTGATGGTGATGGTGATGGTGATGGTGATGGTGATGGTGATGGTGATGGTGATGATGATGATGATGATGATGATGATGATGATGATGATGATGATGATGATGATGATGATGATGATGATGGCAATGACGACGATGACAGCGACGATGATGAGGTTGGCGAGGATTCTGGTGATAAAGATGAAAATGACGACTATGACGATGTCGATGACCCAGAGAGTTTGAACTGGTTGCAAAGTGGACTTTTCCGCGGTTTCGGAATTTCTGGCGTTGAGCATAGCAACTATTCAACCTCATCTGGAGGTAAACAGTATTGCCCGGCAACTTGAGATCCCAAACTGACCAGAAGTTGCTGTTTTTGATGATAAGCCTGTTTGCTTGTTGCTCACTTAGGTTAAGAAGCTAGGCCCTGCGGCCATTCAGAGGGGGGCAAAAACAAACTTGTGTACATGTATAGCATCAGGAGAGGGTTAGGCAGAGTTAGATATTCAAGGAAGGTTCTATGAACCTTTCCTGAGTGGTGGGGTGGCGTCTTTGGTTAGTGGCGCTCATTTGATTTCATTTAGCTCACAGGTTCGCGGCGATGCTGACGCGGGCGGACTCTGGCGAGGCGCCGAGCAAGCGGGCCCGGATGGCTCCGAGCTTTGTGTCGCTGCGCTTCTCCAACATCATCAAGGCCGGGGAAAAGACAACCTCACTCCCTGACTCCCCAAATTCCGTTTCAAACTTTAGTGCCGCGTTTTTGGGCGTAGTGGCAAATACAAAGTTTGGACTGTTTTGCCCAGTCCAGTCAGGAAGTGAGAGACGGTACGGATACCGCAAGTGAACCAACTGCAGTCAACCGCACCATGGTAAGTTGCCATGAATTTGACTACGTGAACGCAATGAGAAAGCAGCTATGTTGAGGATGTTTTAGGCAACCCGTCTTAGATCCATGAAGATTTTATGAGAGGGGCAATTTTCTGGAGCTCGTCTGAGGACATCAAGCGACATCTGTGACTCGTCGGCTTTTTTCACTGCGTCCCTAAACCCTTTCAAAGTTCACATGTTGCAAGGTTCTGGAAATCGCTTTGGATGTTTATCCTTTTGTTTAAGCAAAAGAAACACATAGCAAATATATATATATATATGTATATATATATATATACATATATCTCATATATATATATATGTGCACACTAGTCTCTTTAAAATTATATATTAAAGAAAGGCATAAATTCAAGCTAAACAAAACGCCAGTTGTGTCATTTGAGGCTGTCACTTTGGACTCGGCTTGCACTTCGCTCGCTTCCACGTCAGGCGGAGAAATGGCAAGAGCTGCCCCTGGCGCTGCCAAAGCACAGCATCACTCCGCTGATGCGGCTCCATCTGGAATACGGCTGGGGATTGCAGTGGTTCAAAATGGGAGTGTGCTTTGTTGAGGTTGGCTTAAGGGTGCTATGAGGATCTATTTTTTGAGCTGTTTGGAATTCGGCAGGGGATTTTGGGGCGCAATGCAGTGGTTGCACATGCTTGTGTAAACTATCCCTGGAGCGGATGCAACGCCTTTTCATTGATCGAACTGCTGCCCTTCTCGAGGTGGGGGGCATGCCCTTTGAAAGGGCACTACCTGGTACAGATGTCTCCCCTGGTGAGGCTTTCAGTCGCCGTTGTCGTTGTCGCTGTTGTCGTTGTCGCTGTTGTCGTTGTTGGTGTGGGTGCGGTTGCTGTTGTTGCGGCTGTGGGCTGCTAGCGTTTCAATTAAAGAGCAAATTGTGGGTGTGTCCTTTTTTAGTGGACCCCTGAAAATGGTGGTGTTCCTTTGAGCTTTCCTTTCAATTCAAACCACCAACAAAGGGGTGTCCTCAAAAGAAGACCCGACCCAAGCACAAGTGGTCAACAGGAAACAACAGCTTTCCTTAAAAACAGACAACAGCAAAACAAAGGGGGGGAACCCCCCAAAAAACGAGGGTTCGAGGATTCAACTGGCTGTGAGGTGGGCCTACTGTCACGAGCACGACGTGGTGGAGGCGCATTTGAAGGCCTTGGCGCTGCCCAGCGACGCCTTGGCCTCAAGGCCCGGCGCTTTGTTCCCGGCCGCGATTTTTCTCGCCCGATTTGAGGGTCCGTCAAGTGGAGTCTTATTTTGCGGCATATGGGTGGTTCATGTATTTTTGGGGGGATATGGGTGTCTTTCTTTCTTTTCCTTTTTTTGGGGGGTATAACCCTAACCAAGCAGAGGTGGCCAATTGAATCATGGGGTGAAAGCAGATGGCAGAACATTCATGGGTGCTTCTTAGGTAAAAGGTTCCCTTTGGTTCTTGTTTTTTTGTTCCATCCTATTTGGAGAAACCACTATATGACCTCATGTTCTTTAGGATCAGTTTGAGGTTTCTCGAAATGGTCCCACATACGGGTGGTCTTGTATTGGCACCTGTCTAACTTCTGGTCAGAAGGAGTTCACTGTTTTGAGGTGTTTTTTTTGAGGGTATGCCCTTTGGACTGGCGTCAAAGGAACAAACTTAATGAACACTGGAAAACACATACAATTTGAGAGCCCTCCTATTTTTGAGATGCGATGGAGCAGCGATCAAAACCAGGTTTCGAACCACGCTCGTATGGGTCCTGGTCCACCCCCGTTTGGGGGACCCGTTTTTATACATGTCTCCTGGCTTATTTTGGGGACAATTGAGGACATGTATCAACAAGGAGGCTCATGTTTTGCCGATTTTCGCTTTGCAGGTGGCATTCGCTTGGATTCCTTTGCGTTTGTGCGAGGTTTGTTGGAACTGCAATGTTTCATTGCCCAAAGAGTGTTTGGGCATTTGTTGCCCATGCGTGCCACGTGACCCCAAAGAATGAAGTTGCACCTCTGGTCTTTTGCCAAGACAGTCAAGCTAGAACAAAGCTCGGAAGCCAAGTTATTGCTTCCTGTTTACGAGGTGTGCTTGCGCCTTGGGGAAGCAGTCCCCGCCAAAGGAGAAAAAGCAGCAGCAGCTGCAGCAGCAGCGGCAGCAACAGCAGCAACAGCAGCACAAGACGAACATCTGATTTGTGCACATTAGTTGGTTGCCCATCTTCTTCGACCACAATTGTTTTCAGCACACCTTTCAGATGTACCTGCTGGTCTTCTAAAGTGTGAATAGCGGAGCATCCTCGCCCTCCGAATCAGGTATGGAAGTGACGCACAGGCCTTTGCCCAAATATTCCCCCTATGTCACACGTGAAATTCATGAGGCGAAGCTTTTCTGTAGCGTGAATGTTGGCAGGTGCGAGAGCTTCATCATTGCCGCTGACGATACACGCTACGACGTGCCAACCGCAACTCGGACGCCCATTTCCCTCCCAGCCTCCAAGGAACTCATTGTGTCGACTTGGGGTGTAGGGCCTAAACAACAAACTCAGCCAAGCCAAGGAATGCAACACATGTTAGTTGCATGCTGGAATGCAAGCCGCGGTGAGGATTCGCATACATGTACGAGCAGGGAGCAGTTATTTCACCAATTGTAGCGCATGTTTGCAGCATGCCTTTTGAGTTCTGGTTGTTGTTTGGCTCCTTATTGCACTAGCTCCTGCAAAAGGCACCAGATTTTTCTTTCAGCACGGGCTGAGTCCTTTCTCAGGAATCCCTTGGTTGGATTAGTTGGTGCTTGGATTGATAGTTTGGATTTGGATTTGCATCCCTGGTTCTTGTAGAGGGCAAATGGGAAACCTCCTAACCTCCAAGCCACCGGGCTCCAAACCACCAATTGCCCTCCCACCACTCAGCATGGAACCTGACGTTCCGAACCCGGTCGCCAGGTTAATGTGAAAAGGGTGGGAGGGTAACAGTTGGTTTGGATTGGTTTGGAAGTTAAGTGGTTTCCCCATTTACCCAACTTTCGGCTTAGGCTGAGCTCATTGAGCAACACTTCGGGGCCGGCTTTAAGCCGCCGGCGGTGCAGCCTATGGAGGGCTTCGCATCCATCGTTTGCAACCAGCCGCCTGGTCTCGAGGAAAATTGCCTCCGGATGGGATGCGGGTCGTTGTTAGGGTGTTCTTTTTGGATCGGTTTGAAGAACCACCCATTTGAGACTTGGGTGTTTTTTGGAGTACCCTTTCTTTCTTTCACTTCAAAGACTTTAAAGGAAAACCACAAGGACAGCCACATCTCTTGATTTGATATGTTTTATTTAAGGTTAGCTGAATTCGTTTTTTGGTGTGCATCCTCAGCAGGTGGCACCATTGGAAGCATCTTTGCCCTCGACGAAAACGATGGTAGAACAGATGAATTTCTCCTGGGGGCTGGAATTTAAGCTTGATGGGTAGGGCTGCTCCTTTCGTGTCCTTTCTTTGGTGCATTTTGCCAAGGGATGTTAGGGCTTTAACTTTTTGCCAGCTCATGAGTTTCCATTAAGCCACTAAAGCCTCCCAAGGTGTATGGATGAACGCTTCCGAGCAACGCCTCACCCTGCACACATGTACTTCCCCTGTAGCCCCTGCAAAAATTCACGGTTGCTGTTCTGGATGTGGCTGATGCAACGGTGCTATACATTCCACACACACATATATATATATATACAGATTATCAGCCACGGGGGCCGTGTTTCGAAAGACAATTTGGATCTGCAGGGTCACGTCCCCACCATGCTTGCCCTTTGCCAATTTCCACACTCCCTACGTTACCGGTCTAAGGATGACGACGTTCATATAGGGAAAGGCTTCCCCATGCGACATGTGGGTTAGTTTA
>CAUJNA010002224.1:1957619-1967619 GCA_963377175.1 Effrenium voratum | reverse complement strand
GGGTATCTATTTTTGACCCACACCCATTTTAGGTGGGGGTGGAGGGGATATGATGTTTGACTGCTTACCGCGGGTCCTCGTCTGCGAACATGCCCTGTGTGCTCCTACTTCAAGTGGTGGGCTGGGTAAATCTTTTACTTTTAAGATTCCCCAAAATGGCCCCCCCGGCCTTTGGTTGTAGGGACCTTCCAAAGTGAACTTGCCATTTGACACTTGTCTGTGAGTGCCGGTCAGCCAGCTTTTCGGACTTCCGATTGTATGTCCCGCAGTTCTTGGCATTCCTCCAGCCAAGAAGTTGGGAAGACTTCCTCTTTTTCGGTGGGGCCGAGCCGCCTCTCCACTTTCATCATTTTGACTCATGATTGAAAAAGGGTGGGTCCAGCAATCAGTAGTTTTCCCTGAGAGAAACCGCGCACCTCTGGTTTGTTTTTTCATTTGTCCAGGCTTAGTTGTCCAAATCACAGTGGAGACCTTGCAAGCTTTGAAGACCCCGAAAGAGTAGGGCACACAAAAGGCTGCCAGGGGGCATGCGCAATCCTTGCCCAAAGGCACATATGGCATGTTTGAGCCATGAAGCCTCCTTTCATAGGAATTGTTTGTTGATGAGTCATGTGTCATTCACCCAAGCTATCGCTTGGACATGAAGCCACAACTTACAGGCCCCTGGTGGGTCTCTTTTAAAAACGATGCAAGGTTTGCCAGAACTCAAGCTGGGATGGTCCCGACCCCAAACCGTTTGGACGGCCTTTGCGGTTCCTTGTGTTCTCCAATGCTGCGAGGGTTTGTAGTAGAAGTGATTCGGTGTGGCGAGGTCTCAAGGCTTTTGCACGCATCTATGCTGGATGGGGCGTGTCGCGGGAGTTCTACCAGCAAGAGCTGTGGAGGCTGGGAGTGGAGGCCTATGTTGTGGTGGAAGCTTCGGGGGAGGGGGGGGGGGTGTCTGTTTTGTGCAACCGGGTTGCAGTTTTCTGCTAGGAAATTGTTGTCTTGGCTTTGAATGTCTCTTGTCGCCACTTCCGCGGGTCACTGTCTTCGCCTGGTGGTACACAACTCGAGATCTGTTACACCTCCTTCCAGTGCCCATGCTACCCCATTTCCCGTCCTGTCCATCTTGGGATAATCAAATGGTCCCGTGCCAAACCTGTGTTGTTTAGCAGACCTCGCCAGACTTGCTCTACTTATGCGTACGCTTTGGAGCACCCTTGCTGGTTGGTGACATGAATGCCCTCGTATATGTATGCTCACACAAGGCTGAACCAAGCAGAATTTCAATCCAACTAACTATATCAAGGACGCGGCGATCATGAGCTCCTTAGGACTTTTGGACAATCATGGTAAGGGCCAAGGGAATCACAACCCGCGTAAGGAGTTTGACCATGGCACCAGCTCCAGGAGATTCGCTTGGAAGTTTGCCACATGCCCACCGAATACTCGGGTTTTGGCTTAACGTGCAAAATTAATTTCTGGAGCTGGTTTCTCAGACATTCGCAACAAACCCACAACAGTAGCCTGAAACACGTATACACCCTTGGAATTCTCAAGTAAGCATGGCTGGTCTTTGGTGTGACCGAGGTCGCACCGGAGAGGCCGCTTGAGAAACAAATGTGTTTTTTCCGCTTTACCAATGAAGCCTGCAAACAGTTAGACCTTTTGCTAAACCTTTCCGCTTTACCAGGTTTCAGGCTTACAACGGTTAGACTTGCTCAGGGAAGAGCAACCGGGCGCGCCTCAGGACCTCCTCGCGGGACGGCAAGGCCTTCACTAGCCTGGAGGACTTTGTGTCGCGATCCTACGATCAAGGCAGAGGGGAGCTGTGAGAGGGGCAGGATCGATTTTGCCCTTGAAACCCGCCCAGAGCCCTAAAAATCGCAGTCGGTTGGGCATGGCCACGAATATTTGTCAAAGGCCTGAATCTACTTGCAATGCACTTGGCTGCAGGGGAACGTCGCTCGGAGCAGGGCCTGTGAGGGGAGCTGTTCGACGGCGCAACGGTAGATGTTTGGATTCTGAACAAAGAAGAAAAGGTTTGTCGGATGTCATTGTTCTGAGGCTTGCGGCCGTCCGGCCGTCTCTTTGCAGCATCCAGCATCTCCAACTGCCTTGATGAAACACATCACATCACATCAGGTGATTTGATGGGACTTGTTTGTTTGCTTGCTGGTTCTGCCCTCACACCAACTGAGTAAACTGAGCCACTGACAGAACAAATTACTTTGTGAGTTTGACGGACATGAAGACGGTCCCACCAACACCGGGCCGAAGCATCTAATTTTCCCAATGCCCACTTTGGAAAAGGATGAGCCACAATCAAAAGCTGGGTAGCACGGAACAATCCCTTCTTAATTCTTTACGTGGTTCCGAGCTTCCAGGTTTTGATTGAGACTCACATATTTCCAGGGATTGATTCCCCATTATTTTTAAGCATCGTTCTTTTCAACAACCTGTCGTTTTCCCTTGCTTTCTGGAGGTTTTCTGGCAAGGAGGACCCCTGGGTTCAGAATGGGGAAGGTACCCCTATGTCGTCTGGAGCTCACGCCGTCCAAACTTCCCCAGGCTTCGCAACGGCTAACCCGCTGCATCTGCTCGCACAGCTGCGGACTTGGAGGAGCCTCCGGCAAAAGCATCGGCATGAGCGACCGGTCAAGTTCTGCGATCCTGTTGTCATGACCCCCCCCCCCCCAAATTAATGGGCCGATTTCCCAATTCCAAAAAAGGTCAATAGTGAGTCGAGGAAGAGGCCTTTTTTGGTTTGTGTCTAATATTGCACTAAGTGCCTGTCTAAGAACTGTTGTCTAATACCTGTTTTTGTTGTTTTTGGATTCCCCCCCACGCCGTTGTTTGGTCTCATAGGAGTTTGTCCATCCACCGTATGTTTCCCCTGCGACGGTTCTTGAAATACCCTGTGAATCTTGTTGGTCATTTAAAGGGGGGAGGGGTTCTCTAGCGGCGATGTCTTAAGAGGAAGGTGAGCTGTTACTAGAAGAGCCTAAATGATTAGATCGGGGTGTTGGGGTACTTCAAAACTACAAGCCAAGTTGTGATCGCAAGAGAACCGTGCTTGCAAATATTTCATCAATTGTATTTCTAACTCTGACATCCGGTTGCTTAAGGTGATGGTTTATTGTTCCAGTAGATGTTGAAGGGTGTGTGCGTGTTTGCCGCGTCATTAGCGACCATTTATGGAGGGCATTTGCAGTTGGTATCTTGCGATTTCACAGGTGGCCTGGGCAACTTTGAGTGCCCTTTACAGAGGGCCGGTGCAACCAGGAAGGTTCTCCGTTTGGATGAGTGAATCATAGTCGCCCACATGTCAAGTACCGAGACCGAGAGGGCTCAAAGCCCATTCAGCTCGCAAAGGGCAGCGCCTGAAACCCGAAAACCCCAAACTCCCAAAGCCATATGCGAAAGCACCCGCACACATCAAACCGGAAATAATAATAATGATAATGAAAATGATAAGAATAATGATCGAGAAAATGATGATGAATGAAAAAACGAAGGCAAACCCAAAGAAAACAAAACAGCGAGAACCCTCGCAGGACAGGCGACATCCGCCAGGCGCGTGGCCTTCCAGGCACTCTAGCCTCCGTGCTGGGCCGGATCACTGCAAGGCGCGGAGGGCTTCCCGGAAACGATGAGGGGAAGCGGCATGGGTGTCCATTTTGGTTGTTTTGATCGAAAAATAGCATGGGTTTCGATTCCTGGTTTACCTGGTGGTTGAATCATCCACCAGGGAAACCCATCTATTTCCCCTAAAAGGACACCTATGGGAAGCGGATGTGCGAGGCGAGCGTGCACGTCACCTTGTCCCCCATGCACCCCCCGAGTGTCCCTTTCAAGCAGCGCGGCATTGCTAGACTTCACTTTGATTGTTTTTGCCTTTTGGTCTTCCATCATTTTACGTTTCAACCAGCAAAGCATGTTCTTTTGCAGGAGTCGACCTAAGTCTGGTCAAGCAAAGAAGGTGGCCTCAGAAATGTTGCGCGACCTTTCTAATTCACGGCTTTCCTCGAGGCCAAACGCGAAAGGCAATGCTTGGGCGAAGCCGGAAAGGAGTGCAGTGTGTGTGTGTGTGTTTCTTTTCCAGGCCATGTAGCACCAGCTTAGCTCCCATAATATGGAAAGATGGGAGTTTGATCAAGTTGATGCTGGGTGCTTAGCCCTTAGTAAGCCATGCGGATATATATATATATATATAATTATATATATATATATATGCACACGAAGCTCCCCCATACAATTACTGATTCAGAGCCAAGCGAGATTTCCATTGTCCAAGAATGGCCAATGTGCTTATGGGCCAGCAATTTCCCATGGCCTCCTTGCCACGGAATTGATTTATTCGACCATGCGCGCAGGGTCTACTTGATGCCCTGCATCACTGACTCTTACTTTTGCGCAGCGGACATCGTGCCTTGGGGTAAAATCGCCGTCGCAGCTGGTCTGTTGAGGCTTTGCTTCGGGACGCCAGCAAGATGCAAATAAACAATAGAAGTGGTGTGCTTCCTTGTTGGTTTTGACTGAATGCTTGCTTGTTTGTTTGTGTGTTTGTTTGTTTGTCTCTGTCCCTGTCGCTGTCTCTGTCGCTCTCTCTGTCGCTGTCTCTGTCTTTGTCTCTGTCTCTCTTTGTCTGTGTGTTTGTTTGTTTGCTTGCTTGCATGTGTGTTTGTTTGTTTGTTTGTTTTTTTGTGTGTTTGTTTGTTTGTTTTTGTGTTTGTTTGTTTGTTTGTTTGTTTGTTTGTTTGTTTGTTTGTGTGTTTGTTTGTTTGAGTGTTTGTTTGGTTGTTTGTTTGCTTGTTTGCTTGGTTGTTTGTTTGTTTGTTTGTTTGCTTGCTTGGTTGTTGTTTTTGTTTGTGTGTTTGTTTGTTTGTTTGTTTGCTTGTTTGTTTGTTTGTTTGTGTGTGTGTTTGTCTGTTTGTTTTGTTGCTTGTTTATTTGGGTCTGTTTTGTGTGGTGTTTGTGTCGTGTTTTTGGTTGTTTATGTGGCTTGTGTGTTTGTTTGCTTGTTTGGTTTATTTGTTGGTTGGTTGGTTCTCGTTGTTTTGTTGTTTGCTTGCTTGCTTGCTTGCTTGTTTCTTTGTTTCTTTCTGATTTTCGCCGTTTGTTTGTTTGCCTGTTTGTGTGCGTTTGTTTGCGGAGCACCCCCCCCCTGTGAATTATCCAGGGTTTAATTTATCCGTCCCAGCATTGGCCTATTTACCTTTGGGACGCGCCATCGCCATCGGCCCAAGCTCGTGACATATCCTTGGGCCTTTGCCAGAGGGAGCGAGACTTGCACTTGCATGGAATTGTTTTGGCCTTCGTTGTGTCCTTAGCTCTTACATTGTATTTCATGGGCCATCCCAACGATGACCTTGCACCATTTGGCACAGGGCTCGTTGCAGTTGACCGCTTCTCATCCTAGGGCAGGGTGTGAAGCTGTTCGAACTACGTCTCTCCGACTTGGGCTTTGGTAGCTTGCACCTTTTCCCCCTTCCCAAGCCGGGTTTCTGGCCCCCTGGCATCGCTCCACATCCGGCATCCTTCACCCAGTTGTTCAGTGCACCATTACAATATCTCTTGTTTGTGGCCCAAAAGGTTAAACTTTAACTTGCCCATGTCCTCTGGGCAAGTGAGTCAATATCTGCTGTTTGTGGCCCCAAAAGGTTGACCTGCTACGTCCATGGCCTCTGGGCAAGTGAGTCGTTGCTGCTCAAGGAAGCGGAGGCCAAGCTGATGGCAAGCTGCCGGTACTTGCCCATCCAATCGTGCTGGGGTCATCGGGCAGGCGACCCCCACCGGCCTGGCCAACAGGCTTGGGGCGAAAGCAGGGGGACGGGTGCTTTCGGGTTTTTACGCAGGCCTGGGAGTGAAAGGAAAAGAATGCTTTGCCCTTGCGTTGTGGTGGGACAAGCACGTTTCACAACATGTCCGGCTGGCAAATTGGCAAGTACGGGTGCCTCATGAAGCGCTGGTAGCAAGTTGCAGGCATGTCGAGAAGTTGCTTTCAGGTTTCGAGGGCGTTTTGTCCTTTTGGACGCTGAGGCGGATGCGGAGTTTCTCCGGCGCTGCGTGCACGAGTTGCTCGCTGAGGAGATGCCCAGGTAGAATCGCGATGTGGCGACGGTGTGCCCATTCCAAGCTGCATAAGGAAAAGAGCCAGCGGAGGGGAAAGGAAGGATCCTCACCCACTTTTTTGTTGGTCCTGGGAAGGTTCCGGATTCAACTTGAGATGTTGGACAGGGATGTCATCTATGACAGGCGAGCCATATGGAACCGTAACGATGCTGTGGATGGACACAATCCTGCACCAGTTGGTGGCGGTTTATCCCAGTATTTACAGACCACGAAGCGTACTTCGCCGACCCACAAAAGCAGAGAATGAGTTGGAATGACCCCCTCGAAACCATCACCTATGGTTTCCCTTAAGGTAGTACCCTTCCGTTTCATTCCCAACACCCAACCATTCCCTACCTATTGCACCAGCAAGACAAGCGCTCAAAATACTCAACGGTCCGGTTTGTTTGGACTGAAATTCGTAGACTCCCTCCGAGGTGGGAAACATCGGCGACAGCCGGGTACTCCTGGGCCGTGCCGATGGCACTATGGTAGAAGGCAAGCCGGCCACTGGCAAAGGGATTCTATTTCAGACGCCAAATCGTTGCGAATAGTTTACCCTTAAAACTCAGTTGCCCAAAGCGAATCGGCACCTTTTGGTTTCCAGTTTTGGTCCATGTTTAGTCATGGCCCCAAAAGGCTAACGGTTTGTCTCTGGGTCCTGTGAGCAACTGAGATCATCATGACTAAATTTGGTTTTCAAGCACCTACAAGCCAATTCCAATTAATTTAGCCCCATGTATTACCTTCAAATGCGCGAAGACGTGTTTCAGTTTGTTCCTTTTGCAGTCAGGGTGAAAATTGTTTGAACACACCGCACGGGGTGACTTCTCCCCAAGTACCCGTTGCATGCTGCGTCACCTGGAAAAGGACGGTGCGTTGAAGTGCTTGGTTTTTTTTAGCGTGGCAAAAGGTTGATCAACCCTCCAGCTAACTACGTTACATTGACGCAGCGTTTGAGATCCTGTTTAAGACACTATTCCCAAACACGTTCTTTTGTGTGAGGGTATCCTGGGGGTAGTTTCTAAAGGACACGCGAGACTGCATTTTGCGGGTCGCCCTTTGAGACAAGCCCAAGTGCGCATCCCTTTGACTACTCTGTCACAACCTCGGGTTCCCTTGGATTGTTTCACGGAAAGTGGGCAACATAATACCCATGCTTGGGCTCACTTTTGAGAAACAACAGATGTTGAAGGTTCCCGAAATCTGCACCAGGATCAAGCACAGGACTTTGGACCAGAAAGCACAAGCTGAGGACAACGCAGTTGGCACCCTGGGCTTTGTCAATGGCCCCCACCGCCAGGCAGCGGCACGGATGGCGGGCTCACCACAGACCACAAGCCAGACAACGAGGCGCGGACGCCTCGGCAGCCGTGGTCTTGTTTTCCGCGCTTCCCGCGTTGGTTTTTCCCGCTCGCCCTGGGCTCCCTTGTGGGAGAGTCCGTCTGGGGTGACTTTTTTTGAGCGTTTCTACGGGAAAATGGGGTTGCTTCCCTTTAACCCCTGACTTAGAAACTTGGGTGACTTTGATCATGATAAAACCATGAGGCCAGCCCGTGTTTACACATTGTACCAGGCTGTCTTGCCTGACTTTTTCGAGGTCAGTGAGTCAGCAACAGACCAAGGAGCAATCAGCCAGTTTGAGAGGTGTTCCTTCGCACCAGGCAAGGGGCTCTTCCATGCAAATGTAGGGCATCCTTCAAATGCCCTTTGTTTAAGGGGGCACCCCACCGCACATGGTTCAACCAGCCAAGAAGCGATGCCTGCCACAGTGCCCCTGAGAAGGCAACGGAAGGGAGGGATCTCGAGGAGCTTTTTTCTCTCCGGAGCTCGCCGGGTCAGCCCCAGGAACTGACCCGAGTTGAGGCAACACGGCATCGGTTGCCTTCTTGTGCACACCCATCACTGCACTTTGGTGCATTTTGCTTGGATGTTAGGACTTTAACTTTTTGCCAACTAATGGGTTTTCAATTAAACCACTAACAGTTAAACCTTTAGCAGGGGAGCAGAAAGCAACCGAGTGCGGATGTGATGAATAGATAAACAAGAGACAGCACCACGGACAGACACTACCCGCCACAGACAGTTTTAGCAGCTGCACCTGTCGCTTCAGGCAAAGTTGCCCATGATTGAGAGATGATTCATCGAGAACCAACTCAAGAACGTCCATAGCTTGCGCAGAATCGGGATTCGTGTGTGAGTTGGTGTTGTGAAGGGGTGTTGCAGAAATGGACACCGTCACACCTGAGAGTGATTCATTTGAAATGGAGACACCCAATCACCAAGAGTGGGTTGCCCGGGAAAATGCATGCGGTTTCGGCAGCTGTTTGGCATGCTGGATGCGTTCCTGGAAATTCCGCACTAAGGTTTTTTGGTTTTTTCCGCTTCCGTGTTTGGGCAAACTCCACCACCTAAAAGGCATGACCTTTCATGGGTAAACCTGCGATCTTGCCCGGTGGCATAGACACCAGGCGCGTGCGCATTTCTTGCCCATGGCTAGGGGTAGCACCTCGCAAGCTCGGCAGGTGGAGGCAGCACGCATCAAGCGGACCGGCGGCACTGCCCCTTGGCCTGGCACCGAAACCCCCCGGACCCCCATGGAAACTGCCGGAAGCTTCCGGAACCCAAGCTGCGGACCACGCCAGAAGTTCGCTAAGGCGCATGGCTTTTAGCGCGGGGGAGGGCCAGCCTGGGCGCTCAACCGTGGACATTGGAAGTGCAAACCAGGACGTTTTGAGCAGAGACATTGTTGGAGCCTCTCAATCAGGACAATAAAATCCTCAGACTGTTTGTTAATCACTTATCCAGACGACTTTCCCTGTTCAGGACAAATTGCTCCAAATTGTCTGGAGAAGTGTTTAGCAAAAAGTCTAAGGATTTTAGTGCACTTATGAAGAGGCTCCAACAATGTCTCCCAAGAAAACGTCCTTGAATTGCGTGGCAGGGCACACCCAGACATTGCAAACAACATTGAAACCACCCAGGGAATGACAATGAGTGTTTGTGAAAAAGGACCGTGGCTTGGTGATGAGCAGTGTAGAATTTGTTGCTGAGTGTGAGGCGTAAAAAAGCAGAACTCGTTGCTCGCCGTCAGCAAAACTGTTGTTAGCACTCCATCTGGAAGATTCCTTTCTGTCCATGGGGGGGAGCGTCTATACAGGGGGAGCGTCTATACAGGGAGTTTCTTTTGATCCCGGTTCCAAGTTGGTTTGCGGAACTAGGTGCAGGCCATCATGGGGGTGGCCCGAGTGAACGGAGACCTCGCAGTGAGCCGCGCCTTTGGGGATGCCCAGCACAAGCAGACGGGCGGCCCGGGCCAGGCGCAAACTCGGCACTTCACCGGGGGTGGTCGCTTTGTTGGGGGTCCAGGTAATTTCTCCCCTGCAAAACAGGAATCCCCGAAAGGGGGATTCCTCTAGTTTGCTGGTTGAATGAGGTGGAATGACTTCGAAAAAGCTATCCCCGATTTGGTTTCCTTTAAGGGGCCCCCTGCTGGTTCATTCCCAACACCCGGACTTGGTCATTCCCCACTGGGCACCTGCAAGTGTTCCGACGTGGACCCTGCTGTGTTGACAGTGCGCTTCTTGAAAAAAAGGTCATTCGCCGGCTCGCCACCACGCCAGGCAAAAGCATCTTTGTTGAGGGTATCCATGGGTGGTATTGGCGCAGGGACCTATTAAATGAGACGTCCCCGCATGTTCAACCACGATGGGTGACAATTCTGATTGAAGTCCAACCGAACAGGGTCCCGTCCCCGTCTTGGCCGCATGTTGATGGATGAGGTTTCGGACTGTTGCGATTGAAAGTAGTAGGAGTGGTCTTACAACTATCCTCTGGTTAGTCGTCCCTGTCGAACGGTGCCCTTTAGGCTGTCACACTGTGCTCCATGCGTGGGATGCTTCTA
>CAUJNA010002224.1:1925119-1950119 GCA_963377175.1 Effrenium voratum | reverse complement strand
GGGCGCCTTACCGATGGTGCGGCAGAGAGAGAGAGAGAGAGAGAGCGAGAGAGAGAGAGAGAATCCAAACCACCAACCCAAACCACCGACTAGAGGGAAGCTGAAGACTCCATTGGCCATCAGCCGTTTCTTTTTTGCGGTTGGGAGGCTGCGGCCTCAGTGTGCCGACGGGCGCTGGAGAGCGGATCTATGGACTGTTCGGCTGCGCTTCTTTTGGGGAGCGGACAGGGCAATCATGGGTGCGAGCAATAGCAACCATGTCTTGGTGGCTCCCAGCCATCCCCTTAGCTTTTTAGCCTTTTAGTTTTTAGTGCTATACGATGCCGAAGTACCTGAAATTATCGCAATTGGCAATTGGGTTTTATTTTGGTGTGATTTTACGCTGATCGACCGGGAAACAACTGTCTTTTCCAGTAGGCCCAAAGGTCAGACCCTTGGCTCAGGGGGGAAGAGCAACCCAGGAAACAAATTTTAGACTGGAGCAACGCCCTTAGTGCTTGCTTCTCCCTCATTTTTAGCGCGGTCTCTTTGCATGGGACGGGGTCTGGCAGCCAAACATTGACAGACTTCTTGTGCCACAATAACAACAACTTGGTTGCCCTTTATTTGGGGTCGGTTTGCCGCTAACAACGCTTGAGCACGAACGGCGACTTTCGAGCTGGTGAGGTTTCCTTGAATGCCCACAGGAAAGTCGAAAAAACACGCGCCCGACTGTTTTCCCATTTTGTTTTCTTCCATAGATAGGCACGCACTTAACACGCCTGCCGCAGTGAAAACTCCTATGTTTCAGGCTTGCCTTGAATACCCACCAAGCCCGAAATGGTACCAGTGCTGTCTTTCTTTTGGAGCTGGGTTTGCCTCAAACACTATAGCCGAACAGGAGCTGGCGCTCTTCTCTTTGGGGGGCCGCCAACCGAAAGCAAACCCATGCCGCCCTTTTCTTTCTTGTTTAGCGGCAAGTTTTTTCTAAAGCCGACCCTGGAACCCCGAAAGGGGGTCCCCCAAATTCCCACAAAAAAGTTTCCCTTCCAAAGGTTTTTGTTGCATAGGTGTCCTTTTGTGGTTGATTTGCTTAAAACATAGAGGGCCCTGGTTTAGATGAAATTTGTTCCATTTGCCCGGGCCATCTTTTTTCCAAAAGGCCACCTATGTTTTGTTGTTTTATGTTTATCAGCGGGGTGTAGCTGTTTCAATGGCTAGTTGCTGTTCTTGTAGATGCATCAGTGGCGCTAGGGGGTTGGGGGGACGCGCCACTCACCAAACCGAAACTTGCGTCGTGCCTTCGGCCCTTAGACAATGATCGTTCTTGTCTATGCCTCTGGGCGAATTATAAGGACCTCACACGACCGAATTCACCCCAAATGGTGGTTTATGTGGGGAATGTATGGGAATATCGCCCCCAACCACCTTTTTTCAGGTTGGCGAAAGATTATAATTCACCCAGATGCCTTGTCCAGGGGAAGAAAGAGACATGGTGCGACTTAACTTTGTCTTGAATCGTGGGAGGCCAGGGGGAAGAAGTCAAGTCAGCTTGGCAGGCATACATTGCCTGCCCAGGCAGAACTGCTGCCAGATGATTGAAACGCCGGGGGGAGGTGATTCCGGGGGTCCTTTTGGTTCCCTCTCAAGCAACTCCAAAAGGAGGTACCCCAAAAGTCACGACCGCCAAGGGCTAAGGGGGGTAGCAGACCAAGATGAGGCTACCCAAGCCCGTCGACGTAGGACAACCTGTCCTGCATGATCGTGTGCTTCGACGGCAAGGGTGCCGGGCACAAGAAGGACGGCGGAAACAAGGTGCTAATTCACAAACACCCAAACCTTCGGCTTTCTTGTTGATCCTTTTTTAGGGGCTGTCCCCTTTCCACAGGTCTGGGGATATTGAATTTCCCAAGCGAGAGCCGGACCCGCTAATTAGACCCAGATCCGTGGAATCGCGTTTTCAGCCGAAGAGAGAGATGCACCAAGCTGAACCCAGTCATCTAGTTCAGGCTTCCCTGTGGTTGCGGTGTTAAACATCCCCTTTCGGGCCATGTTGAAGTCTTTTCTTTTTGCTGAGCCGACTTTTAAAGGGCAAATGTAGGCGCCCCTGCATTGCCAGCCGCGACACGTGCGTTTGCACGCAAGGTGGCGTTCAAACTTGGGTTGAATCTTGGGCTGGACCAAGTTGACCCACTTTCTAACCCAACAGAGGTGCAATGTAGAATGCTCCGACTGCGTCCAAGTACTTCCCCAGTTGCCCAGTGGTCATTGACATATTCTTCTTGGAGGGGTCCCTCCAACGAATCAACGCGCCGGGAAACAACAACACGTGAATTGTTTCTCTCCAACTCGGCTCCTGTACACCCTTGTGAGTAGTACTGCAAGCGTAATACATGCGTACAACCCACACACACACACTGTGGCATGGTAATGTCGCCAAAGATAAGGAGCTCTGCTTCGAGCCGAAGCTCGAACCACCCAAGACTTGCTCTGGGATTGCTTTGGGCTCCAGTCACTGGTGCCCGTCCTTAGGTTAGGTTGGATGGGTTCCAATGGTTGTCTGTCTTCATCATTTACCAATGGGATCTAGCATAAAAGGGCCATTGCCCTCTCATCAGTTTGGGTCGAATCATCCAGTAGAATCCATCTATTCCAAAAGGAGAAGCTGCTTTCCTTAGGCCTGGGTTTTTAAAAGCTTTCAGAACCCACAGGAATGGTGGGCTGGCACTGATTATTTGGACGCCTCTCTTCGTCCCAGCCAGCCGGACACTCATAGGTATGTTGTTGTTGGAAACAATTGTTCGGACCAAGGGGAAACCAGCCGAATTGTCTCACTTCCTGAGTTCCCGGACTTTAAACTTTTTGGGAAGATCGTTTTGGTGGTAATCCACTCAAGAAGTGAGTTGTTCGCAGGGGCTTTGTTTGAGGGCCAGACACTTGGTGTGTCTTCTTTTTCCAGACACTCAGGTCTTTGCCCGGAGCGAGCTCCGCCCTGTTTCCTGCTTTTTTTGGGGTTTCCTTGGGGCAGATCCTCATTCCAACGATTGGACAAGGACCGTCCCAAAAGGGAAGGTCGTCCAAAACCTTGTCAGCTTCTTTGACTGGAAGCAGGAGAACTATCTGCAACTTAGCACTCAGTTTTTTAAAAAAAAAGCTGTTTGACATCCTGCCTGCTCACTACATGGGGGCTGTCGCCCCACCAGTGACTGAACCCGTGGTTGGCGCTTGCACCCACTGCCGGGGATGCCACATGGCTCAGGAGCTGTTGCCGGGGCCCTTCACGGAGCCCACCCACGGTGCTTTTCGCAAGGCGCCGAAGGGGGTGATTCTGCTTTGGTGCATTTTGCTTGGATGTTAGGACTTTAACTTTTGGCCAACTTAAGCTTTTAGCAGGGGAGTAGGTTCGGAAGGCGTCGCAGTCGGGGGTAGCTCTTGGGCCACCAAGCCCTGCTATCAAATGAAATGCTGCTTGCGCTGCTTCTGAGTTACCAAGGTGATGTTTATTACTCAGGTACTGGGTGCTGGTTGTCTCGGATCCTTTGTGCTTTGCTCGCCTGTGGTAAGTGGGAATGCTTGCCGGGATCCAATCAAACAGTTTGTTTGAGTCACCGCCGGAAGGGGCTACTTGGGGGTGGGGGGCTGGTGCTTTTTGGGATTCTCATGCATTGGCTCCGGCAAGTGGGAACCAAAAGCTGAGTTGTCCGACCTTGCACTTCTATTCTTGCACAAGGCGGATGCCGCAAGCTGCGAGTCAACCAGGGGTATTTCCCGTGAACCCTCCAAGAGGCGATTAATGGCATACCCTCCGGCGTGGTTGCGCACGTTTGCATGTGCGTGCGTGCGCGCGTGCGCGCGTGTGCGGGCATGGGCTCGGGCGCGGGTGGGTGGGGTTGTGGATTATGTGTCTTTGTGGTTGGTTGCTTGTGTGCGTATGTGCTCGGGCTTTGTCTCCAGGTGCGTTGGTTGCCAGCAGGGAGCTGATCTCGAGCCATCATTGCCATGGCTGCCAGCTGTTCTTTTCATGTAGCTTAGACATGTTTACGAAGCATGGTGGGTGACTTTTTGGCACCGCGCTGCCAACTGTTCGCGCTCACATGCGTCACTCCAGGTTCTAGTCTCTGATTTTGGGGCTTATAGTGAGGATGGTTAAGGCCTTTTGATCATCTTAGAACCAAGCAACAGTGGATGCTGGGCGCTTCTCATGTGTTGTGAGCGAGGCAGGAGTTCATGTCGATTCTGTCCAGCCGTTGGCAATCGGATTTTCCGGGCAGATGTTGGGAGCCATCCCTACAACTCAGTCACGGTGACATGCAAGGTGGGGGGACGTGGAGTTTCAGGGCATTTGGGGGGCAACCATTTTCCACCAGTTGACCCGGTGGCTAGGCCTACGCTGGCATGGCGGAGCGTGCCGGCTTGACCCTGGAGGCTGCAGTCCTGTGCTGAGCTGCATACGTTGCCCCGTGAGTTGATGTGTCAAGCATGTTGCTTCAAGAACATGTGTTTGGCCAGTGGCCGGCGCCCCAGCGGCATGCATGCATGCATGCATGCGCACATGGTCGTCATCATGATCATCGCCATCACCATGTAAGCATCATAGTCCAACTAATGATGAGAATGGCCTTCATCACCAGCCCATCAGCACTGCTCCAAATCATCACGAACCATGGGATGGCCGAGAGAATGCAGTATACGTGCACACATTTGGCCGGTCCCAACCCCCAACTCCCATGTCAGGTGGCACCATGGGACCATGGGCGACTAAGTCTCCAGTCGTGCCCAGGTCAAGCAAACAGCTGTGAAAACCTAATTATATGATTTGTAGTGTTTGCCCGGAATTAAGTCCAAGATAGTGTGGGACCAACATACAGAATCCCTCCAGAAGCGGAAGGAGACAAATCAAGAATTGATGTGATGTCATTATTCAATTTAAGCTTCACTGGAACTATCCTGCAGATTTACTTGAACCACACAACAATCTCCTTTTGGGGACCCCCTGTTTAAGCAGTTTGGGTTCCAGGTGAGGCTTGCGGCGTGGTACGGACCACAATCTAATTAAAGTTAATCTAAAGATGTCGTTTTACTTGGGCAAGCTGGGGAACAAAACACATGTTGGATGTGATCACTTGCTGAGGTGGAGCAAAGGTACAACCTTGTGCGCAAGATGGAGCAGGAAACCAACCACAAGGACGGGCATTGGGAACCAGCCTTCACATGGCAGAATGGAAGCACATGTCTCGGTTTGTCTCAAATGTGGGAACCCCGCAAGTTCAAGATGTGGGAACCACGAAAATGGGTGGGTTCCCTGTGCTTTCCGTTTCAGCCGCCTAAAAAGAGAGGCCCTCACAAGATGACAGCCCCGGCACCAAACACTCAACCGCAAGGGATTCATGCGCCCAGGAGAACGGTGATGCCAAGCCGAAGGAAGACAAAGAGAACGGCCAGGATTGGAAGCTGAAAACTGCACCAGCGCGTCACCCAAACGGCCCTTGAAAGGGAAGCCCATTTGGGATGCTTCAGCTTGGCCCAGTCCTACTTGAAGATGTTCAATGCAAAGTTGTGGCTACACTTCCCATATCGGTTTGCTTTGAGCTACCTGTAAGCCAATTATATATATATATAATACATATCGCAGTTTTCATTGGCCATTGAGGCTCCATAGTCTGAAGCGATGGAAAACAGAAATGCTCTACCTCAAAATATAGGGTGGCAAATTCAATGGGAAACCAAAAGGACACCCAGCATATGAAGTGCGGTCCCCAAATTCGGAGAAGCATCTTGAGCAATTTCAGCAAACAACCCGCGTTCCAAGATTAATGTGCCTTTCAGTTGAAAAACATCACCTTGTAGATATCAGATGGTCAATTGCTGAAAGCCAGAAGGGGGGTGGCCTCATGTTTTTGGAAATGAGTTTCAGCGTGCACTTCAACACTTACTAACTCCCCGATACGAGTGCTCGGGGTTGTGGGGATTGCCTTGCCACTGTGATACCACTGCCCAATGACTAACCCTTCACTTGAAGGAGAGGTACCGGTTCCATGTTGCCCTGTGCGGTGCTCAAAGATTTAGAGGGCGCACCCCCGCAAGTCCACATGAAACTCAAAAGGGGAAGGGGGGACATACTGTGGATGGAAGAAATCCTGCACCACTTTGAAACCATGGAAAGCCATTGCTTGTTGGTATTCACAGGTGAATCATCATTCCAGGGTTTCGTAGGTGGTGCGAAAAGTAGGGAGCCCTGGTATCTTTAGACTTTAACTTTTGGGAATCAAGTTGTGTTTTCCACTAACTCCCCAAAAAAAGTTAATAACTTTTTGCCGGGGGGTCAACAGCCAGCAACCAAGTGGTATCGCAGAAGGCGAACAATTCCCCCCAAACCCTGTGAGTCCTTGACCACGCTGCTGTGGCCGCGCAGCAGCGAGGAGGACCCCACGACTCAGTCGACCCCACCCAGTTTCTCCAAAGATCCAGCCGTTCCGACGGTCCCTCACTTTCGACATACACACACAAGACCTCACACAAGCACAATCTGGGCACCCTCAGGTCAAAGCACTTTGTTGTAACCGGCACCTCGGGCGCCTTATTCCTTCGACCTTATTCCGACGCCCAAAAGTGGCAGTCGAAAGGCCCTGGCTGACAAGAAGAGATGGCAAGGCCTTGCCCACGATTTCCCAGGTTTCCAGCTGGGCCCCACTGGAGATACCCGACACCATTTAAAGAGACCCCCTTTTGAGAATCAAACCGTCGGCCCGAGAAGTCCCGTTGTCCATACATGTCTAGTCTTGTGGCTTGGTCTTTTTGCGGTTCGGAAGGCCAGCTTTCCAAGCACCCTTCAAGCTCCTAAAAGGAACGCCAAAATTTGGGGGGGCCTGTGCACAGTCCCCAAGAAACCTGTAGACGTCCATTGGCTTAAGGATACTTTTTACTTTCCCCTGTTGGTTTTGAAGGGAATCGAGCACTAGTGTCAAACTGGCGGATCCCCTTTTGGTTAGCGACCCACATTGCTGGAGGGTTGCTGGTTCCTAAGAGCAAGCGTCCATGAAGAGTTTTACACCTGGACCACCTGGGTAATGATTCAAAGGGCTTATGCTCAAACGAAACCCGTCTCATCAAGGTATGCATGCAGATGCGCAAAAATTGGGTAGATAGAAACATGATGAAACATGCAGATAAACATTATGTACATATATATCTATATATTAATATGCAGATCTATCTGTACGTATATATGTATATTCACGCTATTTGCCGACTCCTTTTCAACACGCACGGATTCAACAAGCATGCGTGACACAGTCATGAAGTCGCTTTAGCCCCGATGAATCCTCAAGCAGTACTACTTTGTGCGTGAGATCCTGCGACAGGTGGTAGCTTCCAAAGCCAAGATTGTCACATACGACGAGCACGCAGCTGAACTCCACATGAGAAGCGCACAAACGCGTGCGGAAAGCAACGGCAAGAATGCGCAGGGGAAGCAAACAAAATACATGCAGAGGCACGCAAACTACTGCGCAAAGCAAAGCAGTATGTACAACAGCTTGACCCGGCAACATGATTTTAGGTCGGTTTGCTTTCGCATTGGGTTCGAAGTTGATTTATTGGTTGCGACGGTCCGAGATGCTGATCAAAGATCTGAGCTTTCTCCAGGCTTTACGGTGGCCAAAGGTAAAGCTCGCTTGTTGCAATCCCAAGAATGCACGGGGTGGTGTTCCCCTCCCCCCCCCCGGCGCATCTACTCAGGTACCTCCCTGGTTCATGTAGAGGGTAAGTAGGAAACCACTCCTCAACCACTACACCACCAATCCAAACCTATCAGTGGGAAGCTGATTATTTTCGTGGCAAAACCCCTCCTTAACCACCAAACCATCAATCCAAACCATCCAAAGCATCAAACCTGACCTACGCGGGACCTTTCTGATGCAACGGCAGAGAAAGAGAAAGAGAAAGAGAAAGAGAGAGAGAGAGAGAGAGAAAAAGCCTGATTTCATGGCAAACAAATCCCCTCCTGAACCCCCAAGCCGATCCACTCCAAACCATCCAAACCATCTAACCTACGCGGGACCAAACCAAACCAAACCAAGCCAAACCAAGCCATCCAACCTGATCTCCGCGCGGATTTAACCACCAAACCAAACCATCCAACCTGATCTTGGCCGCAGTTATCTCAGGAGGAGAAGGGGCCGGGCCTCGAGCTGCGCCGTGAGCTGCGGGTCTTCGATGGGGGCCCTCCGGAGAAGCTGGAAGGCGAGACCCGGCGCCGAGACCCGGCGGTGGGTTTCCCTGGGCTTGGGCCATGTTGCTGGGAAGATATACGTGTATATACATACACACACATATATATATATATATATATAGAAGCATCTACATATCTATGTATATATAAATTATATATATATATACATATATATGTATGTGCATATGCTTGAGTGCAAACAAACAAATATATATGAATATGAGTGGAAGCAAAGCAATTCGTAGTTTGTCTAGTTTGCAGCAGGTGGGTTAGAGCCAACAGCTTGTTGCGTCCCACCTGCAACTGGCCATGACGGTTTCTTTTTTAAGAGTATGATTGTATGTTGCTTGCTTTAGAGCTTGCCTCAGGAAGTGAGGTGATTCTTTCGCCAAAGGAATCTGACAGGGGATGAGCGAGTCGAACTTGTGCTCCAGATCCGTGCCAGGCGAGGAACGGACTCGGTGGTTCAAGGAGTGGCAGCCTCAGCGATGCCCGTCTTGTCAATGCTGGGTGAGCCGCCAAACGCGGAGTTCCTCGAAACCAAAAGCCGCCTGAGCTGGCCCGGCGATGAAAAGCGCTTGCGTAGGCTGTTTTTGCTCCAAGCCCACGAAAAGGCGACGCACAAAACGAGAACCCTAAATGTCATGCTGAGCTGTGGAGAGTTCGGAAGCCCCACCATTTATACGTAATTGCTATTGGGTTGGATCTTTAGACTTGAACTTTTTGGTTGAAATCAAGGGGTTTCCATGAAGGCCACAAAAAGTCAAACACTTTTGCACAGGGGTCTTGCCAGCAACCCATTTGTAGGTCCGTAGCCACGAGCGAGCGATGCCCGCGACTGACTGAAAGCGCTTAAAGCCCAAAGCAGTTGGACCACCCCAAAGCTTGATGCATCACCAGTTGCTTCACTTTAAAAGGATGGAGCGAAGCCCCAAAAAGGATGACTAGCTTGCGAAGAAAGCGTTTTCCGGACGAACATGTACAGTTTTGCAGGTCGCTTATCTGCTTCGTGAGGGGATTATCGAGATCAGCTAAAAGGGGTTGCTGAATCGCTGAAGCAGCCCAGCATCCTGCAACGGACCCTGAAACTCAGAGTTGCTGTCATGTCTTTGCTTGAGCATTATTTGTTTGTTTTTTAAATCTATCTTTGGCACTTGGACGGTAGTTGATTTGAGGGCTTGTTTTTATCCTCACATCATGGCTGGTTTTTAGTGTGACTGGATGACCTATTAGACCTACAAACAAGCGACTTCTCCACCTTACAAATGCAAGGTTGCACTCTCAGACCTTTTGCTCAGGCGGAAGACCAACCCAGTGATTCCTTTGGATTAAACTTTCCCACAGTTTCAAAAGTGGGGACACATCCGGAAAAGGTTCGCCTATTTCCAGATGATACTGGCATGCCCCCGGGCTCACAAATCGTTCCTTTCAGAGTTCTGTGAATGAGGTTCAAATTCCTTTTCTGGTTGCAACCAGTCTGCTGACAGCCCAGTCGGGTCGGCTCAATCCTCAATCCTTGGTGTTGTTTCATTTTCCTTTAGGGATTGGGGATGGACAACCGGATTGGCATGCCCTTTGAACAAACAGCAGACCCAGCGAGAGCTTGTGGGCTCCAGCTCTTGTAAACATCCATGCGGTTCCCCCAAGGAACACCTAAAGTTTAACAGGGCAACGAGGGTTCTCATCATAACGTGTCTCCTTTGTTGAGGGTTCCCGCTTGCCAGTTCTCTTTTGTCTTAAAACATGTTGGGCAGTTCTAGGCAGTTGAAGCAAGCCAACACGAGGTTCGGTCAACACATCCAGTAGCCGCTCGTCGATTTGGGAGGGACAAGGGGGACTCACAAAGATGTGTTTCCATGGATCATAACCTATGCCGAGCCATTTAGGGGCGGATGAACACCCACGTGCCACCTAGGTTGAGGTTCACCAGGGTTTTTTTTGGGTTTTGAGCTTTAGAGCCTCGGATCAGTCCGACCTTGTCCTCTCCGTTTTCTCCTTCCTCCTCTCGCTCTTGCCTCCTCCCCCGTTTGTTCCGTCGTCCTCTCTCCCTCCCTCTGCTCCCCATCCTCCCCATCCTCCCCATCCCCCCAAATCTCCCTCTCTCTCTCTCTCTCTCTGTCTCTCTCTCTCTCTGTCTCCCTGTCTCCTTCCGGCCCACGCCTCTCTACAGAAAAAAAGGGTACCCTCATTCTAACCTCTCTACTGGAGGACCTAGTCTCTCTCTCTCTCTCTCTCTCTCTGTCTCTCTCTCTCTCTCGCTCTCTCTCTCTCTCTCTCTGTCTTTCTCTGTCTCTTTCTCTGACTCTGGCTCTGTCTCTGTCCATCTCTCTCTTTCTCGCTCTCTGTGTCTCTCTCTCTCTCTCTCTCCCGCTCTCTCTCTCTCTCTCTCTCTCTCTGTCTCTCTCTCTCTCTCTCTCTCTCTCTCTCTCTCTCTCTCTCTCTGCATTGCAGCGTCACGTTCCCCCTGAGTTGCCTCAATGTCCGGGCACTGCCCCTTCATGACCCTGAACTGTCTACTACTGGCTTTCCCCTTGATTTCCCCCTTCATGTCCTTTTCACGTTTCCCATGATGTTCGGAGTCATGTCCCTTCCATTCCTCTCAACTCCCCCTTCATGTCCCTGTCATTTTCTCGGTATCTCCGCTTCATTTTCCATGTATGTCCCGTTATTTCGTTGCCCGTCATTTCCCTACATCTCCCGTCGTGTCGATTGGTTTCCTTGTCCTTTGTTTCCCTTTCATTCCCCCTGCACTACCCTTGTTTTCATTTCTGTCCCTTTCATGTCCCTTTCAGTTCCCCTTTGTTTCCCTTTCATTTCCCCTTGCTTTCCTGTCATGTCGACTTCCTATTTCCTCCCCTCATTTCCTTGCACTTCCTTGCCCAAAAAGCACGGCTTTTCCAGCGTTTTCGCAGCGCGGTACGTGGGGGACCCCCCCCCCCCCCCGACGTGTAAACCCTACGTATCAAACGTCGGGCGGGGCGGTTGGGGGGGGGGTTATCCTCTATCCTCTCTTAAGCATCCGACACGCCTCCGCAATGTCGGCGGATATAGGGGCAATCCTCAAAATTTGTGGATGTCCTAATGGTTTCGCTTTCAACCAACCCGAAAAGAGCACCCTCGACGCTAGAAACCCAATCTGACCGCCATGTTTTTGTTAGCCGCGCCTTGCGAAGGTGGCTGGACGGCACGGCCCTCAACTCATCACACTGTTCCGACTGTCCGCCTCCAGGAGGGCACACCTGAAACCAAGTATACCGAACGTCTCCTCCAAAACGATTTCATATTTTGCAGGCTAGATGTGAAACAGCATCTGACCATGTTATCATCTTCTGGGTACCCCAGATATGAACCAACATCCATGGCAATGAGTTTAAGAGTTGAAACCGTCTCAAAAGTGGCGGACATTCTGACCAAAGGGTCCGTAAACAAGTTATGCCCACCGTGAGGCTCGAAGCCTTCCGCGGCGATGACAAGTAGATAGGATGGTTGGTCTACGATGGTTTCCACTCCCCCTGAACGTGTCACGTGCAAGCGGAGGCATTGTACTCCTTCATGTAGGGCTCCCTTTTTTTGACCCCCCCCCCACTGAAGGAATGGGGGGTCAAGAAAGGAGGGGGGGGTGAAAAAAAGGAATGGGGGTCAACAAAGAGTGTCCCCCTTTATGTGGTGTGTATATCCCAGTGCCCTCTGGGACCCGGCAGTGGGCTGGGGGTAGTGGATTCCATTTGAGGGGGTGGGGTGGGTGGGGGGGACCACCAAGGGTCTCAGGAGTGCATTGCTTCAGATTGGCGAAGCTTAGCAAGCGTAGAAGCGAGCGACCCGAAATTCGACAGCAAGTTGGCCAAGTGCCCATGGTGGAAAAGTGCATACTAGCTTGGAGTTGAACATTGGCCAAGCAAATCCGCAACAGCTACATAAAGGATCTATCAGATGTTTGGTTGCCACCTGCGTCAAACCAGACTCATGTTTGTTAACTTTCATTTGTGCCTGTCCCATGAATCTCCCGCGGCTAGTTGTGGGTGGGTGGGTATCTCTGCAGAAGACAAGGAAACAATGTCAACAAGGTTTTGCGGCTGGAGGGCTGAATTGGAGATAGCCCCGCCCCCCTCCACAGTTCGCCGCTCTTCGAAGTCCATCGCTGCAGTCCAAAGTTGCCCATGTTGGGACCCTCTGCGAGTTGCAGGATGATTTTAGGCGTTCAGACATTTTTCCGGGAACCCTCGCTACAAGTCACAGGGTTCAAAAAGTCAAAGCCTTGGTTTTCCCCATTGCTTTGGAGGTGAGAGAGGAGAAACTCGAACATGGGAGGGTTCCCTTGCTACATCCTCGATCTTACACTGTTTTTTTCTCCAATCGTTCATGTTGCATGATCCAAAATCATCAACCCCACTCCCAATGACCGGTTCCAAGGCCTTTTCTGCCCGCCTGTGGCTACCAAAAGGCGACTTGTCACTTGTCACTTGGCTCGCTTTTGGCCAAGGCACGGAGGTGCACCGAACCCCGGACCCCAACTCCATGACGTGGGTGACTCAAAATTCGGGCCTCAGACTGAGGCCTTTGGAGGAAAACGGCAGGATCCAGTACGTATGATGGACACGGGTCTAAAATTGCCGACCTCTGCACTTAGCTATAGTGTATTGGTTCTTTATTTTGAGTTTTCCGGGTGCTTGGCTGCATACTCGAGGAATCCATAGCACAGATTCCCTCCCCCCTCGCGTTACCTTGCCTTCAGCGCCTGGTTTCCCTCTTACAACCCTAAAAAGGCCTGATTAATGAACGCGTTTGGGGAAAGCTGCGGGGAGTTGAATCCCATGACCTCTGACATGATGAATGTCTTTTGCATTCAGCTTCGGCACGGTCTCCAGGCAAAGTTTGGACCTGCTTCAAGTGCCATCTATGGCCCACGTCCCAAAACTGACATATTGACCAGTCGGGGTGAGATGTTTTTGGGAGACCCTGTTGCTATAGAGGAACCATCTCCTTTGTGACTGGCCATTCGCGCAAGACTCGGATATTGTCATGACACGTGTGTTGACCAACAGTTTCAGAGAAGTCTTGGCCATTCACAGCTCACTGGCCCAACCTTTCCCTCAAACAAGAGGCCACGAACTCAGCGGGCTCAAGTCGTGCTCGAGCTTCGCTCTTTGCGCACGGTTTCGCCAGGCAAAGGCTCGGGCACAATTGTTTGGGTGCCAAGTAGCCCGGTAGCTGAGTTGTTCCAAAGAAAGCCACGAGAACATGCCGTAACGATTCTGTGTTTTCCCAGAGCCCCTATGCAACATCCAGCTGTGGCAAAAAAACGAAACCGGTTTAGAATCGGGGTTGCGTTGCATCTTTGCCACTGAGCACCCAGAGAACGGTTCTACCAGCGTGGTTCTAGCTTGCGTCACATCATGTCTGCAGCACCTAGGACCCATTTGTTGTGTGGTGCAATTCAACTTTTGACATCTTTCAAGCTCTGAGAAAAACGTGTTCAAAGACTTGCAACATATTCGACGAAAAAACGTGCAGTGAAATCGAGCCCATTTCGAGTCACCCGGTTTCCCGTTTGCCTTTTACCGCCTCTCGTTTTTTTCGTCAGGCGCGAGGAGCTTTTGAATTGGGTCGAAGAAGATCCCAGCCTTTTGGCGATGGCGCAGGCGCAGGTGCGGCAGGGAGGTTCGAGGGTCGTAGGCTCAAGGCACCACCAACCTGTCGCCTAGATGAGCTCAGAAAGATAATGTTGACCCCGGATTAATAAACCCCTGCTTATTAATATGGGGGTGTCCCTGGCTTTAGTGGAGGGGAACACGCCCACATGAATTAACAGGGGCTTATCAATCCGGGGTCAACATGATGTGTGAAAGGGAAACCGCCCTCCCCCTGTTTAGCAAAATACATGCGAGCAGAGCTGGCCAAAGTTCGGTGGCATCTCAGTTTGGGCGCTTCACCAACATGACCCAGCACCCTGTGCTTCTTTTCTATGAAGGGTTTGTGTATTCAACTCGGCCAAAAAGGGGTGGGCCCCTTTCTGCAGTGTCGGCGCCCGAAGAATCAAAGGGTAGATGCCCCTCTAAAGAGAAGTACCTCATGCAATAAAGTGTTTGTGCTCGGGCAAACATATGGGACACAAGCCGCAAAACAAGTTTGCCTTCAGCAGCTTGATCGAACCAGACCCCATCCACGCATCCACCCATCCACCCAACACCCCACCGCCCACCCACCGCCTAGCCACCACCCGCCGAACAAATTGCACCAAGCCAAAACCAAACCTTAATTAGACCACAGCCCGACGCCCCCCCCCTCCAGCCGCCCCAATGCGCATTGTCAGGGCCAAAACCACCATCAAGGTGAACGGTGAACGTGTTGAAGACTTCTCGAAATGGCGAGTTATGTTTGTTTAAAAAAGGGGAACGACCTCAAAAGACTCATGAAAGTGTTTGCTGGACCTGGTTCCCCACCAGAACGAGGTCCGCCAAAGATGTCCAAAGTGTTGGGCGGCACAGGGTTTCACTTTTGCCCCAAGGAAGACTTTTTTACCCAGTTCTCCTTTGGGGAAATGAACCGCTGGGTTTAAGTTGGGGGGGAATCCAAAAGTTTATTTGGCTGTGGGTCAAAAATAGGGGTAACCCCAACATTAAACCCTGGTACATGGACTAAAGCCTGTGGTCTGATTCCTGGTGGTTTAATGTTGACCCATACCCAAATTACCCACTGCTTGAGGCAACTTCTTGGGGATTTTCTCACACAAACCCTTGGATCAGCACGTTGCCCGCAGAAATACCATTTCTGGGGCTACCCAAAATTGAACCATAGTGAACACCTTGTAAGTCGAAACATGGACTAAAACAAAACTTGGAAAATTGACCCCATACCCATGTCTGGGGCGACTCGGTCGAGCGACTCAGCGGCCGAGCGTCCAGGGCTTAGTGGGCCCCCGTGCCCTGCGCCGTGTTCGGGTGGTCACGGCGGAGAAGCTGCGACCCGCCATTGAGGCGAATTGGAGGAACCCCCCAGCATACATCAGGGTGGCCTACATGTCTTTTGTGGTGGTGTCTAGATCCCCCAGAATTGTTCCCCAGAATCGGAGGAACCCCCACCCAGACTCCAAATACCCACCTTTTTTAAGGGTATCATGTCGACCCTATACAAAAAAAAGAGGTATTTACCCCGAAAAAACCAGGTTATATAAAAAAACAAAAAAAAAACACTTGGAAAAAGGTGGGTATTTGGAGGAGGGGGCACATCAGGGTGGCCTACATTTCCCCTTGTCTAGGTCCCCCAGCCAGGTGCCCTTTCTCTCCCGTTTCCTTTTTGGTTGGGAGGTTTCTATTCAAGGGGATTTCCTTCATGGATTGCCAGAGTTCCTAATTTCTGGGGTAGGATGGGCAGACCCTGAGAGCAACAACGCACACCCGCTTCATCCGCGCTGGTTGCTACGGATCAACTGCCCTTGCAGAACTCACATCCGAAAGCCTAATACTGCGCCCAGCACGTTTGAGTTGAGAACTGGGGAACGGCGGCAAGGAGATTCCAGACGCCTAGAACCGACGCGACTTCCGGTGGACCTTGTTGAGTTCAGAGATGAAACAAAATCGAATCAGAGGTGCATGTTGATTGGATATTAGGACTTTAACTTTTTGCCAACTAATGGGTTTTCCATTAAACCACTAAAGTTAAACTTTTAACAGGGGAACAGAAAGCAACCGAGTAACGGTTCACCGAATATGGGCCAGGATCTGGGCAAGCCGCCCCCCCGTAAGATGATAATCTCATCCTTCAGGGCTGCCAGGACCCAGAATCATCGGTTGGTCGGCCCTTTGGGACTTGTTTTAGAAGGACACCAACATCGAGGCAAACCATTTATTTATGGCCTACCAGATGGAGTTGTTTGGCTTCATTTGCAGGCTCCTGGGGTATGCAAGCCCAGCTTTGACAGATTCCCGTAAATAAGAAAAGAAAGGTTTTCGTGGACTTGCAAGGTTTGACCTCTGGTGGTTCTCTATCAGGCTCATGTTAGTTCTTCCAGACTTTCAGCTGAGCTAACCGTATGGCTATGATGCGTACACCTGCTTCCCACCTCGAAAAAAGTGGCAGGCGGCCTTTGCCGGGTTGGGGCATGGGAGGCTCCGGAGATGTCCCCTTGAAACATCGGCCCGCCAAAGAGGAAAATCAGCAGAAGGCCTCAAGGGTCAATTGAGGCCTCGCGAAAGCTCGAACGAAGGGCGGGAAAGCCTTGAAAGCTTGCGGCGAAAGTGCTGGAAGAAAAACATGCCTTGAAAGCCTCGTGAAAGTGCATGGTTTCGCAGTTTATGTGCGTTCTTCTGCTCCCATTCCGGGCTCGTGAGCGTGGGGGCCCGTCATTACCACGTCCAGTACCTTTTGAGCTGAGCCGAAATCCAACATGCAGCAGAATTGTTCGAAAGCCCCGCGAAAGCTCCAATTGCCCATGAAAGGATTCCCACATCCTGTTTGCTTCGCTCCTTGTAAGTCCAACAGCCGAAGGAAAAAGGAAGGAGCTTCGCAGCCCAGTCCATATAGATGACCCGGTTAAACAAACCCGCCGCGAAAGCGACCCTCAGAAAGTGAAACGTGGGGCCGCGCAAGCATCGCGAAAGGTTCCGCGAAAGCGACTTATTAGTAGAGGGTTTTGTATGCCCAGTTGTTTGGCACAACTTTGTGTCTTTTTTTGCCCAAGAATGCCGATTCAACCGGCTGAAGCGTGGAATCTAAGGACCCCTTCACACATGGCCGTGGGTCAAAATCCCGTACTCTCCAGTGAACATCCCGATCCAACCACTGAAATAGGTCCCAAAAACGGATGGTGAATTCACCCACCCAAATCTGCCAAGCCCGCAGGCGCATGAGGTGATCAAGTGGGATGATCGCTTCTTGTCCGTGTGTGGGCTGGTGGGCAAGGCGCGGCAATTTCCGGCGCCTTCCGGCCGTCCTTTTCGGCGGCCCATAGGGCTCCACTGTTGGACTACCCCAAGGTGGGCTTGAACCAAGGGGTTCCCCTTTTACTGCTGGGGGGAATGAGCCACCCCTGGGTTTAAGCTTGCCTTGCGGAAGCCAAAAAGTGGAAGCCTGCAGTGACTCATAGGGAATGGTGGCCAAGCAGCCCAACTGGCAATGCTGCATCAATAAGCTTCTATGTGTTCTTGCTTTAGTGCCCTGTAAAAAGCCTAAGAGTAGACATGCTGAGAAGCTTTGGCGGACCCTGGCCATCCCCCAAGCATTATCTGTCCAACCCAGGATTTCCAAGTGCGTATGTGAGGATTGAGCGCAATCCTTGAACAGGCTGCAGCCGGCCCTGTCCTAGTCATACGAATCATAGAGCGTTCAATGGAAAAGCGCGGGATGGCCACTTGCATTCCTCTTTCTAGAATATGTTGCAAGAAGATGCGACCTGGACATGGTCTGCGCATGTTTGGTAAAACGATCTCACCATGATGTTGCGCTTACCTGGAGATCCCCTATAGGTTCTGGAACTGTAGATTTTGCGCATACGTCGCTTCCCCCAGATTTTGTACAATGCATGTGGTGTTATTCGGTCCAGTTGTTGGTTCCGCAACTCGCCGGGAGCATCGAACTTCTACCGCTATTGGGTTGGATCTTTAGGCTTTAAATTTTTGGATTCCCTTCATATGTCCTGTTAACCAGCAAAAACTTCTTCTTTTTGCTGGGTGACCTACAGCACCCAAGGAGTTATCTGATCTCAAGTTCTATGGGACTCGCTCCACCTTCTCCCCAGGTTGGGACATGTGGTCCACGAGCCCGGGATCTGTCGAGGGGCCAAGAGTCTTGGATCCTTAACCCCAAGTCTGCGATGGCACAAAGGGACCTCCCCCCAAAAGCCCCCAGGGTGACAACCAAGCACAGCGGATTCACGTGATGCTTGGGATTGCCACTGGCGGAATCCCTGGTTTGAGTGAATGGGGGATAGGAAGCCCCCTCTTTGGATCCTTTTGGTACAGATAGCGCCCGGAAAGGAGCACATGTTCCACAGTTGCGCACCAAGCGACTCGCCAGGTTCTGCAGGATGACCCGTCTGATGGGACGACGCAGGCTGGAAGTGCACACTTCAGGGCGCCTTTATTGCAATCCGCCTGTTCCAAAATCCGGCGTGCGCCCTGTTGGCCGGTGACAGGCCTAAAGATGTCGCAGAAATTCCCGCGCCTGGCAGTGAAGCTCATGGGTACCGATGTAGAAGGGGTCGTTCCCGAGTTTCATATGGGAGTCGTCCAAAAGGCTCCTTGTAGGTATGAAGGGTGAGGATGAATCATCCAGAATCCGGAGTTTTTTGTGTCTGGGTTCCATTGCCAAATTGCTTCTCTGGACTTTGAACCCGGGTGGTCCCGCGTGGAATCCTGAGATGGGACCCTCCCTGGCGCAAGTTCTGCAGAGATCTGCCAGGTCAAGTTCCGCGGAAAGATCTCCGCTAGCGTGTGGCTTCCGCTGGAGTGCTTGATTGAAGAAGGCCATGGATGGGGAGAAGTGGGAGGGCAGGAGGTAGGAATACTCGGTGCTGCCATATGAATGTAAAATTCTGCACCAGTTCCTAGGTGGCGCGTCCCACTACTCATAGGGTTTTATCGGTTTATCCATCCCAGCTGATGCAGGATTTCGTCCATCCACAGTAATTAGTTCCCACCTCTGCCACATACCAAGGAAGCCCTTTTCAGCTCGTTTTCACGGAAATCCGCAAAAGGAAGCAACCTTTTTTTGTGGTTTCCTGGTTTCCCATTTCGAGAAAAACTCCCCTGGCCGCAAATTTAATTGTGCATGCCATAAGGCAAATAAGCGTGCTCACTTGCACACAGGAGCAGCGCTTGGATGTGTTTTGTCCAAGGTCTTTGCGAATTGGAAGTTAAACTCTCTGCCGTCACTCGAGTTGGTACCCTGGGCTTTTGCAATCATGTTGCGACCCCCTCAAGATCACAGACCTGGTGTTTAGAAGGTTGGTTTCTTCCATTTACCAGGGAGACACATCTATTCTTCCAAAAGACCACCTATGGGCGCACATTTGGCCTGAAAAACCCATTGTCACCTTTCGGAGAGTTTGAATTCAGCTTGAGCCAGGTGAATCGGAGGAGCCTCGCAAGGTGCAGGCACGGAGCCTCATCAAAAATGACACTGGCTCCGTACGGGAGCACCCGTGGGGCTCCACACGATGAACGCCCACCAAACGGAGACACCCTGGCCCAGTTGCCCAGTGGGTTGCTTCCTTTTTTCAACTTGTTTTGCGGAAATGGTTCCGGTTCCTGGGTCCCACTTTAAAGTCAACCCTAGCCCCGGAAATGTAAAACTCGTTGCAACTCGTGTTTTGAAACCATACCCTGGAGCATTTGCCCCAGAAACCATCCAAAGCCTGGTTGGGGGCAGAAGCTGGGGTACTCTCACACAATGGAATTTAATGTGTTGGAAGAGAATGTCCCTCTTAAGAGGGCCTTTGGTCTTTGGTCGTTTTGCCTGTTGTCTCAGGGTCCCTTTTCAATCGACCCAGCCATCGCCAAGGTGAAGCTCGGTTAAGAAAACATCAGAGAGAGAAAACCTTGGAACAGGGCCAACGACCCTTGTTCTGCGCCCATGACAGTGGTCGTTTCTAGCGCCTGTCATTTTCTTCTTTTGCAGGTAGCCCTTTAAACCATGAGGGAAACACATTTGTTGGAACATCTAAATGGGCATGAACTTTGCTGGGCCCTTTGGCCATCACGTAGGAAAGCCACTCAATGTTGACCCCAAGTTAATCAACCAACAAGTTGTTTTTTCTAAAAAAAAAAAAAACAACAAAGGAAGTCCCTGGTTTTAGTGGGGACGCTTCACGTTTGGAGGGGCCAAAACCACCTCCATATGAATGAACAGGGATTTGTTCATCCGGGGTCAAAATTAGGTGGTTCCAAGTTCCTGACATTTCCTCCAATGGCCCCAGCCATAGGTCCATAGGTGTCCTTTTTGCTCGTGTTGCTCGAAAAATAGCATGGGTTTCCCTGGTTTACCTTTTGTGGTTTATTCCATTTACCAGGGCCATCTATTTTCCCTAAAAGGGCAAACTCCATTTGAACAGCCCAGTTACCCGGATATGAAGAGTTGGGCCAGTCTCACCCAGAACAGTTCTGCGGACATCCGCCATTTGACCTCTTTGCCACGGATGGGACCACTTTGGCCATCAGCTGCTAGGTGGCGCCACTGGAAGTCCTCCAAAAGGCGGTGGAAGAGCATCCGATGCTCACCTGGAGAGCCCCTTGGACGGAAATGGGAATGACGTTTTTTGAGACGTCCCAAAATGGGTCCCAGGTCCAAATGGGATTTTTGGGCCTCAAAAGATCAGATTTTTGGGGGCCCTAAGGGATTTGGACGGACATGTCTTTGAGCTAGGTCTCCCAGCTCGGTGCTGGGAGGGTTCCCCAACTAAAATAGACGACCGACAAAAGGCACCCTCATTCTAGCCTCTCTTCTCAAAGACCTAGTTTGTGTTGGGCTCCCAAACTGGGTCCCAGGTCAAAATGGGATTTCTGGGCCTTCAAACAAGGATTTCTCGGTGCTCCTTGTGGCTTCCCTCTTTAAAAGCCACAGAACAGGGACACCTGTGATGTTTTTGGAGGCTCGGCACCCTTTTTTGGGGACAGATTGAAGGACACGCAAAGGGAACCACTATTTTGGGGGGAGTGCCCCTATTGTCACACATACCCAAAATGGACCCTGGAAGAAAACAAGGAGCGCCATTGGTTTGCAGGAATTTCAGATTTTTTTCCTGGCTTTTCGGCTTTGGCGGCGTGGCTTTTAGCCACTTGGCGGCTCTTGCGGCGTTTGCGGATTGGTGGCTTAAACCCTCCCCCCCCAAAAAAAGAAACACGATAATACTCTAGCTTACCCTAAACCTACTCTACACCCAACCCTGACCCCACTCCAGAAGAAAATCCCTCAACCCCACCGACAGCCCAGCCTGAACCCTGTGGTGTTGAAACAGCGTTGGCGATGCTGCAACACACTGGAGTGTGCAGGACTCCAGGACTGCGACACTCCTTGAGCAAAGCCACACGACTTCAACGTGTCGCCATTTGGCACGGGACCCGCCGCTTTCCGAGGAGACACCTCCACAAGGCTCCATCCAATTTAGAGATCTCGTGTTTCGGCGGGGTCCTTTCTTGTGTCGCTAGTGGTTGCAGCGCTCAAACTCACCTTCGTTGACCGCGGATTGATAAACCCCTGTGTATTAATATGGTGCTCCCCTCCAAAAGTGGTCCAAATCCCCACTAAAACCGGGGACACCCCAATACTAAGCAGAGGTTTATTCATCCGGGGTCAACATGTTTGGCTTGCTGCCGGTGAATTCGGGCGCGCTGGGCGCCACGAGATCTCAGGACAGCATGAAGGACATGGCTGGGCAGATGGCAGTGGCCACCCAGGTGCGAGGGAAAGGGACAGGGGATTGTCGTTTTGGGTTGGTTTGCTTAAATCATAGAGGGGTTCCCCTGGTTTAGATGCTTGGTTTCTTCCATTTACCAGGGAAACCCGAATCCCATTTTTCCAAGAGGCCACCTATGGACAGGGGACGGAGCGGAGTCGCGGAACGAAACTTTCTGCGGTCCCCAAAGTTGTGACTTGGGCGTTTCGATGTCACGTTGGAGTTGTTTGGGCTGGGCTTCCGTGTTTGGTGGGCCCCGAAGTGGGCTCCGTTGCTTTACTCATCGCTGGGCAGGTTCGGGAAACTGAACTGATGCCTCACCCCCCCGCCACCCACCCCACTGAGCAGCTGGGCTATGTGCCCCCAAGTTGTCCTGCAACCCCATGGGTAAGTCCTGCCACGTGTCGTAGCCACCAAGCAGGATGATTATCATCAAAGTGGTCGGGATGTTCCACATCCTACTAGCCTTCGCTGCCAGGGCCGGAAGGCCACCATAGTCTACATACGTTGGATGTGAGCCCGAGGTAAGGCGAGTGCCACAAAGGAAATCCCTGGCCTGTCCCGCAAGACAGCCGGAACCTGGCCTTCCGGAACCCTACAGGTTGCCGGGGCAGGGTCATAGCTGTCCTTGGGAAAGACACATGTTGACCCCAGATGAATCAACCCAAGATGAATATGGAGGTGGGGGCCCCTCCAAAAGTGGTCTGAATCCCCACACCCAGGGACACCCCCGTATTAAGAATCCGGGCTTTATCAATCCGGGGTGTATCAATCCGGGGTTCCGCATTACGCTTCTCATTCTCCGAGCGAAGCTCCGAGAGGACGAGTCTGAGTACGAGCTGACGCAGGTCAGATTTCCCCCGCCACTCAGCCGGAGCCCAAGGCACGACAGAGAACAATCGCATATTTTCTGGACTCAAGCGACGACTCCGAGCGTTACCACATAGTCAGCAAGCATCAAGGGTACGGTAAATACGCACTGTTCGTAGCTTTACACGTGCTGTTCCGTTGCGCCAGTTGTTTCTCCTTGCTCGGTTTGTCTAAACAATCCTGCCGGAGTGTCTCATATGTGCGCGGAAGAGTGGCATCCTATTAGCACAAGCGCAAATTTCACCTGTGGCACTCGCAGCGCGGTGAAAGATGTCAAGAGGTTTATGGTGGCTTTCGAGTTGCCGCAGCCATCTTGCCGGATGGGTGGTTTCACTTCCATGGTTGTTGTTGGAAACATTTTGCATTTTTGCTCATTGTGGTTTAGTGGGAAATTGAAACTTAACTGCTAAGATGTTTTTTCCTCCCCTTCCAACGGGATCGTGAAGCAGCGCTCAACACCACGAGACGGCCCTTTAGGATCCCAGTCGGCCTGGCAGCCTCGATTTGTGCAATTCCCACACGTTCCTCGAGCATCCCTTCCGTACGTTTGAGCCCAACACCATGTCCAACTGGCGGGGGATACAAAAGGCCAAGAAGAGTTGAACTCGACCCCTGATCGCCACTCGACCCCTGATCTCCACTCCGAGTTTCCACAGGTTTCGCACAGGTTGGCTTGAGATGTCGAAGCTGAGGCTTGAGAAGGTGGCTTCCTTCCCGAGTGCTCCAGGAGATTGAGGGCCCAGCTCCTACCGCATGGGGCACTGGTGCCAGCAACGCACCATTATTTGTTTGCTTGTTTGTTTGCCTGCTTGCTTGCTTGCGTGTTGGTGTGATGATTTGTTTGGTTGCTGGCTGTTTGTTATTTTTGTTTTTCCATTTTTTCCAGTGGTTTTGCAGTCTTGTGTGCTGCTTGCTTTGCTTTGCGCTGTTTGTCGATTCGTTTTTGACTTTCCACTTCCTTGCTAGTGTTTTTTTGGCTAGCCTGCCTGCTTATCTCTCTCTCTCTCTCCCTCTCTGTTTGTTTCTCTCTCTGTCTCTCTGCCTCTCTCTCTCTCTCTCTGTCTCTCTCTCTCTCTCTGTCTTTGCCTGTCGAGACACTTGCTTCGGGTTTGCTTGTTTGCTTGCTTGCTTGGTTGGTTGCTTGCTTGCTTGCTTGCTTGTTTGTGTGGTGACTTTGTTGCTGTGATGTTTGTTTTGTTTGGTTCCTTGCATGCTGTTTTGTTTGTGTTGTCTGGTGATGGTGTGTGTTGTTGTTTTTTCGGGTTGGTGTTACACGGTTTCGTGCCGTTTTACTTTGATGTGCTTGCTTGTTATTGTTTGCCTGGCTGCCTGTCTGTTCTGTCTGCCTGCCTGCCTGCCTGTCTGCCTGCCTGCCTGTCTGTCTGTCTGTCTGTCTTTCGTGCTTGCGTGCTAGGTGTGTGTGTGTGTGTGTGTGTGTTGACTTCTTTGCTTGTGTGTTTGTTTGTTTTGCGTTGTTTTGTTGGTATGGTTGTTTGCTTGTTTGTTGGGTTGTGTGTTTGTTTGCCTGCCTGCCTGCCTGCCTGCCTGTTTGTCTGTCTCTGGCTCTGTCTCTGTCTGAGGCTCTGTCTGTGTCTCTGCCTCTGTCTCTGTCTGTTTCTGTCTGTTTCTTTATGTCTATGTCTGTCTGTCTCTCTCTGTCTGTCTCTGTCTGTCTGTTTGTCTGTCTCTGTCTCTGTCTCTGGTTCTCTCAGTGTTTGCCTCTCTGTCTCTCCCAGTCTCTGTCTCTCTGTTTCTCTCATTCTCTCTCAGTCTCTCAGTCTCTCTCTGTCTCTCTCTCTCTCTCTCTCTCTCTCTCTCGCTCTGGTTGTGTCTGCCTGCCTGCCTGCCTGCCTGCATGTTTGTTTGTCTGTCTGTCTGTCTGTCTGTCTGTCTTCCTGCCTGCCTGCCTGCCTGCCTGCCTGCCTGCCTGCCTGCCTGCCTGCCTGCCTGCCTGCCTGCCTGCCTGCCTGCTTGTTTTTGTGGTAGTGGTTGTGTCTTCTCTTTTATTTGTTTGCTTGCTTGCGTGCTTCTTGTGATTTTTTGGTTTGGTTGTTGTTTTTTCGTGTTTGTTGTTTGCATGTGTTCTTGTGTGTTTGTTTGGTTGCTTGCTTGCTTGCTTGTTTGATTGTTTGTTGTTTGCACATTGCTGTTGCTGTTGCTGTTGCTGTTGCGGACTGAACTAAGCGTTTTGCCCTTTAGCCCGTGTGCCCTGTACTATCACCAATTGGAGGCCTTCTTCGCTTACCCTAGGCTTATCCAAAAAAAGGACCCAATAGCCCCCCTCAGAGGTGTCCTTCGTTGTCAGCTTTCACCAGCAAAGATCTAACTATTGCGCCCTGAGTCTGGCCAAGACTTGGTGTGGCAGTGTTTGCGCATGTGTCAAAACCACGGCCCTCCTGCATTGCATTTTGAACAGAAGCCAACCTGAACGTGTCATTATCCTGTTCTTTGGAGCTTCTTGAAACACAAGCCCATGTGGGGGAAGCAGCTGGGTTGATTCCACCTCTTCCCGTGAGTTGCTCAAATTTTAGATG
>CAUJNA010002224.1:1887619-1920119 GCA_963377175.1 Effrenium voratum | reverse complement strand
GGCCAGACGCCGAACAAACACAGGATCGCGACAAGGGGATTTGTCCCACTGATACTAGGGGTCAGACTTGGTGAAGGGGAAGGCGATCAGAGTGGGTAATTCCTTTTGCTTGCAACTATGAGCAAGCACATGTGCATCAACGCAAACATGTCCACCTTTGTCACCCCATCCAATGGCCTTTCAGGCAGCTTTGAGGTCGCCAATTTGTTTGGTATCCTGCGTTTGTAAGAAGGGATTTGTTTTTTTAAGGAGTCTTAGGATACCTTTTTAGAGGAACCTAACCTTTGAACATTTTCATTGACTCTTTTAGAGGATGTCCTCCTGAAAGTGTTCGAAGAGTTTGGAGCTCGCGATGGCGGCTCGTTGCACCCGGGAGCGGGCGAGCGGTTCTCCATCCAACCCCCTCGACTTGCTAGCGCGTGTTGGCTGAGCTTTCGCGGCCTGGCTTTCGATGGCCCTTGGCATTCAGTACGAACTCGGTCGGGACTGCACCGAGCACAGGTGAAAAGTCGAGCACCCGGTCCGTGAACGTGTGAAAGTGGATTGCAGCGGTGTGGGCCCTCGCTGGTGCTGGGTTGACTTTGTTGCTGCCAAGGGTGGGTTTCATAGAGTGAAAGCTGGCCGGGTGGCGCGCAACAAGCAAACCAAGAACGAGAGTGTGTGTCCAGGCTCTCAGAAACTATGCGGAATGCCAAGACTTCGCATAGCACCACTTCCATCCAGGAAGCCAAGGAAAGCCGGAGAGGCGTGCGATACGGGATCTCCAGATCCGGCGGTTGCCGGATGCCATGATCAACGACTGGCTGCTCCGCCTGGCTCAGCGAGCCAATGAGCGGATGACACTGGTATGTCACACTTATTGGGGCTGGGGGGGAGGGAGGTTCAATAAGCTCCGAATAAGGCCTTATTAGTGGATTAATAAGGGCTTATGGGGGCTCCCTCCCCCTGCCCTCCCTCCCCCCCAGCCCCCATGATACACTGGCGCACTGGCGCACTGGCGCACTGGCGCACTGGCACACTGGCACACTGGCACACTGGCACACTGGCACACTGGCACGGCTCACAGTCTTCCAGCCGAGGCTAGAGAGGAAGACGATGATAATGAAGTTGATGGTGATGACCTTGTGCCGATGGGCGCAGAGCTTTCGTAGTTTCGGCTTGGGCTTCCCTCAGATTGGCCTTGGTCCAAAAGTTGTATATCTGGCGTTAGGTTGCTGGGCTCCTTGAGCAGACTTTCTTCTCACACCAGGCACGCTTTGAGTACGCCATGGTAGGCCGATTGATTTCTAGCGGCTGAGAATGCTGGTCTAGCTTCTCCAAGGCAGAGCAGACTTTCTTCCGGCAAATCTGCCAGGCTGCGAAATGCTTCCGCCAGGTCTTGGTGGACCACCCGTCGGGCACCTCCTTCCTGCGCTGCAGCAGCGGCTCCTTGTGGCTCCCAACCTCCGTGCTCGAGGACGCGCGTGAGCGCGTGGGAGCGAGAGAGAAGCACTAGGGACCTTCTGTGGGGCGGGTTCGAAAGGGTGTCTGTGTGTGTGTGTGGTGTTTTCTTTTCTTGGGTTTGAAGCGAAACGGAAAGGACCGAACACCACCACCTAGTTTGATGCATGTTCGACTGGTAGCTCTAGAGATTTGTGTTGTATGGAAGCCTATAGAAGGCGCCTTTGAAAGAGGCCAGTTCGGTCCCTACCGTGTTGTCAGGGGGTTCTAATGGGGAGCCCTGAAAATCGGCAGTTCCCAGTGGCTGGCGGGCTTTCAGGGCCTGTACCTCACAGCCAGATGCCTGAGCCTTCGGGCTCTCGGTCCGTGGAATCAAAATTTGGATCCCTGCCTGGAAAACGCTGGGCTTTGGAGGGAAATTGCACTCCCTGAGCCCATGGAAGCTTCCAGAAGGCCCTGCAATGTAAACGGAACCAAGTCTTCGAAAGGAGTTTCGGGGTCTGCGGGAAGGTATCCTTCTCCATCGGTTCTTCCGGTCACCCCCATGATTCCTCCCATGCCTGCAGGCCAACTTGGAGCCAAGCTTTCAGTTTACCATGACAAACGCGGACAAAGCCAGAAAGGGCTAGGAAGGTATGGCAAAACCAACGTGTCTTGGTTGGGGGGGGATGCTGCTCAAGCCCACCTCGGAAGCCGCCGGAGGCCCCGCTGGACCTCACCTGGAACACGAAGATGGGGCATGTCACGAAGGATCCATACTGCAATCTCTTTCCAGGTCTCTGTGAATCAATTGAAGCCCTCATTTAGGAAGCGTTTTCGGGCTGTCATTTGAAATTGGGCCCAGTATGTCTGGCTGGAATGTACAACAAAGTACTTCCCGTCTGCCCGGCTCCTACGCTTGTTTGAAAAGACCACCTTATTGGTAAACAACGAACTGTGTTTGTTTTTGCCAATCAGTCAGGAAGTGAAGCAAACAGCAGTAAGAACTCGTACATGCTGGGCCAGACAGGCGTACGGTTAGTGGTGATGAAAAGTGTCCAGTTCAAAGAAACAACGGCAGACAAAGCACGACCACGGTGAATACATGTGAGTACTGGAATGCATAACCAACGCGAAAGCTGTGGGCTTCATGTTGGAGCCGGGCTGCAAACGGCTCATTTCTTGCCAGCATGTCCGTGCACTTGGGACAGCTTTGGAGATGGAATCGGCCCACGCAGGCGGCCTTTGCGGCTCAAGCTGCGCTCAAAGCTAGTCCAAGGCACTTTGGGATTGCAAGAGCTTCCTGCCTTTATCATGGCTCGCGAGTTCGATCCATGGGTTACTTGCGGCTTCTTCATTATTATAGTGCCCCTTGGCTGCTATTTGTTTCTACCTTTACATGTAAGAACTTGTTCATTTGCATGCAGGTTCGGACAAAACGTGTGTATAGTAAAGGGGGTGCGCTTTTGCAAAAGTCGCCCATTCCATGGCAAACGAGAAGGTCCCCCACGACGAGAACCCTTAGTTCAAATGCGGCTCTATAATAACCCTTGCAGATCCAGCTTAATTTCTTGGGGTGCGACCCTTGTACACATGTGTGACCACTGTAAACACTAAGGAGGAGATTCGCGACTTTCGAGCCAGAGCCGCCAAAGTGCACTTCGCGTGCTACACCTGTAATGAAAAGGTGCAATTTTCGAGCTGGAGCCGCCAAAGTACAGCACACTTTGTGTGCTACACTTATGTTGGAAAAATGCGACTTTCGAGGGCCGGAGCTGCTAAGGTTCGTAAAATACTACACTGGCACGGAACAGTTGCGACTTTCAATCCGGTGCCGCCAAAGTGTACTTCGCGTAATGCCAAGGCACGGCAACGCTGCAAAACGATCAGCCCCCCCCCCGGCATAGTTCCTTCTGTTTACGTGGGTGGCCGCAACTACTTGCAAAGCGCGGGGCCCAGCGTGCCTGGAGCCAGGAACATCTTGCTGGGTTGTCACCTGTGGTGGGCCGGGTCTCTGGAGCGCAAAGCGGAGGCCTGGGAGGCACGGAGCGGCTGGCGCCAGACGTCCTGCAAGGCGCAGTTCTTCGGTGCCGTGAAGCCGGCCTGGGAAACCCCTAGAGGAAACAGAGCTCACCTCCTGAGTGCCTCCACTTTATGTTCTTTGAGAAGACCACTCAGGAAGGGGGGAATGGTAACCCCGGATTAATAAGCCCTGGGTGATTAACAACTGTTGGTGGGAGTCCGTCGCTTTTGTGGGAGGCACCCCCCTGTTTATAGGATGGGCGTATTCGTCCAGAGTTCCCATTATGTTTCCCCTCGTTGGCTACATCACTTCCAAAGAATCCCCGATGCCAGGAATTTTAAGAGTGGACCCACCTGCACAGCGGTGGACGGGAAGAGACCCACCTGAATGATCCACCAAAGATGGCACCAATGTTTGCCATGTAGGCCCTTCGGGTTGGCTTAGGCTCAGTGGACCCTACTTAAAGTGACCCCCCCTGGATCCACATAAACTGGAGCTTGGCCCCTGGCCTAGGTCTTGGCCGCAGGGGTTAGTTGCGCAGATGAGGACGGATTCGAAAGGATTGGGGTTCTCATTTGGGAAAACCCAAGTGGGTGGTTTGCAATTGGTCCATCAGGCAACAAGAGGCCTGCTCAATTCATACACGTTGGTTACGTCGGGGCCACTCGTGTAGGCGTTATTTCCCTTGAAAGGGTTGGACCAGGATGCGAGTGACAATGTCAGACGTGTTTGTGCTGGCTACAAAGCTGGCAGCATGCCTTCGCAAAGAGTCCCGGTGTTCCTCGGTGAGCAGATCGCGATGTGCCCGGGAACATACTGGTGCGCCAAAGAGCAAGAGCTTTGTACTTGCACCGGTGAGATCATTTATAGTCCGAAGCTGTTCGACGGCTACACCTACACTAGCACTGCAGGAGAGGCTTATAAGGTACGCTCCGAAGGCACTTGGAAATGTGGCACAGACCAGCAGGGCCAAGAGTATGCAGACCCCGCACCTGGGGAAGTGAAGCATTGCTGGTGCACTCCAAAGGAGATTCAAGAAATGTTGCAACCTTTTGGAGCTGACAATCTACACAAGGAGGAGCAGGGCTGCTCTAAACCCTGTTGGCGACCAAACCAGAGTAGGAAATACCTGGGTATTCGTATTGAAAATGTTATCGCGATACCGCTTTCCTACTCAAACCGGGTTGGGGTCGCACTTAGATGGTCTATGAGCAAGGATTTTCGCGGGGTTAGCTGGAGGTCGCTATCCACTTGTCTAGCTTCCTGACGCTCTAAATAACCCTGAGGAATGTGCAGAAGCGTCACACTCTGACTATCAAGCAGTTCGCCGACTCGGCCAACGGGTGCAGCTCACTCCAAGCAAGCAGTTTGCATTTGAAGAAGAAGGCCGTCAGATCAGCCACATTGCCAGGCTTGATATGTATTTTTAGTTGCCCTTTTGGATGTGCAACGTATTCCTTTCATAGCCATAACTTGTTGAGAGTGTCTGAGTTTGGCCAAGGTTGGAGTCAGAATGCTAGTGAAAAGGCGCGGCAATTGACATCAGACGACACCAGCTATCGATATTCGCCCTGGGCTTTGGTCACCATTGATGAGTTCAACGAATTCGAGCCGAGTTCGAGCAGTTCAAAGCCCATCACGTGTGCCTATGAATTTGGCGTGCCAGAAGCCTCAGGATGGATGGATCAAGACGAGTTGTTTTTGTTGATTGCTTGGCTTGCCGGCAAAAAATCAAAACCAAGCCTTAACGGGTTGCTGCCCTTTGTTTTGCCAGGTGAGCTTTACCAGAGTAGCGGAGCATACCAGCCTGAACTGTGGGAGGCGGAAGCAGTGGCCAAAGAATGGGGCAGGGAGCCTGTGCGACCTTGCTGGGTCCGGACGCAAGCCGCATCCGCTGCGGCTGGGGAGTATTGCGCCACAGCCTTGAAAATGCCAGGAGCTGATGGGAGTTCTCCAAATGGACCTCTTTTGGTTGGCATTTAAGGGGAGATCCACAGCCAAGCATTTGTTGGGACTTCTATGTTCCCCACTACCCATGTGCTTGCGCAAGTCTTTGGATCAAACACGTTTAAGTTCTATGTCACCGTCGTTGAAAGAAGCGCCTTTGATTTCACTTGATGCGGGGTCGACTTGAACCAATTTTGCCCAACCCTGCCAGGAACTCTCGCGAAAACGGCAGCGTCGATGATGAAGTCCGCGCGGGTCTGGTTTTGGTCCTTTTTCAGCGGCAGCTGCTTGCTCGTGGCCCTCCTGACGTGGTTGTGTTGGCCTATGATCAAGGAGGCATGTGAGTCTATGCGTAGTGGATGCCTCGACTGTGTCCATTTCTTTTCGCCGGCGGAGACTGAGAACTTGATCCCGAACTAAGCCCACGTTGCCTTTGGTAGGCTCCCCACTGAAAATGCTCAACCCGGAAAAGAGATTCTTTCGTCTGCCATGCGCTGGCCGCCGCTGGCCCCTTCCGTTTCTGCCGGGCAAAGCTTCAAGGCATGGTCTTGGATAGAGGGGTGACTTTTCGGTGTTACCGCGTGATCCCCTTCTCGTCCATCCAATGATATGGCTGGAACGCTCGATTTGTTTCACAACCATGCTCCAATGTAAGATGGCAAATGTTGGAAAGTGCCTAAAGGCATTAATTCAGTGGCCTTTTATGGAATGCACATTTGGCTCACGGATTTCGGGGATGCGCCGTTGCAACTCTTGACTCGAATGCGTCAGGGTCGCTCGCCGTTCCGACGAGACACCATGGAAAATCTTTCGGCTGTAGGCCCTGGAATGGGAGAAACGGGTCGTTCTCTTTTCTTCCCCAGAATTAGCTCCCTTTTTGATTTTTTCGGAGTCCCTTGGTTTTCCAATATTTGCTGGGGTCCTAATTCCAGTAGCTTTTGTTTTTGGTTTGAAGACAGCTCGGCCGTTTTGATATGAGTTCCCTCATGCTGTACAGGGGACAGGACGTATATGGACTGCATTTTCAAGGCCTCACCCATGTGCACGCCGTCTAGGCATCAATCGGGGTAATCGTTCCTTGTCCGCAATAGGTTGCGCTCGCGTGTTAACGGGCTTCTGGAAATATCGATGCTTAGCTGCTATCAGCTTGGATGCTTCCCACAATGGTAAAGCTACCGACCATGGGCATGCGGGAGCAAACAGCTAAACTTATTATGCTGACCACCAGGAATTATGGATTGGAAACAGGGACCCCCCTTCTCCATTTTGAACAAGCCAGTGGGTTTCAGGTTCGTGGATGGGCTTCCGGGTGCCAAATTTCCGTCGGGCCCAGTTTGGCGGGCCAATGGGCTGGGGTCAAGCAATCCCGGCTTTGCCTGAGGTTCAACAACGGGTTCATTGAGGTCCTTTACTCGGGAATCCCATTGAAATTCTTTCCGACGGGATCCCTCATTTCGGGACTTGGAGTTTAGCATAGGGCATTTGCAGTCGCAGATAGGTGTCAAGCTGCAACAGGTTCCATGGCACCGGGGTCTGAGATTTTCTGTTTGCCTTCGCTTCGGAGGGTACTCGTTTGAAATCCGCTACCAATCATATGAGCCACGGACAAAACACGCGTAGACCACTTTATCAAGACGGGGCACGCTTTTGAGTAACACATCCCAAAACCATGGAAAACGATGAGGTCTCCCCCAAAAACGATGACCCTTAACGAACACACGGCTCTGTAAATACGACACTTGTACTGAGAAGTTGCGATTTTCGAGCTGGAGATGCGGAAGTGTACTTCGCGTACAGCCTAGGCTTGTACTACAAAGCTGCGATTTTCGAGCTGGAGCTGCGGAAGTGTTCTTCGCGTACTAGACTTGTACTACAAAGTTGCGAATTTCGAGCTGGAGCTGCGGAAGTGTACTTCGCGTACTAGACTTGTGCTAGAAAGTTGCGATTTTGGAGCCGGATCTGCCAAAGTTCGAAAACACTGTAAAACGATGAGGTCTCCCCCAAAAACGATGACGTTAAAAAAAGTACTAAGGCCAAGTAAAGGGTTTCGTCCGCTCCTCATATATTTAACTGTTGCGTCCATAGCCACTGGGGCTGGGGAGGAAGAGTCCACATCAACTTTTTGCTGTGGACAAAACTGCACCAGTTGGTTGCTGGTTTATATATATATATATGTATATCTCTCTCTCTCTCTACATCTATATATGGTTTTTCATCCATGCGAGCTTCATGGATTTTGTCCATAGGTGCATTCATGTCCACGTGAATGGGCCCTCGGTCGTCCAAACCTGACCCAAGTTCAGGAGCCATCGGAGCCCGATGAGCCAGAGGCGCGAGCCCCGCGGTGCTCATTTTGTGCATGGACCAGAGTTCCCATCTAGGCCACCCATTCAGAGGTGCACTTTAAAAGTTAAACTTGTATCAGGGGAACAGAAAGCAACCGAGCGAGCATGGGTTTGACCATGTTTGAACCACTGGTGATGATTCTTCCCTTGTAAAGGTGATGTGCTTAAACTCCATATTTTTTGCACCAGAATCAGTGTTAACCGCCACACGCGGCTCGGAGGTGGTTTCCAGGTCCTTTGGGGTGTTCGCCTTCGAGGTTCGAAGTGGGTGGCAGTTGCCTAGGTCCCCCAGTAGTTTTTGCTTTTTTTAGCCTTTTTTAGAAGAGGGTTCCCCTACTAAAATAAACTACAGGAAGAAAAGGTACCCGGATTCTAACCTCTGCACTGGAGGACCTAGTTGCGTTCTATGTGCTTTTTCGTTGACCTGACGATCGTCCGTGGGTTTTGACTAGCAGCGTTCAGACAAGAAGTGCGCCATTGCTCATGGCAGGAAGCAAACTTATGCGCGGGGAAGGTGACGAGTCCAAATTGGGATTCGGACCCCCAAAGTGGCGGTTTCCCTTTTGTTCTTCGTTTTCTCCCCAAAAACGGGTCCTCTCCTAAACATGACTGCTTCACCCATGTGTGCATCAGCCAACATGGTCCTGGAAGCAACAAACTGATTTGACTGCATTTCTTTGTTGCAAGCTCACCAGAAACGAGCTGACCACGTAGGACTGTAGGTCCTTCCGAGGGTCCCTCTTTAAAAAAAATAACGTTGGCAGACTGATGGGCATAGGGTTTTGTTTTGGTTGTTTTGCTGGAAAAATAGATGGCCCTGGTTTACCTGGTGGTTTAAAGGGCCATCTATTTCTCCTAAAAAGGACACCTATGCTAATGGGTTTGTCTCCCATGGATCCTTGGGATTGTTTTACAGCAAAACCAGAGGGAACCTGTCCTGAGGGCTGAGTTTGTTTCCGCCCTTTTCGAGGCGAAAGGCGAGAAGACTGCCGAGCCAGCCACCGAGGCGGGAAGAACACTGGGCACTTTCAGGCTTCACATTTTCGCGTGAAGAAGTGGCCATCGGACTTCCATTTGGTTAAGACCCCTGGCAAAAAGAAAAATATGTCCAGTAGTGATAGACGCCTTTAAGCAAATGGAAGTGTACCTCTGCACTTCGCAGCATTGCACGTAACTCTGCCGTCTTGCTCGGCCGATTTGAAGGTCATCCCTGGGGGATTTCCAAACCAGCACCATCCACCTCTGGCTTCGTAATCGATTAGGTGTGTTGCCCTTCACCATGCTCAAATCTTCACTCTTTTCCGTGAACGAATTAATGTCAGGTTTTTGGAGGTCTGGAGTTTTACACCACTGTATGAGAGGTAAAACCACGTTACAATCGTATTTTGGTGGCATATAAGCATCCATACCTCCAAATTCCAGACCTAGAATCCACCTTTGTTTTTTTCTTTTTCTACTGACATTTATTGGAGGTGTAAAGCTAAGTTCAAAATCGGTCCTACATCCTGCCAGATGGCAGTGGCTTCCCTTGAGCCAGTCAATTCTCCGCCTTGCCTTGAAAGCCTTGTGCTTCCTGTGGCTCAGAGCACCGGGGCCTGCACAAGGCTTAGGCCGACGGATGCACGTGCGAATGGTAGGCAGAAAACGTGGACGGTGGCATCCTGCTGATGAAGTGGCCTTGGAGACTCCAGGGTAGAAGCCCGAGTCGCAAAAGAGGGGTGTGGGCCAGCACAAGTGACAAACGTCCGAGTAAGGCGGTGCGCAGAGTTCCAAACGTTACCAAGGCAAAATTCTGTCCTCCTTGACTTGAAGGAACTACTGGGAACCCAGGATAAATACGCCGCTGAATGATCTTGTTTGGGGTGGCTCATTTTGGAGACCATTGGAGACCCTTCACTTGACTTTGGCCCCCCCTTATCCACCAGGTTCGAGAATTCCATCAACATTGCCAGGGTCGGGTTCAACTCAATCACCCAAGCTAGACGCAAGTTCATAGGAACATCGTGGCCATATCCACTAAAAGGCTCTCGAAGACTTCTTGGGGCCCTCAGTTTTCAACTAGTTACCCCTTGGTTTGTCTTTCAGCCATTACCCTCTCCCACGAACATGGGACGATGCCGGTCAATTTCTTGAAGGGAGCCGACCCCTGTTCGCGGAGTGCCTTGGTTCATTTCCCCGACCCGTTTCCACTCAAACCTCCATCGCCAGGCTGAAGACAGCAGCCGGGCTGCCCGAGGGGAGCTGTTTGGTCAATGGAAACCCCAGAGACCCAGTGGCTTGCTTCTTGTGTGCCTTCTTTTGTTGGGTTTTTTTTGCCCGAAAAGACCAACAAACGGGGAGGCTCCCTTTAAGGCCAGGATCAAGAAAAGGTGTGCGTTGATTCTCCCATGACCAACTGGGCCATTTGGAGGGCCATGGCCCGCTTTGGGTTCTCAAAGTGATGGGACGCCCCGAAAATGGGCGGTTTCCTTTTGCTTGCCGATCATCTACCAAGTGGTTCGCTCATTAGAACCCCCCATGGGTCTAGGGACGCGGTTTTGATGCCCCAACAGTCTATTTTGTGTTCATGTTTTATGATTCTTTTCCGATTCCTTTGGAGTGGCCGACCCTGTTCTAAATAAAGGAGTGGCAAAATAATATCTTCCCCCTATTAATAAATACCCCCCCCCCCCCCCCAATTAGTAAAAACATCCTCCCCCACGTTTTTTTTCTTTTATTTTTTTTTATTGGGGTTTTCGGAATTGGGTTTTGTTTTGCTTTTCCAACAATGTGAGGGTTCACATAGGATTTGGAGGAAATGGATTGAATTGTAAGGTCCGCGAGTATAATAAGGACATTTTATATATCATTCTATTTGTTTTTCAGTTTACTGGTTGTTTGTTTGCAGCCAGACAGGTTAATTAATTAGCCAGCATGTACGGGAGAGAGACAGTCGCAGCTAGACAGCTGTTTTCTTTTGAGGGACACCACCCCAATAAAGCACCCAATTAGGATTGGGGCTGGAAGCTTGTTAAAAGTGCCCCCCTAATAAGGATTCCAAGACTTTAGTATTGGTTTAGTATTGGCGCAATGGAAAATCAATTGTGCGGAGTGGAAATCTGGTCCCGGGCCCCGGATTTCCATTTTGTATTAATTGGGGTCATTCATTAATTGGGGGAAGAGATTAATGAATAAACCTGATTCCACGGTTGGCATCAAGCATGCGGTTTAGATACAGGCCCCTTCATTCGCCGAATGATTCGGCCAAATCCCAAATCGGACCAGACCGCAGGTGACCTGAACATGGGGCAGCGAGGGAGGGGGGGTTGGCTGGGCTATATTTTTGGCAGCGTGTTGTCCTTAGAAATCCGCACGCAGGTCTCTTGGAGCGAGGCAGTTTTTCAAATGCCAACTCACTGTTGATGGACCAACTGGTGCAGGGCTGAGTTTGTTTGGCTTTTGCTTCGGCGACTTGGCCAATTCAGGGACATAGCGGTCCCTGCTTTCCAAAGATCGTAGGTAATCTGCGGCTGGCCCCAACATTTGCGCAGTGCCGAGAAGGTCCTACGACGTGGTTAGGGGTTGCACGGAGTGGTTTTGGAGGGAGCCTGTTTTGTTTAGGTCCCCCAGTAATGCCCTTTTACCCTTTTTTTGGGGAGGGTTCCCCTACTAAATTAGACTACAGAAAAAAAGGGCACCCTTATTCTAACCTCTCTACTGGAGGTCCCAATATGCCAAGTCTCACACCCCAAGACTTTACACATTGAGGAATAGGAAGGCTGCAGCAAGCCAGGCTCTCTCTTTCTCTCTTTCTCTCTTTCTCTCTTTCTCTCTTTCTTTCTTTCTTTCCTTTCTTCCTTTCTTTCTTTCTTTCTTTCTTTCTTTCTTTCTTTCTTTCTTTCTTTCTTTCATTGTTTCTTTCATTTTTTCTTTCATGGTTTCTGTCTTTCGTTCTGTGTTTCTTGTTGTTTCCTGTGTTTCCCCCACACGGGCCAGCCAACCGTCAAACAAGTACCAAACGGACATACACACACATATTTATAATATATATATAGTACGTATGTATATACATACACACACATATGTACGTCCGTGTGTGTGTGTGTGTCCCCACCTGGTGTAGGTGATGATAGATTCTGTTCACTTTGAGGTGGGCCCCTCTGTGTTTAGCCAGGGCTCAAGTGTGAGCTCTGCGCTCTTCCATGTGGAACATGCGTCATATCTGGCTGCGTTGAGGGATGGACCGGATGAGCTTGGGTTGGCCAACGCACGAATCAAATGCAAGTTGAAGGTGTTAAGCACCAGGCAACAGCCAGTTCCACTTTCTGCCCCTGTGCCCTGCTTCTGCGCTCGAGGCACAAAGAGACAAAGGACCGAGTGAGATGTTCCGCGGACGGGGATAGGTGTCAGCGGAGGGGCCACGACCGAAGGAATACAGTCGGCCCCACATTCACTCACTTCTTCAGTTGAAGGGTGAGCCTTCAAGCTTCCCCAAACTTTTCGGAAAGGATCATCAAGCTTCAATTGCTTTTGCAAGTTGTCACAGCAAGGCAGGGCACCTAGATTCGCGGTTAGCCTTGCACAAAAGGCCCGTGAAGACAAGATAAGATAGGATAAGATAGGATAAGATAAGATAGATAGATACATACATATCGCGGGACACATGATGGGCGAATTGGAGATTCGGTCCTTGCTCAGCTGCCCCAAATGTGGGACAGCGATCTTGAAGAGCCAAACTGGATGCAGCGTGGGTCTGCCTCACGCTGTCCGGGGCTCGAATTTGGGCTGGCGTTGCAAGAACGCTGGGCTCCTTGTAGCTACGAACCACATGCCAACGCGGCAACCAAAGCCCTCTTGCAGCTGAGTGGGGTCCACGTTAATGGCATTGGGCAAACTGCGGGTTTTGGATGGACCATGATGGACCTAACGCATGAAGGATCCAGTCTTCAGGTTACCCACTGGACGGTACGCAAATGAAGCGCCACATGCTGCATTGATTAGGCGAATAAACCAGGCGTTTTACTTGCGGCACGACAGTAAACAGAGTGAATTCAAAAAATCGAAAAGAGTAACTCACAAAATAATGCTTTTGAGTTTGAGGTTCCGTGGACCTTCCATTCCAGGAATTAGCTTCTGATTTAATTCTTGGCCCTTGCATTTGGGACCTTGGGATTAACTCTGGAGGTAATGCCCTGGGTGGCTGGAACCCTCATTCCAGGAATTAACTTCTGATTTACTTCTTTTCTATTGCATGTGGGACCCTGATTTACACGCATTCCAGGAATTAACTTCTGATTTAATTCTTTCCCATTGTATTTGGGACCTTGTGGTGAGCTCCATCATCATCATCATCCTCATCCTCATCCTCATCCTCATCATCATCATCATCATCATCATCCTCATCATCATCATCATCATCATCATCATCATCATCCTCATCCTCATCCTCATCCTCATCATCATCATCATCATCATCATCATCATCATCATCATCATCATCATCATCCTGATCCTCATCCTCCTCATCCTCCTCATCATTATCCTCATCATTATCCGCATCATCATGCTCATCATCCTCACCCTCAGCAGCCTCACCCTCAGCAGCCTCACCCTCAGCAGCCTCATCCTCATCATCATCCTCATCATCATCCTCATCATCATCCTCATCCTCATCCTCATCATCATCCTCACCCTCATCCTCATCATCCTCATCATCATCCTCACCCTCATCCTCCTCATCCTCCTCATCATTATCCTCATCATCATCCGCACCATCATCCTCATCATCCTCACCATCATCCTCATCATCATCCTCATCATCATCATCATCGTAATCCGCACCCTAGCTGGATTCAACAACCTCTCTTGCCGCTACATTGAAGCCGCTTCGGCTGCACAAGTTTTCTCGGCTCACAGCATGTACATCGAGACGTCGCATGAAGCTCGCAGTCCCTAGCCAAATACCGCGGCCAGTGACCTTCAGCCAGTTCGATTCGGGCTTTTCCTCGTCGAACGAGCCCGCTTCTGCAGCCATGGGGGAGGAAGTCGCCGAGAAAAGTGAGGAGAAGCCTGAGGCTCGCTCGCACCTGGAACACCTCAGTTTGTCCAAAGCGAATCGACCTTTTAACTTTTGACCTTGTGGGCTTCCAATTGTGGGCTCTCATTTTGAGGTCTCCAAAGCTCAACTCATTTTTAATGTCCAGGTCCTTTGCAGCAACTTACGTGCATTGATATGGTGGGTTGAAGTAGTCATTGTCCTTGTTTTTTGTTTTTTGTTTTTCTGTTTTTCTTCTGTGACATGCGTCTCGTTTCAAGGCGCATCTGCAAAAGGGACAGGAATACTTGCCCAGATTCCCAAAAAAATGCATTCTGTACAAAGTGGTCATCAAAGGAATCAAATTTACTCTCCTCGACATGCAAGACGGGGTTTTATGCAGTTTCCTCTGTTTTCATTGCGCGTGTGTTGCGGTAGTTGTGCGTATGTGGCCGCGCGCGCATGTGGGGGGTGATCAATACTCCTGGCCACCAAATGACCATGGGTAACATCATCTTTTTATAGTCATCCCATGTTCATCCCATGTTCATGGGACCTTCTCATCAACCCCCATGTGTCAAAATAGACCCCCCCCCAAATTAGCATGTTGGTGTCCTGCTGGCCCCCCGTGTGTCCATGTTTGTTGTGTTGTTGTTTTTGTTTGTGCTGTTGAGGAAGCGAAGGAGGAAGCGAAGGAGCCGAAAACCCCGGAGGAGGAAGCGAAGGAGGCGAAGCGCGCTGAGATCATGGCACGCGTGGCGGCCGCCAAGGCTGAGCGAGACAAGGCGAAGCGACTCAGAAAGAATCGGCCCTGTTGCTGCTGCTGGTGCTTCAAATAGATATAGATATATTAAACAAAAAGCATATCCACAATCATTTGCCTAAGAGTAGTTGTTGTGTCCCTTGTTGGGTTTAAAGGGAACCTACCACTACTGACTGTTTTTTCAGGGTGCTTAAGCAAATGGAAGAATATCAACACATATATGTGTGTATGCTCGTATATGCATAGATATCCGCATAGATATGTTCTGTTCATTTATGCAGAGAATATGTGGGTCCTGGTTTGCATGTGATGTCTGAAACTTGTGTTTCCGATTTGCAATATTGAACAAAAAATATATAGTTGAGTATGGTTAGAGAATGGGGAACTCGCTACAGAATTACCCCTAATGGAAAACCACAAGGGGAGGGTGTGTGTGCATCCCCCTGCACTGTTGGCGCTCAAAGTGCGCCCATGCAAGTCCAGCGATGGTTGATGCAGACTCTAGTGTAGGGTGTCAGAGCATGGTTTCCAAAAAACCGAGTTGGGGAAAAAGAGATGTGTGCGTGCATGAAGCTGCGAGGGATCTTCCCACATGTTAGATTCAGCACCAATGGAGTGCGAGTCTTGCAGTCCGAGACACGAGAATCAGATCTGCAGCATGTAGAGACAATGGGATACCTGGCCACAATTCAAAGCATGCTTCAGTGGGTTTGACATGTGCGACTTTTTCTTTGCTGGTACACTTTTTGGGCTTGATCGAAGCTGGAATCAAGGGAAGACCACCCATGTCGGGGTTCCCCCCTAATTTTGAGGCAAACCTGCATCACTGTTCTGACTCATGGAGCGCTGACCTGCCACAAGTGAGCGGGGGTTCAGCGCCTGCTGGCAGGCGGAAGCCCTACAGGCGTTCCAGGAAGCGAAGAAGAAGGAGATCGAGGAGAAGGGCACCGCGTATTACGGCGAGCACCAAGGCATCTGGTTTCTCTGAATCATGGTCGGCTTTAGGAAGACTCATGAAAACGCTTGGCAGCTTACATTTGGACCCCAACGCTACAGCAATGATGGCAAAGACGTCAAAGATTCAAATCGCGGGTTTAGGGCTGAACAGTGACCAAGAAACAGCCCTCTCGTCCTTCTGGCCTAGTTGGTTTGTGAGAGTGTGGGAGCAGCCGAGGAGTGCCGGCCACGTTGTATCCAGGTCTTCCCAAATTTGGATTGCGCCAAAGTGAGGTCGCGCGAATCCGCCCTTTTGAGAGCAGCCAAGCCCATTCTGTAGACTTCGCTTGCTGTTTGTTGGCTGCATGAAGGAAATTCAGGGCACGTCTGAGAGGAAGCGTAAATATTGGTTGGCCCGACCGAGCCTGACCAAGTTGTTTGCTTCCACAAGCTCACCGATCGCAGGCAAAACGCACGAAGGTTTCGTGGGAGATAGTTGATCTGACGTTGGATGTGTTTGATATCACTTTTCAGGCCTATGATAAAGAGCCAACCAACCAACAGGGTTGTTCAAGATGAATCATGAATCCTTATCCCCCTGAATGTACCAACGAACGATGGTTGAAACCTGCGCACCACCTTCCGACGGCCTGAAACGGGCTTTTGGCACCCCACCTCTGGGCGGCTGAGCGATGGTGCGGCAGAGAGCCAGAGAGAGAGAATAGTTTCAACCCGTGGGCCCAACCAGGGTTTCACCGGACGAAATTCTGCACCACCTTTTCAGAGACCCTGGAATGAACTTGGCTGCTATTGGGTTGGATCTTTAGACTTTAACTTTTTGGGAAATCAAGTTATGTTTTCCACCAAAGCCACAAAAAGTTAAGACTTTTGCAGAGGGGTCTCGCCAGCAACCAAGTGATAATGCCAAAAGAAAATCGTCCATCCACACCATGTTTGATAGACGATGGACCTGGACCCCGAAGAACTGGGAGAAGCAGTTCCACGTTGCGGGAGATGGGCGCCAAACCGTGGTTTTTGTTTCCGGTGGTTTAGTTTAGCTGGGTGCAGGGTTGTGGGACCACTCGAGGCTTATCCAACCACTTCTGTGATACAAGGCAATCCCCTCTTTATAAAGGGGGTTGGTCTTCGGGGGCCCGTTTTGTTGTATCACAGAAGTGGTTGTTTCCCGCAGCCCTGTCTGGGTGTTTTGGAGGGTAGTACACTACACAAGACCCTCCAGCAGGATTTTTGAGAGTTGCTCGGCCCTCTGATTCTGATTCCTGTCATTGGGGGGTCAAAGGTATGCCAAGGCGTTCTAGGACACCCTTTTCAAATGGTTAAAATCAAAGGGGAGTTCAAAGGAAAGCCATCTATTTTGGGGATTGGAGTGAGGTTGGTCGCCCAGGAAACCTTCCTGTGAAGTCATTGGCAAGTATCTCGCGGTATCACATCCCTCTCGGCACAAAAACTCGGACCGCTTGGAGCTTCCATGGCCCTTGCAACGTGGGGATATTGGCATTACCTCAAACAATGCCCTAACCCCTCCCCCCATGAGCATGACACCTACAAAAGAAGATGCGTGTACTGGAGTATGGGGTCGTCACACTGTGTTTAACGGGTAGTTGAGACCCCATGCCCGTCAGGCATCACTTGCGGCTTGGCACGGAGGTTCGGGCGGAGCCTTTACCTTGTCCAAAGCCATTCCCAGGCTTGGTGGTTGTCCCCAAAGACTTCACCTTTTGCCTTCCTTCTCCTTTTTGGCGGAGATCCTAACAGTCCTAACATGGCCTATGCTCCTTGCCCCACCGATCCGACCTAGTCAAAATGGAAGGGGAGGCCGTTGGCACTCGGAACTTAATATCTAGTTCAATTGTCTTTTGTGGGGTGGACTAGGCACATGGAATTTAGATCGAGCCCGAAGAAGGCCTGGGCTCTTCAAATCGAAGGCTTGAAACGGGTACCCTCGCAGGACAAAAAGGCAAAGCCTTCGCGGCTAATCTCGAGGCACGAACACCAGGACAAGCACAAACGCATGCGCACGGGCACCTACTCACACACACACACACCACATCCATGCACCAATGCTCCACACGCACACACGGAGACACGGACGCACAGAATTGAGAACCTGATCATTGTGCATTTGTAAGGTGGCGCCGCTGTATACACATTGAATTGACAACTGGCAAAGAACTCTACCTCCCCATTCTTTCAAAATTCTTGGGGCTCAAGCCATCGAGGTTTAGAGAAGGCACCCGGGCAGGCAAGACTACCCTTGACTCATGGTTGCTGAGCACGTTTGGAGCCGCTGTCGAAAAATGAGACGGGTAGATGAAGACCAGGAAAGAAATCGCACCTACTTGGATGGTCCGGCAGTTACCTAAGAACGGTTTGCGCTGGTTAAATGGGTGAACTGCCAGTTTGCCAACCCCGGACCATCAAACTAGCGGCCTGCCCAACGTGAGACGTCAGTCATCTAGCAAAACCGAGGTGACGCATGCGCGGGTGTGCCGATCTTCGGTTACCGCCACCCAGCGCAGTGGCAAGGGTTCCTTCTTCCTGTGGTCAATTGTTTGTTTGCTGTATGGTTGGATCCTTGCCCTTTACTGTTTTACGAAGATGCCTTTTCCGCACTGACTAACAACAGCTTTTGCTGAGACAGGGGGCAATAGCAAAGCGAGCGAGCTCTCCGAGGTTTTGGATTTGTAGCAGAAGGGCTCCTGTTGTAGAAAGGGGCCTGGGGGGATCTGGTTGCGTGCCGTTCGCTGCACAGGCGAAGTGTTTTGGGAGGTTGCTCGCCGTGCCTCTGCGATTTGCGGTTCGCAGGTTATCGTTTTGAGATGTTTTGCTTGGCGGCGCATGCAAGCATTTTCGCGAGTGGCATTTTTGTTGGCCCTGTCGTGCAGTCGGCTCGTTGTGTCAAGCTTAAAGTTACTCAAAGAGAGAGGTAGGGAGACAAATAGAACGAGATAACTCTGGCTAGATGGATTGGTAGATAGAAAGATAGACAGGTAGCTAGACTGAGTGGGTCTGGGCGGCCCGGCCGCAAAACCAATGCCTCGACGCCCCCCTGGCCACTTCAAGGTGCACCTTGTCCCTTGCTCGCTTTACCAGTGTCGCGCTTTACATGGTCAACCAGTACTTCCGCCTTTCGCGGAGCGGAAATTGCCTCTTAGCAAAGCCAGCTGCTGAGCTCCATGCGCACCTGAATGGTATTCGATGCAAGCCCCTTCCTTTTTTTTAGAGGACACAGTTCGCTTTTTCGACACATTAGGGTTTAGGGGGGGCCACTTTGCGGCACCCCAGCTTTCGTATCTCCCTTCTCAAGTTAGAGTAGACTTGGCTAGATTAGATAAAGATAGATGGATAGATGGATGGTTAGAAAATATTTGACTGATAGATGCTCGTAACAGGTAGGAAACAAGCGATACGAGTAGGATAGATGGACAGGGAGGCAGGTAGGTAGGTGGATAAAGACACAAGTAGGCGGAGAGATGTATAGACATGGGTAGACAAAATGGATGCACAAATACAGGCGTGATGGATTGGCAGGCAGATTGATAGATAGAAAAATCAAGAGGTCAATGAACAGGTAAATGGCTAGGCGGGGGCGCGCGCAATTAGTTTGCATTCGGGCAAGTTTTTTGAGTTATGCAGACTACAATGAATATTTGGAGAAATTTGGGTCCTGGCGAATTCGCTTTCAAGCTCTTTATGTTTTTGAGGATGTCGCTTTGCTGAGCCACTCTGTCGTCTGGCATGATTGACTATTGAAAAGTAACCACCATCCTGCTTTTTGCCGAGCCAGTTCACCTTGGTCTGGTTTTCAACCACCGAAGAAAGCCTGTCCGATGTTGCCCCTTTCCCATGAAAACAAGTGGCCCTTGGGCTGGTCACCTTAAACCTCAATTCTTTGTGAGTCTGCGTTCCATGTCCAGCTGGGCAAGGCTATGCTTGCAAGTCCTGCGCCTCCCATGACGTGTGCGAGTCCTGCTACGACGCCTGGGCGGGCGGCGCAGGCCTGGAGAGAGTCACTAGTTGTTTGGGCTCATGATGCCGGTCCATTAGCTGAAGATGACTGTTTGCAGTAAGCACATGAGTTATTCTGCTTTGATGTTGATGAGCTTAGTTCCCAGTTTGGAATACTTGAGTAACCCCCGTCCAGGTGGTCAGTTTTCCTTCAGGTCGGCCTTGTAACAACCCGCCAGAAAGGTCCCAACTTTTGATACATACCCATGAGGGGTTTCCTTATCATGAGGTCAGCTAGACCGGAGGCGGGGAAACGCATTGTTTTAATTGAAGTGGTCATGGTCCGCTGAGGCCAGAAGGGATCGACTGAAGCGGAGTGTCAGGCATTTGGACCATTTGTCCTGTATTTGGTTCCAAGCGCATCGGATGTGCAGCACGTTTCCCACGTGCCACGCCGGCAGGGGCTCGGTGGGTCTGACCTGGAGAGCTGAGACCGTGTTAAGGGTATCCTCTTGGGAAGCCAAAGTAAACCAACCTTGTCAGGAGTTCCCCGTTCATAGACAAACAACAAGCCCAAATGGGGCAGAGGTGGTCAAGGTTTTCTTTGAGTGTACCTTTTGGTGCGGTCTTGAGAAGCCAAATGAGAAGCCCGCCGCTTTTTGGGGCTCCGATTTCAGGGGTCATGCCCAACAAGCTGGCGAAGCAGACGCTGAGCACCAACGCCGCAGATCACTCCTTCAAGCTCTACAAGGCACTGGTCCGCGATTTTCCCTCCCTTTTGGGAGCCAAGGAAGTGGTTTTTGGGGACAAGGCCCGAAACCCTTGCACTGTTATTGTCGTGGGTATTGATATTTCTTGGGGTTCTGCTCATTTTGGTGGGCGATTGCACAAAAAGCAAGGGACGTGCTGAGGATCGATTCGGCTCGTTTGTAGTGGGCGGTTAGAAAAAAGAAGAGACATGCCAAGGATTGGTTCCCCCGAACGTAGCATGAAGCACCCTTTTGAACGTGGCACAGGTGAGTCTCCCTCACTGGAGGCTGGATAAGCAGTTGCACTGAAGCTCTAAAAATCTCCCCTTCATGAAGGGGCTTGTCGCAAGGAGCGTTGCCAGGTCTCCCAAAGTGATGATTTCTTTCTTGGGGGTTCCCTTATTTTTGTTTGGCAACTCACGTTGGCTTGCCCGGGTGCTGACTTGATGCTTCGGAATGGAGTTCGTATTTGTAGAAGCCGCAGCATATTCAGAAAATTGGCTAACGTGTGTGTGTGTGTGTGTGCCTGTGTGTTTCCAATCTCCTGTAGGTTTGCTCGCTGTTTCAGAGTCGTGCGTTGGCTGTTCCACCGAACCGGAAGAGTTTCACATTCATGCTTAGAAGGCCAACTCCCAGAACCCACGGTCCTTGACAAAGGACAAGTCGCATGAGCCTGTTCCCCTGAAAGTTAACACGGAGCGCCGAAAATTGGTTTTGCTTGCCTGAGAAGATTCCTTTTCCGAATGGGTGGCCGTTGAGTTCCATGTCGATTTTCGGGGAGGAACAATGTCTGCTTCATGCTTGTTGGCGAATTTGGTTCTCTTCATTCCCTTTCCAAACCACATCGAACATATCCAACACATATCTACTTCCCTTCCATTCACCAGCCTCCATCACGTGTCCGGCACCAAATGTTTACCTCGTCAGAGGATCAGACCTTCAAGTCTGTCGTGAAGTCCACGGGTGGCCCCACGGCGAAGTCAGCACCCAAGCTGAAGCCCAACGATAATTGTGCCCTGGCAAATTCTGCACTGCTTGTTGGGTGTCACGCTTGTTTTGTTGTTTGTGTTTCTGTGCTGGTTCAAGCAAAACCATGCAGATGAACATGTTGGTACACACGTATAAGCACCAAGCAATGCCACGCACGCTACATATATTATATGTGCACGCCCTGGAATTTCCATATGTGTTTGTTTCTGCTTCTTGCCGAGCAAGCACATATTTTAGGCGTTTCGTTGAAGAACACCGTTTCATTGCAAAAGCGCGGATTGAAAGTTATTGCAAACATGTCTGCAAAGTCGGCTGGGAAAGTCGCATTTAGGTTGGGGAAAGTCGCCTTTGGGTGGGGAAGACTCGCCTTTTCAACTTTATGGGTTTCGCCTAAAACACAAGTTGCCCAGAGGGGAACAAAGGCGCCACCAGCAGCAAAGGGCAGTTTTTGCTGAAAATGCAGAAATACAGCACCTAAGGAAGATCCAGGTATGTACTGATCTTAGACATCGATCGAGTTGTTGCTTTATTTGCCTAGGCCGCTGCATTTGCATATAGAATATTGATTTCAGTCATGAGCACGTTCCTGCAAATGGGAAGGTCTCCTTGGAAACTGACCATCGGTCCAATATTCCCGAAGAAGCGCGGCACTATGCGTGGCATCAGGTCCAACTATAGAGCTCTTTGTGTATGCAGGGCCCACTTCTTTAAAAATTCATTGCAAGGAGTCCGCAGGGTCACTTTGCACATGACCGAGCTTGGGCCAACTTGGTAGCTCCAACTCTGTGTAGTAAATGCTGCACAGGCCGGTCTTGTTCGAAAGCCTAAGGTGATTGTGGCTCCGGCAAGAAGCGACTTGGCTCAATTGCAGCATGCCAAGGCAGCGCACAAATGGGCTTGCCTGGAAGAAAACCAGCAGGGAGAAGGTAATGAGTGAGCTTTGATTTGTTACATCCCCTGTTTAACATGCAGAAGCGTGTGCGGGTGTTGCCCTTAGCGAAGCTGCGAGGTACAAGAAATGCTGCATGAACAAGCAGTGAGCTGTTCCCACGCACACTTGCTGGCGCCGTGCATGCTGGAGCGTGCATGGGCCAAGAAGAGATCGTTTGGCTGCGAGGGCCGTTCGATATAGCTAGCTCTTGACCGCAGGTCTGCCAATCTATAGGCTCGCAAGGGTGGCAGCATGCGGAAAATGGTGAAAAATGCTCGGCAAGGCAGCAGCACGAAAGGCAAATGTCATTCTTCAAGCATTGCCAAGCTTCCCCCCGACACCCAGGCTGACTCATGAGAAGTGCAGGTTGGGGGTTCTATTTGAGGGAACTGCAGCTGAGAGTTTCTCCCCAAATTTGGCATTTCGGAGCCTTGGGCATGGGATTTCCTACAGGCCCAGGTCCAAAAGGGTCCCTGCACCTGGACCTGAGACGCGGCTGACTTGACGCGCGCTCGCACTCTTTCTGCTCTTCCGCAGCGGGCACAAAGTGTTTCTCGGAGCGCGCGGGCCGATAACATGCGACAGCCTCGGGCTACCTGCTAGTCGCGACTGGGGTGCTAGCCTGTGTGCCTGTTTTCCTGCACCCCCAAGCGCCCCCACACAATTTTCCTTTGTGAGCACAGGGGGGCCTAATTTGCTGTGTTATTTTCCTGGGTAGGGGGTGGGGATCTGTTTAGAGACAACATGAAACACTCAAGCCCCTTTTGTTTGGTTCATGCTGATGCGTACTCATGTGCGCGTGTGTTTGCATGCCATGACAACGTCATATGCCTGCAGCACCTGAGAGTCTGATCTGGACGGGCCATGACGATGACAGTTTAACATTTCAAAGAAAACTGTGAAGTGACCGCACCAGAAGAGCACGCCCCTGACACCAGGTCTGCCGCATCCACGATGGATCCTGTTTTTTTGTGGGACCCCTGATTTTCACAATGGCTCACAAAAGCTAAGGGTTTGTAGATCGCATGTCCACCTTGAAGAATCAAAGGGCGGGTTGTGAAGGGAAGTGCCCTGTAACTTTGGTGCATTTTGCTTGGAAAGTTAGGACTTTAGCTTTTGGCCAACTGATGGATTTTCCATTAAACCACGAACAGTTAAACTTTTAGCAGGGTTACAGAAAGCAACATAGTTAATTAGTGAGTTCCTTCTGCCCTTTGCCGGCAGAAACCGCCGATCCGGAAGGGGGTCAAAGGTGTTGCACCCCTTACGGTTCAAGCCTGACGCGGCTCCAAGGTTGGCTTGGCACTGGTAGGCCAACGAATCGGTTTCGATCGCTCGAGGTTCAAGTAGCCCTGGTTGATTGCCAGGGATGTGTTCCCTGCTGCTGTTCCCTGTGCGGGTGACACCGCTAAAGCCCAGAAAAGTTTGCAGAACCCTAGGGGACCCATCAGAGAAGATTCCAAGATTTTCTTGGAAGGTGTGGAGCGGGCTGCACGATCCTCCCATTCATGGCTACGAACTCGTTCTTTGTCCTTTTGCTTTCCTTTCGCCCAAACAAGGAGAGGACTGGAAAGGACCAGTGAGAACGGGATTCAGAACCCAGGGCGCCCCTCAGAAACACCATCCAGCAATTCTTCGGCGAAAGTCCTGCATGGAAATATGCGGTTCTGCTTTGCAGTTTCAATATACTCAAGTGTGACAATGATACACTTCCACTTGCTTAAGAATTTGTTGGATTTCCCTTTGTGTTTTTAAAGGGGATCTAACAATACTGGAAATATGTTGATTTTTCCAAGAGGGTTAAGCAAATGTACGTACAGTATTTGTGTTGCCGGCGGGCGTTAGCAGCCAGCGAAGTTCCGATTTCACGTTGCAAGGCTGCTGCGCTGCAAGCATTGCAAGGATGGTCAGCACCATGCCTAGCCCCTGAAACGTGGCGTTGGGGAGAGAGTGGGATTCCATCAGTTCCATTTTGTGGGCACCGGCCGGCCCTCCCAACCAGGAGGGATTGTAAAACCTGCGCCGACGCAGCGGTCAAGGCAAGGTTTATGTGTTGATTTGTTTGTCTGTTTGTTTGCGTGTGTGTTTGTTTGGCTCATGTGTTATGTGCTTCATTCAGTTGTTATGTTGCTTCATAATACTTGTTGTTGTTGCTGCTGCTGCTGCTGCTGCTGCTGCTGCTGCTGCTGCTGTTGTGGTTGTGGTTGTGGTTGTGGTTGTGGTTGTGGTTGCGGTTGCGGTTGTGGTCGTGGTCGTGGTCGTGGTCGTGGTTGTTGTTGTTGTTGTTGTTGTTGTTGTTGTTGTTGTTGTTGTTGCTGCTGCTGCTGCTGCTGCTGCTGCTGCTGCTGCTGCTGCTGCTGCTGCCGCTGAAAACCATGATGGGAAGACCACGGCTTGTTTGTCTTTCTTGTTCTAGTTTTGTAGCCAGGGTCTTTCTTTTTCTGGCTGTGGCATTGAACTGAAACCCTGGCAGCGGCCGGCGATGTCCATGTGGAGGTGGAGACGACTGCTTATGCTCTTCTGACTTTTTCCAGGATAGCGCATGACTCATGACTACTCGTGAACAAGCAATCAAGCCATGAAGCCGTCAGCGCAGACGGCTAGCGCTTAATCAACTAACATCAGCGAGCGTGTGATTAAGCGAATGGGGCAAGCGGTTAAAGCCATCGGGGCAAGCTGTTGAGTGATTAGGCGACCTACGTCAAGCGAGCAAGCGATAAAGCTATTACAGAAAGCACTTAGTCTAGCGGCGTAATGGCTTAATAGATTTGCGGAACGGCATAAGAGCTGCATCGCGCCGAGAACGTTGTGAGCCCGGAATCTAGCTGCGTGTGTCGAAAAAACAACAATCTGAGCACGACGCCGCGCAGCGTCTAACAGCGTAACAGCTTGATAGCTTCATCTAATGGCGTAACAGCCTACCCCTAAACTTCCTCGACCAGTACGTACATGTGCCAGGGGCAACGGCTATTTTTTGTTCTGGCTCAGCCATTTTGGGTGCGCGACCAAGTTGGTGGCTCATTTTCGAAGGGACTCTGGAAGATTTACAGAATTTGGTGTAAATCTCGCAGCCCATGAACAAACCATTCACAACCACACAGTCATGTCACAGGGAGGTTGGGGGCAACGCACTGAGATTGTCTAGTCCAGGGGCAAACCATGCTGATCAAATTGCTGTGCGGCATTTTTTGGACGCAGGTGGGCCGTTGACAAACCGTGGAACAACCGTAGAATTGACATTTGTTGCCGAACAACGGACATAATTTTGCTGTAGAACGGACATTTTTTGGGTGCACCGTCATGGGTTGATTTGTGCATCAATTTATTGTGGATCGACCTGTTTTGCAGCCGTTGAATCACTTGTTTTGGCTTCACGTGGGGCCCACATTGAACCAATCACGCGCTAGACTATACTGACAGATGAGAGTATGCTGGCATCAGGCAAGGCTGCCCTACTGACAACGAATACTGCAAAAGAAGTGCCTTGCTCGGCCACGAGTAGTCGCCGTCTGAAGTGAACATGATGAAATATCGCGACACTGTTTCCAAACCATCAAACAATTGCCTTTTCCAAAGGCATGTGCTTTCCTACCTCCGCACCGCTCAACGGCTTGTGTCGAAAACGCGACCATGTTTTTGGGTATATTTCCTTGCTTGTGTGCATGTACTTCGTGGAACCCAAAAAATTGGAACCTCCCCTCCACCCCAACCGGGCCCCAAGCTCGCAGGTCATGGAGGACAGTGACTCGGAATCCGAGGATGCGACCAACGAGTCGCAGCACGATGAGGCGCGGATCGATTTTTGAACTTCAGGTGTTCCGTGAACAGCCGACCACTTCTTGGGATCTCTGAAGTGGTTTTCTCACTTTTTGGGAAAATCATTTTAGTGGCAGAGCGTCAGTATTGAGAAAAACTTATGAAGCCTTTAAACTGCGTACACTGGGTTGCGCCCAGTTGTCGCAGGCTTTGTGGGCGCACATGGGCAGCGTCGACGGTTCCAAGAACTTGCCCGTCTTGAAATTCAAAAACATCCTCAGGTTGCTGTTTGACTTAATTTGGCAAGCCTGCGACCTTCAGAGGTTTACCCCAAGAAACCCAATGGAATTTCGGCCTCCAAAGCCGAGTTCCTGTGGGTGCCTTTTTAGGGTTGGCGTCGTGGCGACTCAGGATGAGAGCGTGGACGAGGCCCCGATGGCCCGGACCCCGGCAAACGCTCCCGCTTATAGCGAGTTCTGGTCGATAAAACAAGCTTATGATGATAAGGTTCCCTCCGTTTGCCCTTTCAACAGTGACAATTTCAAGGGAAACCACCTGGAAATTGCAGCTTTTGACGGGGAAATCCAGTGACCCTGGATGAAGGTTCTTTGCTTGGAACTTGCTCTCTTCTTTCAACAAGCAGAAATATGGAGTGATCGGCGTTGATTGTGCTGGGAGCGTGGAAACGTGGCCACCAGTCATCGAGTTGAGGCAAGGAAGAACAAACAAAAGGCTGGAATGATTGTAAGCCAATTGCAGCTAGGTGTTCTTGGGTCAGCTTTTGGGTCAGCTCGGGTCGGATATGTATGGATGGCACTGGCTTCCGTTTGCTTCTAGTCATTTGCTGTGTGCAACTCTTCAACCATTGGGTTTCTATTTTCTAGTCTAGGCTTTTTTCCCCGCAGTCAGCTTATTTAACAGCGCCATTTCACCTTGGTCGAACCCCCTCCCCCCGCAGCGCCCACAAAGGAGACATTGGGCTAGATGGCCCAAACTAGCAACTCAGAAGTGCATAATATGCACGGTGTGAGGGACTCCCCGTTTACCTGGTTGCAAACGGAAACCAAAAGGAAGCGAACCGTTTTGGGGCTGCCCTAGTTTGACACATTCCCATCACACACACACATACTATACACTTGAGGGTGTGGTTTTGGAGGGCACCTTTCTTTCTCAAATTGGTTTAAAGGGCTCCCTATTTTGACACATCCCCATGCGTAACATGCATTTGGGCGAGTTGTTCCCAGCTCATCCTGGGAGAAAGGTAAAACGAGCTCACCTAAGATGAAGGCTCTTTGCTGGGGTGTCAAAGCTTCCGACTTGCGCATTATAGACCCATTCTAGTAATTTGGCCAGGTACATACTAGTATGCGCATCTTGTGCTTGTTCGGACTTGGCGCTTTTGGTTTCACTTCTTTGTGTTGCTTCTGTGCTTCATTGTTCTTTGTTTCCTTGTTAGTTGCAGTCTTTTGTGGTGTGCTAGTCAAACGGTTTTTGCTAGGGTTGGCTTGGCCTCAGGTTAGCACCAAGGATTCGGCGACCGCATCCCCGGAGGCCGAGGTTTTTCGCCGCAGATCAGTCCAAAACTCCCAAAGGCCTCCCAGGTGCTTTGATGGAGGTTTGTCTGGGGGGGCGCGTAGGGGGGGAGTGGACAAGATGGCACAGACAGTCTGAGTCCCGTTCCCCCCCCGATTAGAACGTGAAAAGGGGGGGAGGAATTCATCAGGATGCAGGGATGACATCAACGAGCTTGGCTGCTTGAACTCGCCAGGGTAGTAATCAAGCTCACGGTACCTTGCACGCAAAATCGGAGCTGACAAATCTTTCCTAAACTGAGACTCGCAAGGCGGGTCTCCCCGGCCCGCCTCTCAGCTTCCCTCCTGGGTATGTGACATGTGTTGACATAGGTGTCCTTTTTGGTTGTTTTGCTAGAAAATAGATGGCCCTGGTTTACCTGGTGGTTTCATCATCTACCAGGGAAACCCATCTACTTCCCCTAAAATGATATCTATGTGTGTTGAAATTTGGCATTCCCTGGTTTTCCATATTAGTTGCTCAGCCAAAGAAACCAGGTCGTTGCTTGGGAGCCGCAAGGCGTGCGTGCAAGGAACTGAAGGGGACGAAGGAAGGCGGACAGTCCCTAACACCACATGAGCCACAATCAAAACCCGGGTAGATGAAGGTTAGTAAGGGACACTCCCAGCCAGAAACAGCTGCGGCCGCCTTTGTATTTCCTTACATGGTTCCGGGTCAACCATTTTAATACCGGGCTTTGATTGTGACTCACATGCCCCCTAAGAAGCCTAAGTCCCTGTGGTCACTGCGCACCTCTCGGGTCATCTTTCGCTGCTGCAGGAAGGCTGCAGGAAGGCCAAATAGTCTGCTCTTATGCTTCCATGTTTATCTTGTTGTTTAGGACTGCCATGATTATGGGCCATTTCAATCATCAGTACTGTTCTATGTTCATTCGTTTGTTTATCATTATTGGGCATGAGGTTAAAGCATGTTGATAGATCCTTGCTTTTTTCCCCCAACACATAGTTTTCAAGATTCAACACACTTTACACTTGAGGTTGTCAGAAATGTCAGAAGCTCTGCAGATTTGGTGCCCCGACCCCAACCTACGGATTTTGCCATCAAGCTGTCTTTGCCCCCCGTGTTTGACAACCTTGCCTTTGTTGCTTCTGCAATTGTCCGACCCCCGCTTTGCGAGCTGGTGCTCAGGGAATGCAGGAATGAACCTGGGGATTCCCTGAAAGGAAACCACCAGTTGGATGGTTTGTTTGTTTCGGGTATTCTCATCCCCTGCCTTTCGAAAACCAGCACGTTTTGCCAGGTGAAGGATGCAATGACCACCAGCTGCAGTCAAAAATACGGCCTTCCCCAAAAGAACAGGTCACCTCATCCTGGATCAGCTGGGAGCTGAACAGCCAGCCTGAACTGAGAAAAAAAAGCAGTAGGTTGTGAATCCAACTCCGGCTAGACCTCTTGGTGAAGCCCCCATTTTGCGCCACTCTCTTTCTCTCCCCCGGTGAAGGGCCCAGCAGGGAGGCCCCCCCCATGGCCGATATGCCCCTGACGTGTCAGGAGCTGCGGGCCCTAGCGGCGAACTGCTGCACGGATGGGGCGCAGCTGCTCAGCGCGGCGCTCGGGGCGGGGGAAATTCAAAGGGTTGGTTGAGGTGGCAGGGGGGGGGGGTGAAGGGGGGGGGGAGTGAGGGGGCGAGTGGGGGAGGGAGGGGGGGTGCCGGGGCCGGGAGGGGGGGTGCCGGGGCCGGGAGGGGGGGTGCCGGGGCCGGGAGGGGGGGGTGAGGGGGGGTGGGGGGGCGGGTTGCCACATGCTGACTTTGACACGTGCAGTAAATTCACTTTTGGGCAAAATGTTTGTTCAAGCGAATCCACTGGGGTGAATTGAAGCTCATGGGTTCCCATGTGGAAGCCACCAAGAGAACAGCTGAGAAAGGTTCCCAATGCTTTGGGGCCGCTAGCATTCCTTTGCTTACCCTTTGACGACACCCAACCCTTGAAAAATGACACCGTTTTGAAGGTTCGGGTGGCCACCATTTGTGATAGGCCAAGCAAATCCAACTGATGAACTCTTCATGGGGATGGGGATCCCGCCGTCGCATTATGTTCCACAAAATAGGTTTGTGAGGCATGGGCCGCGGGGTGGCTTCGCCTTGATGTTGCATCTCTTGGTTTTCCATGACTTGGCGTGGGTTTCTTTGCGTTGCAATGCCCGTCTGCCCTGGCTTTGCCCTATGCTGCGCTTGCACCTAGTTTTTAGATTGCACAGCTTTCAAAGTGCTTCTTAGGCCTTAGCCAGGGGTGTTGACCCCATTTAGGCACATTTCCGGATAAAACCGTGTTATTTTGAGCCATTCTGGGTCATTTCCCAAGGGTGTAATCCCAGGGTGTAATACAAAAAAAAAATCAGAGAGTGGCGCGCTGGCCGGCCTTGGCTGGCTGGCGCACGCGTGTCTCAACAGGGCTTAAAATCTGGAATGTTCTTGCTGGGTTCGTTTGTTTGACGACTGCTTCGGAGGGTTCGTAGCAGTAGCTGGGGGCCGCTTCCCTAGAGGTCTGGCTTTCGGTAGAAGCGCAGAGAAGTCCCAGGTGTGCCTTTTCACCTTCTTACGGAAATTACGGGAGCAATTCTCAAAGTCAAGACGCGGTTGTTTGTCCCTTTTCCTCTTTTCCTTTAGGGGTTTAGAGGCCAACCTCTCAGGAAACCTTCAGGCCTGCAGGGGTGTGACCGCACCATCTTGCTGCAGTTGCAATGCGGGACTCCCACCAAACATGGCAGTGCGCTCAGCGGCTTTCCCAAAAGCAAAGACCTCTCTTGAAGCGATTTGCGTACTTTGCTTGTGCTTCTTGGAAGGGCAACTCAGCATCCTTGGCAAAGTCCCCCGCCGTCCGACATCTGGGTGTGTCTTTGTTAGAGGCCACCCTTTTGGGTTGGTATTGAAGGGAAACGAGAGTGCTATCTCATGTCCTCTCTTTCTCTTTCTCATGTCCTCTCCGTCCTTTTTGTAGCTGGGTTTGGAACGGAGAGGTGAGGACCAAGCTTGACTGCTATTGGTTCACTTTTTGGAAAATAGTTGTGTTTTCCACTAACCCCCCAAAAAAGTTAATCACTTTTTACAGGGGGGTCCTCCTTGCAGCAACTAAGCAAGAGGGAGGGTTCCCCTACTAAAAGGTACCCTTATTCTAACCTCTCTACTGGAGGACCTAGAAAGGAAACGAAGAAGGACAGTCCCCGAATTTCGACCCCAACGTGTCCGAGGAAAGGGCGAGATGGAGGAGGCACAACAACAGCTCCTCCGCGGCCAGGCACGGCAGCAGGATATTTTTTGGCGGCGGCGGTAAACGGAAAATACAAAAAATACAAAATGGCGGAGTTACTGTGGATGGTTGCGAAATCCGTTCACACCACGAAATGAAACCATGGTTGAAACCATAACGTTTGTTGGTATTTACAGGCCCCACACCCTCCCCTCTACCCTACCTCCTACTCCCCCCCTTCCTAGGGTGTAGGGGGGTAGGGGGGAGGGGGGGGGAAGGGATTGCTTTTGAAATTTATGTTTAGGGGCTGAATGTAGGCCAAAATCATAGAGCAAGTGGCAGCCAAAGCTGACAACATGATTTGGTGCCCAAGGGTTGTAGACCCCATGTTGAGGTCTGTTTTGGGTACTGAAGGAAAGCAAGGTTTAAGATCCGATGGATTTCTCCGCCTGGACTGCAACCCGTGCTTTGTGAACCGTCCAAAGCCAGGGCTGGGCTGGGCGAAGCTTTGTCTGCTAAGGTAGCTTCGAACCCGGGTATCCGCCAACGTCCAAATCCTTACGCCAACCTGATCAAACATGGCGGGGTTGACTTGTGCAACGCTGTTGGGGCCAGTTTGATTGAAAGTCAAGGACCTTCCACTAATTTGAGTGTGGTGCTCATTTACTCATTCGCCAGTGGACTTTGCCTAGGTTTTTAGAAGAACACGTTCAACCCCTCCTGCTAAGGAAGTTAGAGAACCCTACTGTGGATGGAACATATCCTGCACCAACTGCAGAGAGGGAATGAAACCTATGAGTCCTGGGATAAACCACCTACCAACTCGTGCAGGATTTTGTCCATCCAAGTTTAAACTTTGACGTGTGCGCCATGTGAGGCGCATATTTCATTTGAAGGGAAGTTCTACGTTTCAGGACGTTTCAGGCATTCGGCCCCGTTGAAGCCTTGCGAGATGAGCAGTGGGAGGTAGGCACCAGACTACACATCCCAAAATCACGTGTTGCCAGTGTCGACGACCCTTTGTTGTGTTTCTTACGCGTGCAGTGCTCAAAAAGAAGATGTCAAATCATGTGGGACCTCGGACCCTTGATTTCTCAATTAAAGCGGTCGCAAAAACACCCACAGAATGGCATCCTCCTTCCTTGGTGATTACCAGCCATCCGGTTCCTTAGCTTGTCAGCTTTTTGGTGTTTGGTGGGGATTTCCATTTGCCCCACTCAAATTTAAACTTTTAGCAGGGGATCTCCGGACAGCCATGGACAGCCCAGTTTCACAGAACTTGATTGCTTCCCAAGTTTCTCGGCCGACGCGTCGGAGGTTTTCGACCAGCCCAGTGACCCTTAAAAGCATTGGCCCCCTGGCCGATCCCCAATCCCAAGCCAAACAAGGAGAATCGATCATCGGTTGTTTTGGGGCAGAGGACTTGGTGGTGTTTAGTGGTGTGCATTGACTCACGCATAGTTCGTCAAAAACTTTTCGGGGGGGATCTGAGGAGTCAAACACTTTTAGAAGGGGAAAAACTGAGGGCCCAGTTTTGAGCCCCCAAACTCCACCCAAAACTGGGGGGCAAAAGGCGAACTCCGCCGAACTGGGCCAAACCGCGAAACCGCGCCAGACCTTGCTGGAGCGTGCAGAGGCGGCCTCCAGCCAAAGCCTCGGTGAAGTCTTCGGAAGGCGAACGCTCGAACGTACCAAGCCAAACCAACGACCGACTAGAGGCTTTCCAAAGGACCCCAAAAGCAGTGGACGTTGTTTTTTTCGTGTTTGTTTTGTTCTCTGTCACTGTTTTTTCTGTTGTGTGTGTGTGTTGTGTGTGTTGTGTGTGTGTTGTGTGTGTTGTGTGTGTGTGTTGTGTGTGTTGTGTGTGTTGTGTGTGTT
>CAUJNA010002224.1:1822619-1882619 GCA_963377175.1 Effrenium voratum | reverse complement strand
CGCAGTGACAGTTGTTACTTCTTCATGTCTCCTACGTAGCAACCAGTTCACCTTTTGGGTTCCTTCATTTCCCCTTTCAACCGCGCGACCATGATGAGGGTTGTGGGAACTTGGGGTTGCGGTCCACTTCTGCAGAAAAGTGTTGTTGTTAAACAAGCGCATGTTTGGAGTACGAGGCCTGGGAATCGCCCTCCATCCCAAGTTCCGGCAGGCGCGCGAAAGACTTCGACAATGCCATACAGCAGCTGCCGAGCTGGCGTGTCTTTGTTGTACCTTCCCGCAGGGTCGCATGGAACATGGAGCCCAAAAGAAGCCCAACCGAATTTTTGTGGAGTCAGCCCTTTAAGGGGGGGGGGGGGGCAGGTTAATTGGCGGTGGAAAAGCAAAAAAGCGCTTGGCTGCTCCTCGAATGAACCCAGTACCAGAAGCTCACCCTTTCGGAACATGGCGAGTTCCCAAGAGCACTGCTTAGATGGTCCTGATATTTGCGACATGGCGAAAACCTTAGATTTCCCGTTGCCTGACCTTAACTGGGATTTCATTGGGGGGGACCAACGACCTAACTCCGAGACCATCTAAGTCGCCGAAAGTGGACGGCTTGTTACAAGGGCCAACGGCCAACACAGTAAATGACCCATGCCTGATTCTGAGGAAGCCATGCAGGGACAGATATTTGCCCCACTTTGTAAGCAGCTTCAAACAAATGAAGTCATGATCATAGGAAAATTACACGGACACCCTTAGGCCCTTAGCCCAGGGCGATTCCGACAGATTCCGAGCCAGGCAGCTGGCGCTCCAATACCACCAGGCGGGGGGGCTGTGGTTAGCATGGCCTTTTCCACAGTGTAGTGGCTCTGCCTCCATTTGCTTAAGAATATGTTTATTATTATTATTATTATTATTATTATTATTATTATTATTTTCCCTTGTTGGTTTTAAAAGGGATTCATCACTACTGGACTTTTTTTAACTTTTCCTGGGGCCTTAACCAAATGGAAGTCTGTAATGGTCGAAGCACAGACCTTCGAAGGCACAGCCCTCGTTACACTGCCCCTGACAGGTGTCTCGGAGACTGTTTTGGTTTTGCACCAGTGGGGTGAAAGCAGATGACACAATGCCTAAGCACCGTAAAGTGAATTTCTAAACCAACATGGGTTGGTGTTGTGCCAACCAGTTTCAGAAATTTGAAAAGCCGCAAGGGATGAATTCCTAAGGGCTTGCGAAAGCCAGCCACTCAAACTGCCGTTTTCGGGGGTGTCACTGGCATCTCGATTGAACTTGGGTCACGTTAGTTGTTGTGGTTCCTGCAAGAGGCATCATGTTGCCGTCATCCAACCACTATGGCTTCCTTTTTTCCTTGTCGTCCCCTAAGTTCCTTCCCTTTACAAAGCCGTAGCCAATAGTCTCCCAGACCTCTTGTGGAGCTTGTCCTTCCTTTCATTTTGCTCTTGCGGCTTGGGTTCCCGCTAAAAGAAGGACGCTGCTTTTCCTATTGGCCACTGGTCTGGGACATTGTCACATTGACATGGACTAGCCTGGTGGACAATTTCACCAAGTTGTTGGAGAGCTAGCGCAAACTGAAGAAACGTGACGGTTCACTATTAACCCTGCATCACATTCCGGGCCTCTCGCCTTTGCTTGCTCACCAAACAGTGACTGCGAGGTCCGGTTGGACGCAGAGAAGGCGGCCCTGCTGGCAAGTTTGTGCCGCACAAATGGCAACGCCGAAGAGAAAGAGGCTGAGCGTCGGTTTTTTATTTTGATGCATGCCCGCCCCCCCTCCCCTCCTCCCCTGCCCCCACCCCCTTTCCCCCTCCTTCACCTTCCTTCCCTCCTTCCCCCCTCTTCCCCCTCCTCCCCCCCTTTGCGCCCCCCCCCCCCTCCCCCCCTCCTTTTGGCAAGTGTGGCTTGCGGCCGCGTTTTCCAGGCCCAGTTGGATGCGCCCGACCTTCGCACCCTCGCAGCTCGGCTCTATGGAGTGACCTTTGGGGGGTCCTTTTGGACACAAGTTTGTTTACTTTGGCCTTCGTGTTTTCCCTCTGCCCAATTTTGGCCCACCTCTTTTCCCTTTCAGTGGTTCCCTACAGGGACACCTTCACCCGCTTGAAAACTTTTGGCCGCTGCGGTGCTTAAGCTGAGGTTGCGGCACACTTGAACTTGGCCTCCTGCCATTTGGAGTCGGAGGCGCACTATGCTCCGACGCTTCCTGGGCGCGGCAAAGCCCTGGCCGAAAGCCCTCGAGAGGCGACCCTCTTATGTCTTGCCGAAAGCTGAGGCGACCCGCTCAGTCTGGGTTGCTTACAACTATATGGTCTGCTTTTGGGCTGGATCCTGAAGCCTTTAACTTTTTGGGAGAAGCAGCAAAAGCTTACACTTTGTGCAATCAAATGATCCATGTGCCAAATGGTTGTGGCTTCCCTCTGTGGCAGATTGCGGGCTGGGATTGGGGGCCCGCACGTTTGAACAACCCAGTCAGCAACCTGTTGCACACGCTTGTCGAGTAATCCAGTGTTGTATGTTGCCTGCTCGCTTCTTGCGGCGCACCCCACCAGAGACTCATTTGCTTCCCATAGTTATGTGCAGAGGACCTGCAATGGATGGGAGTGATTAGCATGTTTGTCAGTCCTCAGCCCAGTCTGGGGCCTGCAGGACTTCCCTACTTCTTCTGATGCGAGGCAAATACGATACTCATGCAAGAAAACCACGAGGAATAAGATTGGCCCGTGGCGTATGTTACAACTACACGGGCAGGCTAGAACACTTGTAGAAACAGATTCGACAGAACCTCGGCTAATATGGCTGGTCTCAAAATGGTGAACGCCCAAAAATGGGTAGTATCCTTATTCTGATTCTTTTGGTTTCCGTTATAAGCCTGAGAAGAGTACCCACAATTTGGCGTGCTGAGCCGGGTACCTTCTGCATGGTTTGGTGATGTGAGTTTGTCTCATGGGTGAACCCTTTCGTTTTCCACTGAGCCAATCGGGCCCTTCGCATTTTGAACACCTGGCATTTTTTGTGATTGCCGGCATGCTCCCAGAATCGTTCTAGTATAGTGCCGGCATATGCTTAGCCATATAATATATGTCCAGCATATGTTCAGCTAGGATATGTCTGGCATCATCCTAGCACCTGTCTTGCATGTATTGACACGCTAGCCGGCCATGTTTGTAGCATGTGTCCATTTCGTAGGTGCGTTCCATTTCAGGACCCTCTCACGTCCACATCCCGTAGGCGCCCGGGCCAGCGCTGAAGCACGCGTCCATGGCGGCCGGGGCGCTTGGGCGCTTGGGTGCTGCGAGGCCCAGCTGCTTGGGTGTTGGTTCCTTTTTCTGCATGCTGGGTACCATGTTGCAGACTGAATAGTTTTTGAATGTTTGATGTGTTGCATGCTGAATAGTTGTGAATGGCTCGCTCTATGTTTGCTTACATGTTTATTGATCAGGCCCCGCAATAAATATGCGCAAAGGTTTGCATACATACGAATTGCAAGAATCCCCAAACTGGGGTGAGCTCATTTTACTTGCAGCCCAGTCATGATCATGACCATTTTCTCCTAACACGGGACATACGAACTGAGCTTTGGCCAAGGAAGCATTTAACAGTGTCGCTGTGGCGGTGCCTGGACGGCCTTTTGGCACACAAGTAGTTCGCCATGGTGCAACAGCTTGGCCAGGGCTTGTGCATAGCGCCCGTGTTGCCCGTTCACCAACAGATTGGCAACCCAATAAATTCCACATGGGTGTGCCTCAAAATTAAAGGGAGGTGTTTTTTTTCCTTTTTTCTTTGGGAAATGTTGCTGGATTTTAGCTTATCTGGCTTCTTAGCTTCTTGGCTTTTTGGCCTTTGGCTTCTTGGAGTCTGGGCCTTTTTGGCTTCTTGGCTTTTTGGCTTCTTGGCTTTTTGGCTTTTGGCTTTTGGCTTTTGGCTTACTTTTTTGGCGGCTTCGGCTTTCGGCATCCTCCTTGGATTTTTGGTTGGTGGCTTCTTACCTCCCAGGTTTCTGCAGATGGGAGGGGCTGCGCCCCAACCCCCCTGCTTCAGTATAGGGCTGTTGTTAGGCTTTGTGATGACCTCAAAAGGCGATCCGACAATTCTGAACGAACCCCAATGAATCCAATGCCCACCCCTAAAACTAAACCTATGTTTGGCCCCAAAACCACCTTACACCAATCCTAAACCACCGCTAAACCCACCCTAAACCGCCACTTAAAACTAGAACCAACCTAAAAACCAAACAGCCAACCCTAAAGAAAACCTAAGGAAACCTTAAACCAGCAAGACTCCCTTAAAAAAACTTCCAAACAAACCCACTCTAAACCAGAAATGAACTATCCCTAACCAACTCTAAACCTACCCTAAACCAACCCTAAACCCCCAACCACCCTAAGCCAATCCTTAAACTCACCATGACCCCATCCGAAACCAACCCTAAGTCCGCACTAAACAAGCCTTAAATCACCCCCCCTAAGCAAACCCTATACCAACCCTAACCCCCGCGTAAACCAGCACTAAACCCAAACTACACCCGCTCTAAGCCCACACTGCACCAACCCTGAACAAACCCAAAGCAAACCCGACACCAACCACCCCCTACCCCCCCAAACAAGCCAAACCAACAGTAAACCATCCCTAAGCCACCCTGAACCTACCCCAAACCACCCTGAGCCCACCTAAGCACAACCACAGCCTAAACCAACTCTAAACCCACCCTAAACCAGCCCTAAACCCACCCTAAACCAACCCCAACAAGCCCACCATAAACCAGCACTGCATCATCCCAGTACCTAAAGCGCAGCCACCCGCAAACTTTCCCTAAACAAGCCTAGAACCCACCCTGAACCAACCCTGGCCAAGCTTGAACCCACCCTAAACCCAGCCTAACAACCCCAACTCGTGATGCTGAGGATGTTGAAAAGCGATGCTGCGGAGTTGAAACGATGCCGGGAAAGTCAAACCAAGCAGAACCAAGGGAGATCGCATTTGCCAGTTCCAAGACAGAAAATCCAGGGGGGGGGGGAAAAAAAAAACAAAAACAAAAAACGGGACAAATTCCCAGAAAAAAATCCAGACCCAAATTGAAGAGCTAGGGTTACGCAGGTTTTAGTCTTTGTTTCTAACCAAGATGCCATTTTGGTACATGGCCGTGGGAAAAAAAACCGTACCCCCAGTGAACATCCCAATCCCCACTAAAAGAGACTAAAATGGGTGGTGCACCTATCCCAAAATGGTACCATTGTTTTTACCCACAGCTACATGGTTGCTAGAAGCGGGCTGGCCTGGCACCCCGCTCATCAACCACCCAGCTGCCACAAAAAAAACACCGCACCCTTATACTTCAGCAAGCCGCCGTACAATTGAGTGCCAGAGTCAGGAGCTGGGCGTTTCGCCCTTGGAAGGTGGTTTGGGCACCACAGGATTGTTTTTTTTGTTTTTGACGGCTTTGGGGGGGGGGGCATCCAACTGAGAGGGGGAATTACTGTGGCCCCCAGTGCTGGCCACAAAACAATACTCAACTACCGTTCCACACTACAAACGAAGCCAACATTTAAACCAGTGTAGTTCTACACACACTTCCCCAAAAATGCACATGACCCCTGATCTTCAGATCCCTTTTTGTTTCGTGGGGCCCACTAAGAACGGGATCGACCCCAGAAAGGGTTCCGATCATAGGGGTCCTTTTTGGTCGGTTTGCTTAAAGAATAGAGGGCCCTGGTTTAGATGGTTGGTTTTTACTCCATTTACCAGCGAAACCCATCTATTTTTCCAACAGGCCACCTATGGTTCCGATTCTCTTGTCATCAGGGACACCTGTGGATTTGGCCCCGCCTCACATAGGCAGCCTCAAGCTTTGCACCTCCCCCCCCTGTCTATGAACCCCGGCGCACGAGTCCATCGATTCGTGATATGTAGCGCTAGGGTCCCAAGGAAATGGGTGGACAGACTGTGTTGGGATCTGGGGAGTGGAACTGCAGAACCCTTGGTTTATGTCTTTTTGGCTCCCTGGTTGCCAGCCTACTTTACAACGAGTATACAAGCCTCTGTCTTTTTCTTCTTCTTTTTTTTGGGGGGGGGTGCGGGGGGAGGGTAAAGAAGAGCAAGCGGCCCAAAAGATTTTCCGGAGAATCAAAAACTAGTTCTGGCCTTGGTTTTGCCGATGAATCATCATTCCAGGGCTCCTTTGGCGGTGAGAAATGGATTTCGTCCATCCACAGTAGCGCAGCATCATCCATCCCAACTGCGAAGCAGCAGTTTGCCCATGAGGCCCAGATCAGCGGGCAAGTGCTGAGCAGGACGGGGAGCACTCTCGCTTGATTTGTTCCGCTGGGTCACCCCATTTTTGCAGTGGCACCCTCAAAAAATGCGCTTCTTCGGTGGGTTCGGGGCGAAACACGAAATCCACCGCAGAAAGGGTTCCAATTCTGTTCCTACCAGGGCCACTAGGCAGGATCACAGGGGTGCCACTTAGATGTAAGGTGTCCTCTTTCTTGTTGATCCATTCTGCCTTGGTCCAGGAACCTGTGACCATGGTTCCGCCCCTAGTTGGTGCAAAGTGGCACCAGGTGACATCCTCAGACCTACCCTCATTGCGGTTTGTAGGGAACTGCCGGTTGAAAAGTATTTTGAGAACCCCTCAAAATGCGGGACGACTTGTTGACCGAGTGGACCAAGTCCTTGCTGAACAGGGAGGATGCAGGTCCAGTCAACCCCTGACTATACACCAGGGTAAATGCAGATGAAGGGATGACTCAACCAACAGCAAATGGTGCCATCTACTTCAACCATGGATGTCCGCAAGCATCACAGGGAGCTCTGCAGCGGCTTGGGGCTACGTAGCCTCGCGGCCAAGGCCAGCCCACGCAGGCAAGGAAACTGTTGCACCCAGGCAGCTGCCGCCATCCTGGTCATGCCCGCCACCCACATCCACTGCACAGAGCAGGTCCCCAAGCTCCCCGAGCGGACCAGCATAGGGGCAAGACAGCATGACGTCATCGACACATCGACAGCAGCAGCCGCCAGCAAGCTCTTCCCCCCGCAATCCCTTGCAGGGGTACTAAGACAGGGGCAGCAAACCGCATGCCGCGGGGCACTGCCAGCGTCCACCCCATCGCATCTGGAGGCGCAAAAGGGGGCCTCCTCCGCCAGTGGCAAAAGGTTTGGCACCCCCCTGCCAGCCGCTCCACGTCCAATCGTTGTATCGTCGGGGTGTTGGGGGAGGCGCCAGGAAAGACAGTGCCTGCCCCCTGACAGAGGGACTACTTCCATGGGTTTATCAGTGAGGAGTTGCTCTCAGAATTCTAAGGCCCATTGCGGGAAGAGCCTTTCCTGGCGGCGGGCTTTCGTTTTCCTACGGAGAACCCCCCACTTAAGGGGCATCATGTCTTTTTTGTTTGACTCCTTTCTTGCAGGGGGGGGGCCGGGGCGCTCCCGACCACAAGCTTCCGGGATGTGTCGCAACCCTAAACAAGAGCACCTCAAAAGCGGCCAATCGGTTGGATTACAATCCTTGCTGCAGCGCGACCCACTTGAGTAGCCCCTGGCATGAGAGCGAGCGTGCCCCATCTGAGGCTCTCCATATGCGTGATGCTACATTCGGCATGACATTTCGCGTGCACCTGCGGGCAACTTGATTTTTTCGGGGTAGACTTAAGAGACATTTTACATTTCACCAGCGACCCAAAGTGAAGCAAGCAATAGACTATACATTCTATAACTGGGCCTAACTGAATCAAACTGGCAGAATGCAGAGCCCTTCAACATTGGGGGCACCCTCCTATTGAGCTAGAGGTCTATGGATCCAGGGCCATGCTTGCTCCACAAGCAGCACCCTGTTTGTCGTGCTTTGCGGTGGGTTTACTGCAGCTTAGTGGATGTCAGCTCGCGGGCTTCAGTTCATTTTCCAGGACTGGAGAAGCTGGCACGCCAGGTGCGCTTCAAGGGCTTGAAGCTTCGGGAGTTGCCATGTGTTCATTTTCGACCGTGGTTTGATTCAAGATTGTGATGGTAATCATTTTGGGCCTTGGGCTGAACATAGGCGGGCTTTCACAAATGCCAATCAGATAGGCATGATACTTTGTGGTTCTTCAAAGTGCGCCGGGCCCCTCTGGGGGCCATACGCCTAAATCCCAAAGAAGCAGCATACAAGGTGTAAATGAACCAAATGTTTGAGGGTTAGGCCTAGGGCTTGGTGGGAAAATCCTGTGATTTCAGGATCAATTCATTTTTACTTGCGGAGGTGGCTTTCATGATTGTAGCACCGGTTCTCAAAGGAAAGACGCCCAGAGAGGATTACTGCCAAATGTGTCACTGCCAGTGCGTATTGCAAAAACCAGCCCCTGGCAGGTGCATTCGGGCAACAAGCCCTTCTGCCATAGATGAGGGCACCGTCTTTGAGGGGATGAGTTTGGCATGCCTTCAAAGGAGGAAGGCTGCAGCTCTTCCAAGGGCAACCTTGTCATGGTGCAAGAAATGAGGTTCCTAATTTGTCATGCGCAGCCCTTGTGCTCGGGGCGTGTTTCCGCTCACCGGCTTTGCCTGCGAAGAAGAGGCCAACCTGTCCAAGTCCAACCCCAGAGAGGTACCCTCGAGCCCAAAAACCTGTTAAATGTTTATGGGCGAAGCCCTGAACATTTTTTAGGACTTTGAAAGGTTGGGTGATATTTGTTGTCCGTCCCCAGGCTCGTTAGGGAACCTCCAGGCAGGCGTGCAGGCATGCCGCCCGAAACACTTGGGGTTGATAGGGATGGCCATCAACCTCGGTATAGGGGTGTAGACAACCAAATGTAACAGTCTCTCTTACGGCAGCCACGACCCAAAAGGGATATGTTCAACGTGGACACAGAGAGGCAAATACAAAAAAGAGGAGTCATCCGTTTGGGACCGGAACAAAACGGCTATGAGCTTTAACACGGATTTGTTTGACGGGTGGTTGGTGGACATGTGGCAGGGTCCTGGGGCCGGTCCTGGGGGTCCTGGGACAGGACCGGTCCTGGGTCCCGGGACTCTGGGACCGCATCCTCACAAAAAGTGTTCACCAGAAATTGTTCAGGGGCACCCTTGTCGGAGTCACTGGGGCTGCCTGGTTTTCGCCGAAGCCATCTAGGGGTCCGAGCCAACTGCCGGCCAGAACCGACAGAGAATGACTTCGCCATGCTGGCGGTGTCCTTCCACAAGGCGCTTGCCCGGGTTTTGGATCCGACGGCCGCGTAAGCGGGGCGTGAAGAAAATCTCAGTTCAGTGGAGGCCACCCACCGAATCAATCTGTAGGCGTCTTCCCCACTCAAACTGCCCTGCTTCTAGAATCACTGAGGAACTGGGATGAAAACCCCAAACGAAAACTCCTGCGACCAGGATTGCGGTAAGGCCCATGGAAACCTGTAGAACCATTTTGGTAGAACCAAAGTCAACGAGTGAAACGGGCGCTGCTGACCGCAACCCCACAGATGATGTCCGAACCCAAGCCTTCCCCAGCAAGATGCCTTTCATTTTAGATGCTTCCTTCAACGGACATCATGTGTGTGTGTGTGCGTCTGAAAATAGGGGGTCAAAATCGACTGTTTTCCCGAAGCCAAAGTGAAAGGGGACACCCTCAAAAGCAGCACCCATATAACATTGATCAAAAGGTCCTTTACATGGGATGACCATTGGGGAAAACCACCAAGCAAAGAATATTGTCCACTAAATGGGAACAGTTACCCATGGTCACTTGAAGGTTAACCAAAGCTACAACCCAGGGGAACAGCACGCTTCTCGCCTGTTCCGGTTTTGTCACCTGGGCCGATCTTCAAGCCACTTCCCAAGAATGGAAACAAATGGCATATATTACCCTCCAGGCTAACATGGAAGCTCCCAGCTGGCCACTGTAAATGTAACCAAGTCTTCGCACGGCGTTCTGGGAGCTTCCATCTGTCCAATCCAGTTTCCAAAAGCCGCGAGTCTTGTGAGACTTATCCCAGGGGGATGTCCCAAAAACTGCCCGCAGTGTGCCATTTTTCGAAGGGGATATCAAAGAGGCCAGCCGCTGGCACGGGCTTGGGCGGTCTCCACATTCCCGGGAACCATGTGCTGGCGCATGACGATTGACATTCTCATTGCATACAGCATTTCCGTTATCCTATAACCGTACTGCTTTGCGTCAGAGGGTGCGGTGTAGCCGGAACTTTTATAGCGTGCAGAAACAACATTCCGGAAAGAAACCACTTTGCATGCGGAAGTGGCACCAACTTGAGCAGCTGAACGCAAGGATCCACAACAATCACGTGATCCACAAGAATGCTTGTCACCAGCGGATCGTGTCAATGGGCCTTGGGACCTCTTTTGGCATTGTCTTGTGCTTTGAGGTTCTTTCAATATGTACCAGTCACAAATGTATTCATAGCCAAAGCATCTACGTACTGAGTGGGCACCATGAATAACCCATGTCATTTGATTGGTTCGCGAACCTGGTTCTCCTCCTGGAGGGTTCTGAGAACCTTTCCGGGGTAGAGGGTGAAGTTGGCCGGACTTACCTTAAGAGGGGCAATGGAATAAAGCAAGGAGTGTGTTCATCGCCCGAAGTTTGTCGTTGCGTTAGTTCAGCCTGAGCCTGCTTGCACATATTTGACGCTTCAACGGAACCTCCTGCGCAACGTGCAATCTGCTTCCACTGCAAAGAAGTGCTTGGGTGTGTTTGCTGCTGCTTGAGCAGTATAATGAGCAGCGTTTGCTGCCTGAAAGACAAATAGATGAACATTCCAGACACACAAAAACACCGCAAAGGAGTGCATTGTTTGGCCCAGGGCTTACCTTTCAGGATCACGACGCCCGATTGCTCGTGGCCCGCAATGGCATTAATAGTTGCCCTGCCTGCCCCCTTTAGGCATCAGCTTGTGCAAAGGAAGCTCGTGTCAGCATGACCGACTCCTGCTATGACTTCCCTTGCCATAGCTCTGAATAACATCCTGATTTCTGCACCTGTTGCCAAGCTGACCGATCTGGGTAGAATGAGCTCGGGCACCATCAAGGTTCTTTGCTTTGAGATCCCACTTGCTTCCAGTTGGTGCACCGGATTCCACCCTGTTTGCTGGTTGCTGGGAATGGTCAACCCGGATTGGCTTCAACTGGGAGAGAGCAGTTTGTGCACAGGATTTCCAGATCACCTCAAATTCGGGTTCTCCTCCAATACTACATGAAACAGAACCAGCACACACGCGCATGTGATTTTTGGAGCACAGATGACCAAGATGTGGTGTCCCCTTCCCGAGCCAGGCCGCAGAAGCACACGAAGCTCTCAAGGCGGGAGGGTCCTGGAGGCAGACGCATCGCTTCTCCCTACGCACAAGCCCTGCACCCCAGTTGCTGGAGAAGAAAACTCGTTTGAGGACAGGGAAAAAAGAGTCTTGGGGAAGTAAACAGCTGCTGGATTTTGGGTAGGAGAAAAGTAGTTCAGTGGAAACTGTTTGGAGCGTTCGCCCAGTCCAAACAGTAACAGGAAGTGAGCACGTCTTTAAGATTTTAACGTTTGATCTTGGAGTTGAGAATGCCGGAGGTGGTTGTCTTTTCGAGGGAAACAACCAAAGTTTCACTGTGTGTGTGTGTGCTTTAGTTGCTTCGTGCGTATGACCTGGAATCCGACCTAGCGAAATCAACAGGCAATCGGCGCCTTGTACCTTACGGCTTGCTTCCGGGCTTGCGTCTCAGATTTGGACAGCTTGGATCTTGTTTTAGCAGACAAAGGCGCCATGCGGGATGGCATAGGAATGCCTTAAATCTGGACATGGTCAACATTGTTGTAAGACTGTGAGCAAATGTACAACAGTAGCTTAATTCTTCAACTGGAGCCTTGGATTGTTATCATGGGGGCTGGGGGGGGAGGGAGGGGAGGGGGAAGGAGCCTAACTATTTCCTAAATACGGCCTCATTAAGGGCTCATTTGGGCTCCCTCCCCCTCCCCGCCCTCCCCCCCAGCCCCCATGAGTTTAGGATGGTGCGTCGCAGGGCTCCAGATTTGCCCAACAGAGCGCACCTCACACCCGGCCGCGCTTTTCAGGAGTGGGGCAAGGCGATCTTTGCCCACACCCAAGCGCGGGAGGCTGGGGGTTTTCGCCAAAACCCTTTTGGGGGTCGAAGCGCTTGGAGACCACATCGGGCCTCAAGCAACGAAATCGAAGGTACGGTGGATTCCGCTCTTTGAACTCCCTCAGTCCAAGATTTTGTGTATGGCCCCTGTTTGGTCCAAGGGAACATGTCTGCCGCCCCGGGTTTGTTTTTGGGGGGTCCGCCTTCCCCTTGGCTTAGGGGAAGCACACTGAAAGCCGCCATGCGTTGGGTGCCCCCAATTTAGACACATCAAACAAACAGGCGAAGTGGGGATTTCACCAAATCAGTTCCACGTACCCCCGCAAAAACATACATAGGACCTGCACAGGGGTCCCTCTAAGAAGGAAAATGGTCATTAGGACCCCCGGCGCAGGTTCTATGTTTGTTGGGGTAGCTCCGGATGTTCGCAGGTGGTTCAGCGCAGCCTCGGCGCGGCCCACCCCTTGGCGCAGTCCCTGGCACGCTGCCAGCCACGCCCGGGTGCCCAGGCGGCTGGTGGCTCGACTCGACCCCGCGATGCGGTTGAGTCGAATCAAACCCGCCAGACTATGAACTTGAAGGAATACGCTACCCTCCCTCCAACAAACATAGCACGTGTGGGTACCCGGAAAATGACTTTCCTCTTGGGGGTACCCGTGTCAGCTGCCATGTTAGTGGGAGGGAGGGTAAGTGGTTGCACACTAAATCTCAATCTAAATAGGCTTGCATGAGTGTCCCGAGAATCAGAAAATGCTATTTTCTGCTGATGCTTTTCCCTTTCCTATGAGCCCAACTCATGGAAGGGAATCAGGGAGTCAGTGGGTCTCCAAAGATTCTTCGCTTCACATGGGCCACACAGGGATAGGTGGTTTCTGAAGAGTACAATGGTCACATCAGCGTGGGAGGAAAGCCTTAGATGCGTCACTTGGGCCATAGAGCTAGTCCCAACCACCAGCGCATGAGGCTATGGAAAGCTTCTTCGTACCCTAGATGGTGGCACCCTTGAAATCCCGCTTTGTTGCGTTCCCCTCTAAAATGGTCAATCGCCAAAAGACTCTATTTTCTTTCAGGGTCACTGGGATAGGCTGCCCAGTTGGTCTGAAGACCCCTCCAACAAAACTGACGCAACCCATGCGTGGAGGTTCTTCTTGGGAGCCCAGCTCCAGTCACCTCTCATTCCGGCTGTTCAGTGGCACTCTTCAACTGGACTACTAATTGTGTCAATTTTTAGGGCGCCCCTTGTGGAAAAGGTGGTTAGTTGAAAGGAAAACTAAAAGGAAACCACTACAGTAATTTTACGAGGTTCCCTATTTAGAGAGAAACTCAATCAACTACTAAACTTGGAATCTACCCCAAAAAGAATTACACTGATCTATCAGAGTCGCTGCGCAGCTGGGCCCCACAACGGGTTTTTTCGTCCTTGACATGCTTTGCAAAGTTCGCTTGTTTGTCCGTAAGGATGTACTGGCGAAGGCTGACTCGAGCCCCCCTCCTTCTTGAATGGGTTAAAAGGCTCAACCACGAACCAATGGAAGAAGAATCCTGTCCGCCATGTGAATATGCAATGTGCCCACCTAAGCAGAAGGCAATTTTCCTCTAAAAGGGCCCTTTGCTTCTGGTGGGTTAGGGCGAAGTGCACGATGTGGCTACCTGATCCAGGGGCACTCGACAATGAGAGCCCATTTGTTTGTGGAAATTTGGTGTTAGGGTTACCGGGTACTGCCCGGGATGTGGACAGAGGGCTTCTCCAAAAGGAAAGTCTTCTGAGACCCTCCCGTCAGCTTTTTGGGGAACAGAAGCAGCGGAATGCTGATATGCTGCTGCTTGCCTTGAGCTTCCTCGGGATTTGGCAATGACTCAGCTGCAAGCATTCTAAATCTTCGGCATGTCAAACAAGTGTGTTTCGGGAGGAGCCATCATATGTTTTGGCCCACATGAAACTTGTGATGAGGCAAACAAGTCGTGACCCACATATTGGTAAAGGTAGGCAATTACCTCCTTTGGGCCTAGCTCCAACCCGTTCAAAATCCCTTTTGTGTGGTGAGTTCTGGACGCACTAGGGCCAACTTCAAAAAACTGTTCGACGATGGGTAACATCTATGGCATTTTCCTTTGACCGACATGATGAACTGTGGAAGCGATTGCTAGCATGCAACCGGACTAGGGGGGGGGTTTGGAGGCCCATGCTGAACACATGTGGTTTTTAGTAGCACCCCACCACATTCTAGTTCATCGTAAATCTGGGGCTAAGAGCGTGTTCCCACCAGCGACGCTGTCACACCCGTTGGAAGGCACCATAGGCACCATCCCAAACACAGGGAAAGGCACAAATCGGCCACTCAAAACATGTTCGGGGCCCTGGACCAGCTGGGGTGGGTAACTGGGATGAGCCCACTACAGATTATCAGGAAAGCTAGCTTCGGAAGATAACTTTTCCCTTACGGGCACCTTGTAAGCTCGACTCCTTGCTGGACCGCCCACAAGTCCTGCGCTTCTGCCCCACTCTTTTCTCCTTTGCGCCTCCTTCCTTGAAATCTGTTTTTTTGTCGCCAGGAGTGATTGAACACATGTCCGGGCTCTTCGACCGCTGCTCTTTGCTTGAGGTTCCCTGTCCACCCCTCCCCCGCCTTACTCCGTCGCCCCGGCCTCAGGTCCGAACACCGGCAGGTGCGATGGGTGACTCACATAGGGAGGTGGTCGGGGGGGAGGAGGCCAGCCTTGCCCCACAGAACCCAGCAGGCAAAAACCGGTTCTTGTTCGCGGCGCCATTGTGGGGTTGCTTTGGAGGGAAAAGAGGAAACCATCCTTTCTGGGGGTCCTGAATTTTGGGATAGATCCAAATGCAGCTGAACACGATACAATCGGAGTCGGGGCTATTCTATTGGTACCAGTGGGAAGCATGGCAAACGACGTTTGCACCTGGCTCAAGGATTGGCCGGAGCGCCTACCGCCGGGATCAGCGGATCTTGCTCGATGCAACGGTTCCTGCAAACGGTCACGAGACGTGCGCCGAGTACCCGCAGATTCGCTATGTCCCTGACAAGCACCCAGGAGGCCGTCATCAAGATGGAAGAGAAGCCTGGTGCATCGCACTCCCTTTGACCATTCTTTTTGGGCACACCCTGTTCCCGCCCCCCTCTCCTCTCCCAAAAAAATCAACGACAAACACAACAGATAGTCAAAGCACAACGACAAAGCAAAAAGCAGCAAGAAAGCTCCCTGAGAAACCGAAAAAAAGAGACAGAGACAGAGAGAAAGAGAAAGAGACAGAGAAAGAGAAAGATAAAGAGAAAGAGAAAGAGAAAGAGACAGAGAAAGAGAAAGAGAAAGAGAGAGAGAGAGACAGAGAGAGAGAGAGATAAAGAGAAAGAGAGAGAGAGAGAGAGACAGAGAGAGAGAGAGAGATAGAGAGAGAAGCAGAGAGCAAGATAAATATAAAGAAAGATAAAGAGAAAGAGAGAAAGAGGAAGAGGAAGAGGAAGAGGAAGAGAAAAAGAAAGAAAGATAGAAAGATAGAGAAAGAGAAAGAGAAAGATAAAGAGAAAGAAAAAGAGAAAGAGAAAGAGAAAGAGAAAGAGAAAGAGAGAGAGAGAGAGGGGGAGCCATAGAGGTGTGGCGTTTTCCGTAGGTTTCCTTCAAGATATCAACCCCAAAGGAATTGGCGGTCATATGGGGAGAGACACCTGCTCCCCCCCCCCCCATTCAAGGTTCGGGTGCAAGGGTTCTCGAAGCACGGCGAGGAAGTTCGGAGCACATAACTACCATCCGCTCCCGGTCGTCCTGAACAAGGGCCTGGGCACCAAAGTCTGGGATCTGGATGGCGACTCGCCGATGGGTTTTTTCTTGTTTGGCGAAGCGCTCGAATTCCCGTAGCAAAAAGGCAGCTTTGGGGTGGTAAATCTGATACGAGGATTGACGAAATGGCCATATAGTGATGATGTCTAACAGGAAAAACACCTTTGTTGATGATGATGATGATGATGATGATGATGATGATGATGATGATGATGATGATGATGAGGGATCCCCAATTAAAACTCATGGCTGAATTGCCCATAAGGGTAACGTAACCAGAAAGAGACCTGTCAATTGATATTTGTTCAGTTTTTGCAGATACACCCCACCCCTGGTTTGCACCTAGAACTGTTTGGGCCGACTTTGGGTTGGACGTGAAAAATCAGGGTCCCCGAGATTAAGCTTTTTCTGTGCAGGCATGGTCTCGAAGATGCATCTGTTGCACTTTGCAAGGGCCCGAAGACATTTGGGCGTTGGGTAGTGTCCCCAAATAGGGGGGAAAACCACAACAAGCGATGGTATTTGGTTGGGTTCCCTAAGCCGAATCAAAACGGGTCCCCTCGAACCCAGCCCAACTCACTCCCATTTTGCTCTTGGATTTGCCAGAGGCAAGGAATACTTCGACTTCCTCTCGGCCTATTCCGCGGTGAACCAGGGCCATTGCCATTCCAAGATCATCGGGGCCCTGACGGCGCAGGCCTTCCATTGCCTGAAAAGAATATTTTTTAAGTTTCCCTTGCTGGTTTTAAAGGGAATCAATTTCACTACTGGAAATACTTTCGCATTTTTTCCAAAACCGCAACAGGAGTTTATCACTACTGGAAATATTTTCTCATTCTTCCCAGGGGTCTGAACCAAGAGGCGCAGAAGTTGACGCTGACCTCCCGCGCCTTCCACAACGACGCCCTCGGGGAGTACTGCGCCTCGGGTCGCGGGTCGGGAGGTGGCGGAGGTGGCGGAGAAGCGGAGAAGCGGACGGCACTCGTTATGATTGCCTTTTCACTGGGAGACGTGGGAAAATCGAAAGGGACTGCCTGAAAGAGGGCCCCAAAACTTAAACTTCTAGGGGTTCACCTTCACTGCTTAAAGGGGCGATCGGGTACTTAGTGGTTAGTAAGCCTGATTATGAGCCACTTGCCATGGCTATAAGTCTCCTAAGTGGGTTATATCATAGTTATATCCAGGCTTACTAACCAAACTCTACTGCTATTGGGTTGGATCTTGAGACTTGAACTTGTTGGATTCACATTGGATTACCAGCAAAAAGTTAAAAACTTGTTGCTGGGGGACCTGCAGCACCCAAGCAAAGGGATTGCCTTTTCACTGGGAGACGTGGGAAAAGTTGAAAGGGGCCGCCTGAAAGAGGGCTTCAAAACTTGTAGGGGCGTCCTCTATTTTTTCAAGGAAGCTGCAAGGCAAAATCTGGTCACACGAACTGCGGTATGGCAGTGTCATGACCAACTATCATTTGGGGTGGCATGTGAGTTGTGATGCTTTCCCGTTTATCCCACGTTAAGTAATGTACGAGAACAGGGATCCGCAACTATCTGCACTATGTGGCGAGCTCGTTGGTCGAGGGGTAAAGCGAGCTTAGAGCCCATGACATGCAAACAGCTTGGTAAGTCGTCAGGATTGTTCCTCCCAGCACCTGGACGAGGGTTATCAGCTAAGAGTCAACAGTAAGACAGCCCGAATGTTTCTTCATCACTTTGTTCCGGCGCCAAGAAAGCCAACTGCAAGTAACTTCTGGCACCTCCATAGACCGTGGTGTCAGAAAGTGAAGGAGTTGGATTCAAAGCTCGCAGGTAAGTTTGCCACGGAGTACTTCGGCTTTGACCGACTCTTGCCCATGAATACCGGGGTGGAGGCGAGACTTTTGCTGCCAAATGCACTTGTTGCCTCTTTCTGCTGCTGTTTCTGACGAAATTGAGATTGTCGTCGTCGTTGTCATCGACGTCGTTGTGATAGTTGTGGTTGCAGTGGGCTTTTGTTCAACCCGCCGCCATGCTTCAAGCCAAAAACGCTCCCCACATCCCTGGTTTTGCGCCTTGGGCGGCTTGCTAAACCTTCCCCCCCCCCCCCCGCGGTGCCCATGTGTCCATGCTAACCCCCCCCCCCCCCCCCCCAAATCCGGTAGGCTGGGGAGACGGCCATCAAGCTGGCGCGGCGCTGGGGCTACGACGTGAAGGGCATCCCCGAGGGCAGGGCAAAGGTGCTCTTCGCCAGTGGGAACTTTTGGGGCAGGCGCGGGCGGGCGGACGGACCAAAGCCCCAGTTGGGTGTGGGTCAAAATTAAACCACTAGGGGACCACAGGTTTTGGTCCATGTTGCCACTTACCAGGATTGCATTTTGGGTTTTTGACCCACTGCCAATTGAAACCAAGCCTTCGGTCAGAATCCTCGAGAAGGTTCCAAGAGAAAATATTTTTGGTTGGGGATGTGGTTTTGCTTGGGCAAACGGGAGGGCGCCCAAAGTGAAGGCTGGCAGGCAAAGCGAATGCGGTGGACTGAGAAACATCCTGAATTGAGTTGGCCAAATTTGGGCAATTGTTGGCCGGATCCTTCATAGTAGTCAAGGCTCAGCTTGTTCTGAGGCGAGGATCTTGTTTCAATCAGCATTGCCGAAATGTTGCCAATGCAATGTCCTGCATGAAGCGTTTCGTCAATGCGCCTTTCCTTCAATCCCTGGCCTTAGATTGGGATTGCTTGGTCTCAAGAGGTTCAATCCGGATTTGTCTCGACGTGGCTTTTGGAAACGACACCCTCCCAACCAAAAGCCGAGTTCTATGGATGGGCCACGCATGCAAGCTATAAAAGGACACGGGCTGACTGTGGCTATGAATCAGACGCAGATATTGATTATATTGGTTGCCTGGCACCGATGTAGTGCCAATACTGAGATGGTTCGCCCAATAAATGCTGCAAGCCCCCCGATGCATCTGCACAAAGGTTATGTCCGATTTAGGTGTGTTCCGTCCATTGTGTTCGCTAAAATGTCCGGCTGACTTGTGTTCCATGAACTGCGAACTTCGGCTGGATCCGAAGGAGCCTAGTCAGAGGAAGCCCGCCAAATGGCCGTTCCAGGTTTTGGAGTTGGTTTGACTTGCAAAATCAATAGGCAATGAGAAATGTAATGACCCCTGCAAAACCCATCCAACGGGTGGCTTCCTTTCAGAGAATCCCCTTCCGGTTCATTCCGGGTCTTCCCCTAACGCACCTGCAAGTTAAAGGGAAACCCCCATTTAGGGATTGAGGCCAAGACCCAAACTCACCACTCACGGCTGTGGTTTGTTCAGGACCATCGCCGCCATCAGCACTTCCGACGACCCGAGCTCCACCACCGGCTTCGGGCCCTTTGCGCCTTGGAGTGGATCCTCCTTTGCAAGTCTCCAAACTGATTTCTTGATCCTAGGGTTGACTCAACATTGGGGGGGGGGGGGGAGGTGGGTTTGAGGGATCCTTGCACTGTTTGGTCGTCTTTCCCTGGGGGGGGGGGGTGAGTGAGGGATTTTTCCGCTTTTGGTCGTCTTTCCCTGCAGGTGCAGGGGGGGTTGGGGGGTTGGGGAGGAGGGGGGGGTGAGGTTTGAGAGATCTTCCCACTTTCTGGTCGTCTTTCCCGTGGGGGGGGGGGGTGGGGGGCACGAGGTGCCCAACTTCCAGAACGTGGCCTACGACGACCCGGAGGCGCTGCGGAAGGAGCTGGAAGCCAACGGCGACGAGGCGCTCGAAAGCGCCGGGAGCAGAAGTGGGTACTTCTCTAGGTCCCCCAGTAGTGCCCTTTTACCGTTTCTTTTTTGGGGGAGGGTTCCCCTACCAACACAGACTACAGAAAAAAGAGGTACCCTCTATTCTAACCCCTGTACTGGAGGACCTAGTTCTATTTGCGGTCTTTTTTGGAGTGTAGCGCCATTGTTTGGTGGCTTTGAAGGAGACCAAAAGGAAACACCACCATTTTGGAAGGCCCCCTAAAAAAACGGACACGCCCATTTGCTAAGAAGACTTTGTTTTTGAGTTCCCCTGATTTCAAGGGGAAGCTCTCGCTGGGTTTTTGTCCAGCCCCAGCTCGATCCCAAAGCCGGGCTCGAGCTCCCCAGCTCCAGGTGTGTGCTTTCATGGTGGAGCCCATCCAGGGAGAGGCTGGGGTGGTGGTTCCGCAGGATGGGTACCTGCGAAAGGTGCGGGAGCTCTGTGACAAGCGCCTTGGAGATGATTTTTTTGCGGAGCGTCCTGAGGGCCGGCTGTGACTTTCGTCACTTTTTAAATTTGGACCATGTTAGTGGTAGACAAACAGTTTGGGGACTTTGGCTGGGCCATCTCGGGAAGTGAGGATTCAAGCTCCCACGCTCCTTCCAGGACACCAAGCAGCCTCAGTCCCACTTTGATATCGCAGCAAGGGCTGTTTCTCACAGCCCATAGGACATTTGCCTCTTGCAAAGAGGACCAGCCACAAGCTGAAGTATCAGACAAGGTACCCCTATTCTCCTCGATCGAGACCCCTCATGCGTCCTCGGAGCAAGCGGGATGTGTAACAGAACCCTTGCTATGGCTGCTGTTTCACTGTACGAATGAGGTAGCCCGCCGCAAACTATCATAGAGCCTCAAAGACGCCCCACAAAATAAGTTTCCTCTGCAAATGAGTTTGTTTGGGGGGAGGGGGTCCGTGTTGATCTGCGAGGGTGCCGGACACACCTTGTGGCCCTTTTGCTCTTTTGGGCGTCGGTTTCCCCACCCAACAAACACTTTGACTTGTGGCCATAGTTTCGATTGTCCATCACTGCCAGACGTTTCTTGTGAGACCCGGCTTTCCGGCCTTGGGATTGCCCTTGCTTCCTGATTGACTTCACGAATGCCCGGCTCCGCGAACAACTGCACCCTAACTTTGAGCACCTGAACCTAAGCTAACGGCCCTGAAAATGAAGGAGGGCTGATAGTTCGACCTGTGTTCAATTGGTATTAAGGTCAGTTGTAGGGTCTTTCCTCCACATAGCGGCCACTGGCAACATCGCACAACGGTATTGTAAGTCGCAGGCCAAAAGAGAAGGCGTGTCCAGACGTCAGAGACCCCCCTTTGTGGATAGTCTAGAGCGAAATCAAACAGCAACCGCCCACTTTTCCTGCTCCAATCCTCTGATGTCCAACACACCCATAGCAAGGCAAGAACGAACTCCCAAAACGGGAGACCTTCATAAATGCTGGTTATGGTGTTCCTGTGTTCCTCCAAGGCTGGGTACATATGAGGGATTCTCAAACTTACTTGTGGGTCCTGATGGTGTCCCTTCAAACCACCGGAAAGAGGGTAACATTCCGGCATATTCAGGCTGTCTCCTTGAATGGACACAGTTTTGGCGCTTGTTTTGAGGAAATCTAGTTGCACGCCCTTCAAGAGGGTTCTACGTATTGAAAAGCGTCCAACTTGAGTATCTCAGCTTAACTTGGAGACCCTTTGGTAAACATCATGTTCATGGTTTTTATGTCCAACTTCGAAGGGTGCTTTCGTTCACGGGTTTGCCTACTCTTTTGGACAGGTTGGGATTCTTTTGCACAGAGTGGGTAAGGGCAGCACCCCCTCCCTTTCAGGTGCCGCTTGCAGCGCCCAAATCCGATTCTTTGTCTTGATGGTTTTGAGGCATCAGCTTTCGAGGTTGCGGGGGGTCGAATTCACGAATCCCCTAAAGGAAACGGGGGGATGCTTCGGGGCTCCCTCGGCCCTAAGAACCAACAGGCCCACTTTCAGTTGCTTAAGAATACTTGCTTGTTTTCCCCGTGCTGGGTTTTAAAGGGAATCGATTTCACTACAGGAAGCGTGTGTTTGTTTTCCCAGGGGACGTAAGCCTCAACTCGCTTCCTGAGTTTCCGGATACTTTTCGGGTTTGGACCCATTTTAGTGGTAAACAATCAGTGAGTTGGGGACTTGATACTTTTTGGGTTTGGACCATTTTATTAGTAAACAACCATCATTTTTCCTTTTTTGGGGCCCATCTCGCGGAGAGCGCCCCACGTCCGGGGTTTGAAGCGTCCAAGGCACCGGGTGCTGCTGATCTGCGACGAGGTGCAGACGGGCCTGGGCCGCACGGGCACGCTGCTGGCCTGCGACCACGACGGCATCCGCCCGGACCTGCTGGTACTGGGCAAGGCGTTTGGCGGGCGCAACGGGGCGGCGCCGGGGAGCCGTGAGACCGCGCTGGAGCCGTGCGGAACGAGGTGGATAGGTCCCCCAGCTGGGTGCCCTTTCTCACCCCTTTTTTGGGGGGTGTGGGTGTGGGGAACGAGGTACCTGGAGTCTCCATGACCCTTCAAAACTGGGGTCATTACCCAAAATTAAGGGGTCATGGACCCATGTTTTAAGGGTCATGGAGACTCTAGGCAGCTAGTAGTGCCCTTTCTCACCGTTTCTTTTTTTTGTTGGGAGGGGACCTCCTACTAGAATAGACTACAGAAAAAAAAGTTGCTGGCCTTATTCTAACCCCTCTACTGGAGGACCTAGGGTAGATGGAGAAATAGTTGGTTCGTAGGAGAGGTCGGCAGTTAGACAGACTTGATAGATAGACGCATAGATAGACAGATGGTTCCCCTGAAATGGATATGTTCGTAGCTTCCTATTTTTTCTTCGGGAATCGAGTTCACTTGACATATTTTCTCACGCGCAACAGACAGAGATAGAGAGAAGGATGGCTAGGTACATGAAAGGAAGATAGACACATGGAGTAGATAGACCGGGATCTGGACTGAAATCTCTTCTCCCTGCCTTGGGCTTTTTTGGGGGTTTTTGGCCAGTCCACTCAGGAAGGTCAAGGGATCCCAGTACATTTTCTGGGGGCAAAAGGATTTCCTTTCTTGGAAGGGCCAAAAGGCAAACCCCGGTTGCAGCGTGTTCTTCCATGGCCACTGGGGGTTTGGGCAAGATAGGCCTAAAGGGATGGTGTCCCTTCTATTTCCCCCCCACCAAGAGGGCACCAAAAAAAGGTGCCGTATAGGGAGACACTTTGTCCACATTCATTGGGGCTTGGCCTTGTCATACAATTCCCATGGCTCTTGCATGACCGCAATTGGGTTGGATCTTTAGACTTTAAGTCTTTGGTTGAAGCCAAGGGTCGTCCACTAACCCTACAAAAAGGTTGAATTGTCAAGATCAAAGAATGTTTCTACAGGAACTTCTACAGGAAATTGGATTTGCTTAGACTGGGCTTACCCAAGCCTAGACTGGTCTTATCCAAGGCTTATCCAAGCTTAGAAATCTTCAACATCGGGATCTCAGAAGGGCTTGTCCAGGAACGGGGGATCTTGCGGAAGTTAAATTGGACTTAAATTGGGCTTAAATTGGGCTTATTTTAGGTTATATAAAGCTTCAATGCCCCTTAAACATGCTTAAATCCTCTGGCTTAGGCTAGGTTTCCAGAACCTTCCCAAGTCAACTTCCTGGAGAATATCCTGGAGATTTCCTCTTTGACAAGAGGGTTTTATGAAGGTTGCGACCCCAAGCCTCCAGAAGGCGTTGCTTTCTGCCTGGTTGTTCATATGTTGTTCAGGTTGAATTGTCAAAGGGAGCTGGGTCAACGTAATAAAGTGATGATGTTAAAAGATTGTTGGATCCTACGTTCAGAATTAGACGTCAGCCAAGAAAAGTTGAGGTAAACCAGCTTTACTGAGCTCTAAATCCTCTCTGAGAAACTCGGGTTTTCGGCTACGTTAGTCCGTGGTTCGCCACCCGGCTCTGCATGGAGATTCTAATTCGGGGACCCTTTGGACATTACTTGATTGGGGTGTCAAGGATGGTCTGAGGGTGAGGTGGCTGAACATGCCGGCGATACATATATGTGTCGTGTACACGCGCGTGTGCGCGCATACTGTGGATGGACGCAATCCATTTCGCACCACTTGGGAACCAGGGCAAACCATTGTTTGTTGGTTTTTACACGGGAAGCATCATCCCAGGGTTTCGTAGGTGGTGCAGGATTTCGTGCATCCACAGTATGTAGGTAAAATTGGAGCTATAAATACATGAATTATGTGCATATGTAGGTAAAATTGTAGCTATAAACATGAATATAAAAAAATATAATATAGAGAGAGAGAGAGATACACACGGTACATACATATTTGTGATGAACAAGCACCCGAGCCCAGAGATCAGCCAGGCGCTGTCGGGGGGTGTCCTGCCGGTATCGGCGGTGCTTACCTCAAATGAGGCCGGCCAGGGCACTCGGCATGTGACCGCCCGCTTTCTGTCAAACAAAGGCTTTGTTCGGAGGTCACATGGTTGTTGTTGGGAACCATTTTGCATTTTTGCTTATTGTGGTTTAGCGGGAAATCCCCACTTAACTGCCAAATTTGCTTTTTTTGCTCCCCTTCGAACGTCAACCCAGGTCATTGCAAGACGCAGCTAACCGGTTTGCCCTTCGCCCTTTTGGGGTTCCTTCGTTTTGTGCCTTTTGACGAGCCACCTTTTGATTTCCTTCTGGTTCATATTCAGGTACGGCCCAGAAGGACACCTTGTATGTCAAGGATCTACAAGACGTGTGAGGAACGTCCAAGTGGCTCTCTCCTGGGTCATAATGCAGCGTGCCATCCTCAAGTACTGTAGTAGCACTTGGAGCTGTCTGTTGTGCCCTCATGGCCCAGCCGCCTTTTCACTTTCGCGTCAGGAGAGCATGACCCCACCTAGAGCCTCACGCATTTACCTTGGATAAACTCGTCACTTGTTGTCACTTGTTCGCAAAGGCCACTTGAAAAGTTCGAGCTCCATTTGGCCAGTCAACTCAGCTGCGGAGCTTTTCTGGTGCCGATTTTCTGGTTCAGTTAGCATGCGCCGCTGATTGCCAGCTATGCAAAAAGTTGGGCAAGATGATTGCCACCAGCACACCTTCACAGGCGGATCGATTCGAACAAATGACCGATGTTGCCACCCCCAAAATTCCAAGATAGACGAATGCAAGCGGGGCCGAAGGAAACATATGATGGGCTTTCAAGGGATTTGTGCTCAGAATTCCGCACTGGCGTTTCTCTCAAAACGGTGGACCAAAGGTTTTGAGGACGTGTGGCCGCTCTTTCGGATCTCTTGTCCGGCTCCGTGGTCCTTGGCTGAAACCATCCAGGCCGTTTCGGCCCTTTCGGATGTGAAGTCCCGACCTTCCATCACGGGTTTACTTGTTGACCCCCCACCCTGCGCTTTTGGAAAGCAAAGAAACCCCTTCAAAGAGGGAAATGTCAAAAGGTCCATGTCTGGTGGTAAGTTAGCGTTGAGTTCAACATTCCCAAAAGGAAACCCCCGCCCGTTGTTTGGAAGCCAACATTTGATGGATGTTTGTAGTTAACATGGAACCTGACTGGGGGCCCCTTTCAAACATAAAATGAACATGATCTCCAACCCCCCCAACGTAGTTCCACGTGAATTGGTTCTTTTTGGGCCACTGGGGTCTCCCACCCGTCCAAATCACCCGGGAATCCCCGAGAGATTCCGAGCGATGCTCGCTCCAGGTGATGCTCACCATCCGCCCGGGGGAGCACGGCAGCACCTACGGCGGCAACCCCTTGGCCTGCAAGGTGGCCACCGCCGCGCTGGAGGCGATCCGCTTTTGTACCACCCCAATGGAATTGCTGGCTTGTTGGAGCTAGGGGTGGGGCTTCAAGGGGCCGTCATTCCCACCCCCTGAAAAATGGGAATTGGGCGAGGGGGGGTACCCCTTAAATTCTTCCATTCTCCCTTTATTGGGGAAGACTAGATCAGTGGAATTGGGGGATCCCCGACCCCCTCCACCTTAAGGTAGGTCCGCTTTCTCACCCCGTGGTGGGAGTGGGGGTGGGGGGGCTGGGGGTGGGGGGGCTGGGGGTGGGGTGGGGGTGGGGGTGGGGGTTGGGGTGGGGGTGGGGGTGGGGTGGGGGTGGGGGAGGGTTCCCCTACTAAAATAGACTACAGAAGAAAGTTGGCACCCTTATTGCAACCTCATACAGAAAAACGTCGAGGAAAACTCCGAGAAGTCGCGGTGGGTGAAAATGAGGCACCAGGAATTGGACCGCAGGGTTTTAAATCGTCCATTCCAGAAACCCAGGGGTCCATACCTGAGTCACTTGCTCAAAACCTTGCTCAAAAACCTAAGTGGAGGGTAGAGACAATAAATGGGTGTGGATCTCCGCCGGTTCAATTCTGTTGATGGTGCTGATGTTCATTGTGACTCTGTGCCTTGCCTCCCAAGCTTGGTGCCCTAGAAAACCTTCTGTTGAATAGATGCTGCGGCACAGCCCTTGCCCTCAACGCCCAAAATACTCCCCTGAAATTCAACCAGTGATTACCTTTGGGCGCTGGGGGCAGGTGGCACTCTGTCAAGGTGTTGCAGGCTTAGTACATCCTGAGATGTATTCCAGGTGTGTATTGGGGCTATGCCCTCTGGGGGGGGGGGAGGGTCTTGTTTTCCAGGGCCCAGGAGGGTCTTGTTTTCCAGGGCCCACCCCTCCCTACCCCCCCCCCCCCCGGCCAGAGGTTTTTCCCCATTTGCACCCTCCAACTTCCGGCGACGCAAGCCGAAACCGCCGCATTCCCCGCGCGCCGAGCCGCACCGAGGTGCTGCGGGACGAGAAGCTCACGGAGAACTCCGCGCTGCGGGGCCAGCAGCTCCGGGAGGCGCTTCGCGGCTTCGCGGCGGCCGGCGGGTTTCTGAAGCCGTGAGTCGGCGGTTTTTGGGGAGCCCTTTCTGGACTTCCCCAGAATTAGCTCCCCTTTTTGCCTTTTTTTTTTTTTGGGGGGGGGGGGGGGCGGGGGTTCCCTTTGTTTTCCACTAACCAGGCAAAAGAAAGATTGTTTTTGCTGCGGTCATAATTCCAGCATATTCCAGCCAAGTGGTTAAGGAGGCAACCCGCTCTTTGGGGGTGGGGGGGGCTGACGGTCAAACCACCATGAAATAGGGTTTAGGGTGTAGGGATTAGGGCGTAGGGGTAGGGTGCAGGGTGTAGGGTTGAAAAACACTTGGCGGGGTTCACATGGTTTTGTAACCACCAATTGTTTATCAAAACCATGGGTGGGTTCGGGGGAAACAAAAAAACCTAATAAGTCATCTAAATTGGGGCTGTGCTATTCTTTTTGTGGGGGTTGAGAATCAGCCGGTTGTATTACGGGGGGGGACGCCCCCCTATGAATCAACCAGAGGTTGACTAATCCGGGCTTAACATTACAGAGGTGCTCCGAGCCTAAGATGATCAAGCCCACAAATGTGGAAAATTAGAAATTGTCTTTTTGCTTTCCGACTAGTTTCTTAGTTTTGTGATTGAATTTACATGAGCAAGGGTCAATATTCTTGGTGGTTCCAGCCATCTGGAACAGGCTTTTTTTTTTCCTAGGTCCCCCCAGTAGTGCCTTTTTACCCTTTTTTTCGGGGGAGGGTTCCCCTACTAAAATAGACTACGGAAAAAGGTTGGAACCCTTATTCTAACCTCTCTACTGGAGGACCTAGTTTTGCTCTTTTTTGGCTTCTTTGGGGTTCCATGAAGCGAGTCTCGCCTTCAGGGCCTGCAGAAGTTGGCGGACAAGGAGGGCTCCCCCATCCAGCTGGTCAGGGGCCGGGGGCTGCTGAACGCCATCGTCATTGGCTCGGACAAGGGCGGCTACGGCGACGAGGGCAAGGCACGCTGATAGGAGAACGACCCCCATGGGAAGGGGGTCAAGAGCAAGGGAAGTTCCCATTGTTGAGGTTTCAGGGTCAGTTTGCAGCAGAAAATGATCCTTGCTTTCTGCCTATCTTGTGGCGAGCTCATCGATTCAGGCTGACAAACACGAGTACGAGCTTACTAAAAATGTCAGGTAACTCGCGGACCATCTCAGGCGGGCGAAGTTATCTCCACTTGGCCCCCAGCCGCAGTATGATTGAAGTAGCGAAACATACAAGTGGTTGGTGGACATAAACCCCCTCCCAAATGTGTCCGCAGGGCCCCCTAATTCAGATTCCCACCTGAAACAGCCTGCCTAATTAGGCCTGGGAGCTGTGTGAGAAGATGGCGGGCAACGGTTTGCTGGCAAAGCCCACCCACGGCACCATCATTCGCCTGGCCCCGCCCTTGTGCATCACCAAGGAGGAGGTGGATGAGACTTGGAACTCCCGACCACCCAAAAAAAATCCACGGGCTTTCCCTGTTTGGTTTGTTTTTTGAGTAACTCACTTGCCCAAAGCCGACCTACCTTTTGCCTTTTCTGGTGTGCTCCATGCTTATGGGTCCAGAAGGCGAACCTTTTGTTTGTGGGTCCTGTTGGTTTTTTGAGTAAAGGTAAGACCGCCCACCGACAGGGAACCCACCGAAAGAGTGGGGGACGCAGTGGAGCGGTTTTCCAGTGAACTCTGCATTGTAGTGGGGAGCATGTGTGTGTGTGTGTGTGTTGTATCGTTTTCTCGTTGATTGTGTTGGGTTTGTTCTATTGTATTTTGTTTCCATCAACACACGTAAGGTTTCCTTGGGTTGGCCATAAGAAGTCTACTCATCAGAGTTGTTTTGATCACCTATGGAGGGTGCGCCAGGATAAGTTACTCTTTTACCCCCTCCCGTGTCAGATATTGCATGCCACCAGTTTGCATAGGAACTAGAGCACCCACCCCCCGATCCAGCAAGCTGGGGTTGCGTCTTGGTCACAGAGACTTCGCTTGCCATGTAGATCATGTGCCTCCCAAGGAAGAAGTTTGAGGCGGTTGGCAGGGGGCATCTCCCAAATCTTGTAGCTCCGACTAAAATGATGCTACAGAAGTGATTGAGCCTTGGCCAGGTCACGCCAAGTTCCCCGGGTCAAAGGAAACCAAGGGCACCCTCAATTTGGGGGGGGTTTGCCAAAGGAAGCCACAGTTGCCGCTGAGGAGTGTGTGGAGATCATCGGCCGGAGCCTGGAAGGCCTTTGAGAAGGAACAGCTCGAGAGCTGCCTTCCTTTTGATGAAAGGCAGTAGCGCCATAGGTGTCCTGTCAGGTCAATTGAGCTCGACGCAAAAATGGGTTCCACTGGCCTCCGTTGGGTTCCAGTCGATCCATTTGTCCAGCAGGTCACCTAGGGCTAGGGCCTTGCTTGGCTGGTCAGGGGGAAAGCGCTAAATGGTTCCTGCCCCCTACTGGTGAGGGCTTAGGGGGCGAGCAACCACTTAGCCAACTCCCGAACTACTGAGTGGGTTCGAATTTTGCGCGCCTGGGCAAATGTCCTAGGCCTTTCTCACCTGGCATTTTGGCCATGGTAAGCCGAGCAAAAGATCGAAGCTGCAAGTTTGGGCCGTGTCAAGGCCCAGCAATCCCAGCACCCAAAATGTTTTGGAGGCATCCAACAAAAATGGGGCCGTTGCGCAACCGCAGAGCTAGAGAGAGAAAGAGAGAGAGAGAGAGAGAGAGGGAGAGAGACCTCGCTCATCCGTTCCATGTCAGGAGACGTCCAGCAAAAGGCACTTTTTCCAGGGATCCTTACATTGTACACCTGAACATTGCCTTGTAAATTGTGGTTTCCCTTTATTTTGGTGTTGAAAAAAAAGCCATGTTTCAAGTCGTTGCAAAATGCATCTTTTAAGGAGCCCTGTTTTCCCAATGCCAAATCGTTTGAACAGGTCAGAGTTCCTGGAGAACTACGCCGCCAGCATTGGAAGGAGCTGCCGCCTCGGTCCGAGGCATTGGCCGACAGGGAAGCCCTGAACAGGGCTCCTTAAAAGATAAAAATGTTGCAAGCACTTAAACCATGGCTTTTTCAACAAAAATGAAGATAAACCACCATTTACAAGGTAATGTTCAGGTGTATAATGCAAGGATGTTTGGTGAAAGCGGCTCTTGGAAGTGGCCGCGCTGTACAAGAATTCATAGAAAAAATGAGATGGTTGGCTCAAAGGTAAAAGAATGGGCCATTTGGAGCTTCCAAAGCGAAATTTTCGAGCCGCCCCACCGGGTACCCTGAAAAAAGACGCCAAGGAGGCGCCAGGGCGGCACCGGAGGGTCATTGACCCATAGGGATCCTAGGCGAAGAAAAGCCAAGCATGAATTGACTGCGGCAGACTTGGTTTTTGAAACGACGTCACTCCTCACATGCTGCTTGGGGACGTATTGAGCCCTGCCAGCTTATTCAAAAGCAAAAGGCCCGTTCCTGGCGCTGCAGATGAGCCATAACCGATCATATGAACAAAAACTGTTGCTCACCCTGCGGTGTGGCGGCTTTGTTGCTGAAACCGCCCATTGGGATGTGAACTTTCGGGAGGCATGCTCTAAATAAATGATCTCAGTTGTGCAAAGCCAACCTTTTAGTTTCCCTTTCTGGTCTATTTTTAGTAGAAGGCTCAAAAGGTTCACCTTTCATTAGGTCCTTTGGGCAAGCGAGTGAGACTTGTGGAGCTCCAGCGAGAGAGGAAGGCCGGGCAAACAGCAGGAACCTGCCTGGGCTGGCAAGAGTAAAGCAAGGCCTCGTGGAGCTTGCACCCCGTAATTATTGCGGTGTTTCCCAGCTGCCCAGTGGCGTGCTTCCTTTTTCCAACTTGTTTTTTGGGGAAGGGTTCCCCTTGAAAGTCCAGCAACGAAAAAAGGTGCCCTTTTTTCCCATGGCCACTGGGCACCTGAGGCTTGCAAGGGGGTGCATACGGCTGCGTGTTGGAGCTAGGGGCGGGGCTTCAAGGGGCTGTCCGCTTCCACTAGGCCTTGCAATTGGCCTAGCCACTTAGCCACTATTGATCCATAAACCACGCAAAGAAGCAGCGCCAACATCGAGACCCATCAGAAAGTCGAGGCTGTTTGGGATGCGATATAATTAAAAAGAGATGTTTTAAACGAGGCGTATATTTCGATGTTTAGTCGCACGCATCCCCAGTCAAGGTCTTCTTTTGGAAAGCGATCATAAGAAGGCCATCGCTTCAGATGCTTGCCCCCGAAGCCAAGTCTTGAGGAGGCCACCATCGAGAAGATGATTTTTTCTGGGCTTCTTGTCAAGCTGGGTTTCTGGCTTGCTGTTGCCTCCATCCACGGCATGATTGGTTGCGCTGCCTTTTTGAAGATATCCTTTTTGGATGTGTTTTAAAGGGAGGCTAAAGGGAAACCACGAGTTCCTTTTCCTGAGAATACCCCATGTGTTAAATCAAAGCCTCTTGTGGATTTTTCTCGGTCTTCACTTTTGTGAGCAAATGGACCTCACAGCGTTGAGCCTCACTATCGTGGCGGCTGGTGGGGCTCTGAGGCACTGGTTGCCCCTTGCTGCGGCCGTGGCCCAAAGGAACCAAAACGGTTCAGGGCGCGGATGGCGCAATGGGGCACCACAGGTTTTACCAGGGTTTCTTTTTGGGGGTACCTATTTTTGAGCCACAACCATGTGGATGAATTGCTCCCAAGCCAAACATCAAGCAATGTCTTTGTGAAAATGGAAAGAAAGATCAAGCACGAACTGACTCTGGCGGCTAGCCGGCGTGCCTCGAAACCAAATGCGGCGCACACACGCACACACGCACGCACACACACACACGCACCCCCGCAAGCACGCACGCGTGCATGCATGTGTGATGCATGCGCGATCGCGTGAGCGGGTTTGCGCATCTTGGGCTTCACTAGGTGAACCCTTGAAAGATTCCGCCACCAGACACCCGACCTACCCCCATAACGGTAAACCATGAGGTTCAAGATCTAAATAAGTCCTAAATGGCCATGAATGTTGATTGAACAAGTTGGTGGAATCCCCACCGATGTTTGATGTCCACCAAGGGGTTAGAACTGATGAATGAGGCTTAGGCGTGGTGTTTTCCACATATGTTCGCTTCGGCCTGGTCCAGTCTGGAAAAAGTCTTTGTGCGAAAACGGGGACTCGCAGGTTACAACCTGGTGCCTTACATTTATGCATATTTACATTGGGGTGATTTAAACATCACCGTAGCAATCTGATTTCTTGTTTTCTTTGGTGGGGTGATCTTTGAAGGGGGCATGTAAGGCCCGCCAACTGTTCTGCGCTCGAGGGAGCAGACATTTGAGGCCAGGCAAAGGGCAGAAAGTCTTGCCCACAATACCTCGAGGACAGCTGCGCGGCCTTGCAAGCAGAGAGAGAGAGAGAGAGAAAGAGATTGACCAACAGAAGCAGTGCAGAAGTGAATGGTGGGTGAAGGAAGCAAGGAAGGGCAGAAAGGAAGCAAGGAAGGGGACGTTCGTGTCCCACTACGTATTTGGGATCAGGGATCCCCAAACTTTGAAGAATGTAGGAGGTGGGGCGGATTCCCAACAAGAAGTCCTTTCCCAGACATACTTCCTTTTCGGAATGAAAACAGAATTAGAAGAGGGAGGGCCGCTTCTCTCTGTCCCATTGCGGGGGTGGGGGGTGGGGGGGTGGATTCTAGTGCACCAGCATGCCAGGACTCCTTTTTCCTGTTTTATCCTTTTTGGTGGGTTCCCCACTAATTAAAATGGCGAAACACTACCGAACGGGTCACTGGACTGGACAGCTAGGCTCAAAAGAGTCAGTTGTTTGTGCATGTCACATGTTGCAAAAGTGACTAGCATGAAGCAACGAATCAAACAATATGGCAATCTAACGGTGAAAGCGACTCAAAGTGGCTAAGTGCCTAGATACATGAGAGGTCACGCACGTTGACCCAAACACATGTTGATGTGGGCTTGTCTTCAGCTAGGCCAACCCAACAAAAAGTGTTTGGAGTGCTGTGAGTTTCTCTTTAAGACCACCGCGAAAAGGGTCAACCGCAGCCCAAAAAAGGCAATCTAGGTCCCCCAGTAGTGCCCTTTTTGCCTTTTTTCTTTCTGGAAGGGTTCCCCTACCAAAATAGACTACAGAAAAACATGGCGCCCTTGTTCTAACCTCTCTACTGGAGGACCTAGTAATTCCCCTTCGCCTCACAGCCACTCCATGTCCAGGAGCGCGAGGGAAGCCGTTGACCTCCGTAGACTTCCAGCTCACAGGATCTCCGTGGGGAGAGGGGTAAAAGTTGGAAGCCAGCGCATTGCCAGACCAAAGGTTTGCTTTGCTTTGTGTTCTTACTTGTTGGTGTTTTTCCTTTTGGGTGTTCCAAAACATCATTTTACTATACTAGCAACAGCCAAAGCTTGTTACAGGGGCCTAAGTCTGGTCAAGATTGCTCTTGGCAACCTACTTGGGTTTCTCAACATGGACCCCCCTGCCCGCTTTTGGGGCTTCCCCCTTTTGGGTCCTTCACATCATGGATATGAAGGTCTTGGAACCCGTCTACAGGAATGGACTTGGGTTCAATAAATATTGAGTTGAAGGGGGTATGTTGGGGGGACCTCCAGAATACTATGGAACCCAAGTATTGCTGCCACCAGTCGCCTTGGAGTTTGGGAGCGCGACACCCGCTCCTAAGAGCAATGACGGTGCGTTCGGAGTGTCAGCCTTTAGCGGGCCCCACTTCCCGCTGCATTGTCTATCGGAAGAAGTTTAAGTGGGTTGGGATGGGTTTAGGGAGGTTTAAAGTTGGTTTGGGGTGGGTTTGGACCATTGGTTTAATGGAGGTAAGGCAGGTTTACAATTGTTTGGGGGGGGGGTTAGGTTCCACTGGAATTAGGGTAGGTTTGGGGTGGTCTTCGGGTGCGCTTATGGGTGTTTAGGGTCAGGTTGTTGGGCAGGTTTAGGGTGGGATTAGGGTGGGATTGGGAGGGTTTAGGGCCTAAATCCTAACTAAGCATCTGTCGCACCCAAATGGGCAGCTTTTGGCTTTTGGTGGACAGAATTCGCTGGGGACAAAAAAAATAAGCCGTCCGGCACCCGTCAGCTCGCAGGATACCAGATCCAAAAGGTGGACTTCCCCAGCTGGCGGGGACCTTGGGACCTTACGGGGAAGGCTTGGTAGGCCGGGCACTGAGGCCCATGTGCCAATGGACCACTGCCATGCTGCGTCATGGTGCCGTGCTTCTGCTTGGAGTAAATCTTCTTTCTATCGATCAAGGCCTCAGATGCAGAGGTCGCATGCAAACCGTGATGTTCTGTGCTGAGCGCGGGACTTTGGAAGTGACACATCCCATCGCCTTGTCCTTGTGTGGTTTCGTTTGGCGAGGTTGGGGTGTGCCGTTTTGACTTGGTTTCCAAGGGGGTTCGAATCACGGAGGGCTACCCGAAACCAGGACCCCTTTCGTAACCTCCGTTAGCTTAAGGTTGCTGAATAGTCGTTATTTTGACAGTTTCTGGGGGTTATCAAAATCAGAATATGGGGTTGTTCTCTTTAACCTACCACTTAGGGGCTGACTTTGATCATGGTAAAATCATGGGGGCCAGTTGTGGAGGTGTGATTTTGAAGCCGCACCTTCGCCCATTTTTTTTCGCCTGCCTGAGGCCTCCTGAGAGTTCGAGCAACGAAGAGAAGGACTGGAAGCTGAGGTTGGTTTCTGTGGCTTGTGGTTCATGGCTAGCACGGGCATCCCGGATCGAAGTACCCCTGGGTGTCCCCTTGTGATTCAGACCACTTGAGGGAGCACATGTTTTCCCGAAGTGGGGAAGGGTGGAAAAAAGTCTGGGGTCAACATTAGGCTCCCCAAACTCTCAAGGATGAGCTGCTCCAAATATGTTTTTTTTTTTTTTTTCTTCAACATTGGAGAAGAGGGGTAGGTGGCGTTGCTTGGAGATCCTATGAGGAAAGGCCATCACTCCGACTAAAACTCACTGCCAAGCACATGCTTCTTTGCAGCAGTTGCGCTGGGGCGCAGGTGTCCAGTGAGACCAAGCCGCAAACTTAGGCCAAAGTTCTTTAAATGTGGACTAAAAGATGTGGCCTTCGGGCATCCACATGGCTTAGTCACCCACTTGCTTGGCAGAGACCCCTTGGGTGCCTTCGGCCTCGGAGCCCCTACAGGGGTCCAAAGAGACCTGTCCAGAGACATTCCCATGTAGCTCATGTAGCAGTTGGCTCCTTATCTACTTCCATTTGCTTAAGATTTATTTTGTGTCCCCTTAAGGCAATCGATTTCACTACTGGAAGTATGTTGTTGTTTTTCCCCAACAGCTGAAAGCTTTGGGGTCTCAGCCCAGATAGGCTCCGGGGTGGTCCGGGGCGGCCCTGAGGGAAGGTTCCACGAGGGTTCCACCAGGGTTCCACCCGGGCTCCACCACGGTTCCACCAGGGATCCACCAGGGTTCCACCAGGCAGAGTGAGCAAACCCCGGTTGGGGAACAGGAGATGCAGTTGCCTGAGTGCGTCAGCAAAGTATGACACACAAATCAGGCAGCGTTGCAAGAAGCGTCGGATTCACATTTGGAGCCCAATCCACGCCTGGACGCCTGCCAGTGCACAACAAAGTCAGGCTGCGAACCAATTCGGCAGACATGTAACTCTGTTGCCCAGTGTTGGTTGCTTCCTTTTTTTCAACTTTTTTTTGGGGAAGGGTTGTCCCTTTTAAACTCAACGAACAAAAACAGGGGTGCCCGTTTTGTTCCCATGGCCGCTGGGCATTTGAGGCAAGTGCGCACGTCCCTTTGAGCCGACGGCCGTTTTTTGGTTGGTAAGCATCTCTGCGCTGCTTTCGGAGAGATATTACCACATGTCCGTGCTCCTGAAAACTTAATTCTCATTTTCAGGAAGCCGCAGAAATGTTTACCAAGAAAGCGGCCGTCGGCTCAAAGGGACGTGCGCTCTTGCCTCAGATTCCCAGTGGCCATGGGAAACATATTCGACGATTCTGTGAATTGGCCGCGGGTTCCGGAGTCAAAAGAACGAGGTCGCCTGGTTCTGTCACATCTTGTTCCACGGGGATTCGTTCCAAAGCTCCGACTCCCAGGTTTTTCGGGCAACCCGCCTGAAATTCGCCAGGAGTGGTACGCCATGGCCCGAGCCCTGCGCCATGAGGCCCCGCCCTTGCCCAAGCTGGCCGCGAAGCAGGACGGCTTCGTCCCGGCTGCAATCGGACGAGTTGGGGTGGAATGAACCGGAGGTTGGGGATTCCTTTGAGCAAAACAAGGGATTGTTCCTGGGGGTCATTGGCATGAAGGTTGTCCACTGGTTTTGCGTTTTTCCCCTGTTTTTTTTCCGACTTGGCTGAAGGCTGAAGGCTAGGGCATGAGGGTGCGGGTTCAATGAACCGGGGTTTGGGGGATTTTGGTCAAGGAAGCCATAAAGGATTGTTTGAAGCGGGGTCATTCCATTTCTTGTTCCGTGAGAACCAGCAAAATTAGCCATACCTAGGTTGGACACTCGCCATTGCGATCGGATATCCCGCATGCTTTACCTGGGAACACTTCTGTAAGTTTTGATTGTGAAACAGGTCAGTTTGATCAAACATAAGTAGATTCCAAGGGTTCAGTTTGGTTTGGTTTTGTTTTGCCAGCGCTTTGAGGGTGGCCCCCCCCCAACTTGCTCCTGTCCCATTTGTGTGATCGTCTCAGTTGCTCATCTCTTCTCAGAGTCTATGAGTGTTGGCGAGGCAAAGTTCTGGAAGTTGGGGTTGGGCGTCGCTTGCCGAGTCGTCGACTTAGGCTTGGGGGGGAGGGGCCATACCGATTTGGGTTTCGGTCTATGCATCTCCTTGACAGGTGTAAAACTGCAGTACTTGGTGCTTCTCACTGTCAAGCCATCTGCAAGCATGCTAGCGATTCACCGTGCAACAGCCTCCTGCGGAAAATGGACACGAGTCACATTCATCAATTCAAAGTCGGGCACATTGTGAGTTTCTCCTTGGAGCGTGCCGGGTCCAGTTGTCGCACTCCAGCTTTGGCAACAGCAAACAACCTGCACTGAGCAGACAAACATGGAAAGGTGGCCCTTAAGAGTTTTTTAAATGACCCCTCATAGTCATGAACAGGTGCAAGGATGTAGCCTCTATGGCGTCCTCTTCGGGTGGTTCCTACTCGCACCGGAACATTTTTGAATGGCGGCCTTGTCTCATGCCACAAAAATGTGTTCACGTCAGGCAAGCCTGACACATGCAGTTTCCAGGGCGTGCATCATCGTTGACCAGAGCAGCAGCGTGTACACGTTGGCCATGTTAGTGGGGTTTTGGTGGCTGGCAAGAGTGGAGCTAGCCTGCATATGCTGTGCAGATGGGGGAGTATGGAGTTGGAAGGGTCTGGAGGTTTCTTGTAGTATTGCCGGGCATTCACACCTCCTGCGGTTGACTTCCTCCAATTGTTCAGTGTCACCGTGTTGGCCTTTTCATATTTGGGTGTCTTTTCCACAAAAATAATGCCAAGCAACCACAAATGTGTTCTTTGCATACCGCAGTCACTGACCAAGCTGGGCTTCATATCTGCCAGACATGGTCAGGTCATTTGAGGGTTCCTTTTTGGGGTCAGTGTGAAGGGAAACCAAGTGAACATCTTCTTGGCGGTTTTAAAGGAAACCAAAAGGAAGACCATCATTGGTTGGTCCCCCTAAGACTGACGCCTACCCTTTGAGTTCCCTCTTTCCAGCCACGGAGCTAGCCACGGAATCTTCCAAACCGAGACCCATTTTCACTGTGAGACAGATCCGCATATCCCATGGTCGAATTTCCACGGCAGGAGCCTGTGGTGGACAACTTCCCCGCGATTCCTCCTCCCAAAGGCATTCGGCGAAGCCGACCCAGCTGAACACCAGCACGATGGGAATCCCTCGTTTCGGCCATGCATGCGGCCGCAAAAAACAAAGAAACATGCCGGGGCCGGATGGGGGGGGGCGGTTGCCAGGCTTGGCCTGTTGGCATTCCAGGTTTGCTGCGGGATCTTTTTTTCTATTTATTTGAGCTGTTTGAAAGCCTTGACTTGCGACTTGGTTCCGGGTTTGGATTGGCCAAGCCTCCGTTTCAAACCAGTCGAATTGGGGTCCACTTGGCTGAACGCTCAGCTGCCAGTTGTCTGTGGCATCGGGCTATCCCTTAAAGGCACTTAGTGAGTTTGCCAATGCGGCCACGTGTCAGAATGCAAGGCAGGGACTCCTTTGCACGCCTTGTATTCGAGAAGCTATTGTTTTCCTCTTAGGACAACTTCTAAAAGGGCCTCGTTGTTTACACACAGCTGCATGTTGGATTCGTTCACCCGCAGAACCAAACCACACTGGAGTGAAGCAATGCCCATTTTGCGATGCCTGACCCGCGGCTTCTCTAACGAACAGTGCCAGATTCGGCACCGAGTCATTCAAACTCTCCTTCCCTTTTTCTATTCAGGAACCAACAGCAGACGCAGCACCTTGTTTTTCGTGTCATTCAGGCTCTCCATCCCTTTTCCTTTTCTGTGCTTTCTCGTCTTTGCCATTCTTCTTCTTCTTCTTCTTCTTCTTCTTCTTCTTCTTCTTCTTCTTCTTCTTCTTCTTCTTCCTTCTTCTTCTTCTTCTTCTTCTTCTTCTTCTTCTTCTTCCCCCCGCGCTTTTCGGTGTTTGGTTTGTGTTCTTCGCAGTTTCGCAGTCAAGGGCCTCATCCAAAGACACGGTGACGGCCATGGCGAGTGATGAGACGGTGGAACAAGCCTTGCAGCGGATCGCCGAGAAGCCTCGACCTCGGAAAATTTAAGCCGAGCCCAGAAAGGTGGGAAACCTGGAAACGGCTTTCCATTTCTGTCATTTGCTGAAAGGAATACTGTATTGTTTAGTTTCCCTTGTTGGTTTTAAGGGAACCGATTTCACTACTGGAAATATTTTCTCATTTTTTCCAGGGGGCTTAAGCAAATGGAAGATTTGGTTTCTCTTTGAGTCCCGAACAGATGGTACCCTCAAAGGACATGGCAACAGGGGTTGTCCCTTTGTGTTTGCTCAAGATGAATGGTGTTGTTTCAGAAACCTGGGCAGAAATGTCCGTGATCCCTTGCTTTGTTCTGCAAACGGTGGCTGTATATCAGAAGATTTAACACCCCCTAGCATTGCGCCCCGGTTTCGCAAAACAAGCCCCTAACAATTGAGGTCTTCTTTTGAGGCCTTCGGAGCAAACCAGGAGATGGAGGTTGAATGCTTTGATCAGAGTCAACGCACGGATCGCTCTCTGTGCGTGTCGGCCGCCTCCGAGAGCTGAGGTTTCAGGCAGAGACGGGCGCCGCGGACTTTGCGAAGCTGACAAATCACGCCAGGAGCTCCGGACTGGTCGCACTGTACTCCGCGAAAAGCTCGGGGAGTGCATGCTCATTGGTGCATAATGGCTATGGGTCAAAACCAATGGGATCCCATTTTGGGGTAGGTGCACCACCCATTTTAGAACCTATTTTAGTGGGGATTGGGATGTTCACGGATTCGATGATTTTTCCATGGCCATATGGGTAAATGTATGTCAAGAAAGTTGTCGGTCTCAAAATCAAGCGAAGAACATGGAAGCTTCTCCCTGAAAGACAATGTTCCTCGAACTCGGACCCGTCAGGTTCCATCCTTATTTTTTGGTCAGGGTAGGACACCGCTTGGTCGAAGTCAGGATCCCCTTTGACATGCTTAACTCGCCACTTGTGGTCTCAAGGCAACATTGGTAAGCAACTTACGAACTCCCAAACTCACTCCCTGAGTTCATGGACTTTAAACTTTTTGGACTTTCAACTTTTTGGGTTTGGACCATTTTAGTGGCAAGCCAAAAGTTTGGAGGTTTTGGTTGGCCAGTCCACTCAGGAAGTGGGCAAAAGGGGACCATGGTTTCGAGAACTCGCCATCGCCGAGGTCATCGCGACCTTGAAGGATAAGGACTCTCGCGCCCGAGGAGTGAGGCACTTAGCTGGTGGTTGCCTGGAGGGCTGAAATGGGGCATCTTCGGCATGTTCGGAGCATTCCTCTGCCGAAAACTCAAATTATTTCGCAATCAGAGCCCTTCTCCTTTGGGGCCTGCAGGTGAGAAGTTTGGGTCGTAAAAGCACACCCCTTTCAAGTGACATGGAGGCAGGTGGCACAAAGTTGCCATTTGCAGGCAAACTCAGGTGGGCACAGCCGCAATAGCTGGTGTAATTACCCGTGTAAAATCGCTGAGCTCAGGCTTGCAGCCAAAGGCTGCAATGATGAGCGATATCATTCGAGGTTTACAATGCATGTTACAGAAGATTATTCAGCTTGTTTGTTCAGGATTATTGAAGATGTTTGAGCTCATAACAGAAGTTGGTTGATACAGATGTTTAAAGAGCTGAGTCTTGCAGGCTTGCCTGCATAGATCAGCGATAAATAACTAAAATAGGTTTGGGTTCAACAATAATTATTAGTGTGGGTTATTAGTGTGGAAGGTTCAAATCCTTTGCACAATGTACAATTCTAGACTCTTTGGTGGTGTAAAAATGTTAATAGGAATAGTTAAATGTAAGGATAATTGGTAGCTTATTTCTTTGATATTGGCTTCATCTGGTTGTGTAATCTCTCTATAGATATTCTATTCACAAAAGCTTGAGGTGTGACAGGGATTAGATACCCCATTAATTCAAGTGATAATAGGCTTGCGGGAAGAAGGCGACACCCGAGGTGGAAAGCCTGATCCAGCTGCAGGATCAACTGCATGTAGCCCGACGCCTCGGGCGGCCCGGAGTGTTTAACTTAAGGTAGTGATTCAAGGACGGTCGATGTGTGAAGCTTGGTACGTGTGTTGATTGCGAAGGAAAACCAAAGGGGAAAACAGCCGCCATCTTGTAGGTTTGCCATTTGGTGTGGGAAGCCTTATGTGTTGGCATCAAAAGTGGGAAAGTCAAAATACATGCCCAACCGCGGCAGCTCCTTTGATTCTTTATATATATATATAGATATGCTGTTGCGCGGGAGTCTTTTGTCACAAGGGTGATGCGTACCCGAAATACTGAAGGGTCCCTTTTTCAAGTGCCTTGAATGATTCTTTACGGGGGTCGGGGGCAAAACAATCGCTGGCCCAAGCATCCCTTGCCTGCCCCCTACTGAGTTGCAGCTTGAGGTGCACGTTCAAGTCTGCAGCCATAGTCAGCAACGATCATACGAGCATGATGACTGTGATTCCAATTATCCGACGAGGCATTCAGGAAAAATTGTCTTGGAGCAGGGTCATGGTAAAGTTGCCTAACCCCAGTGTCGCGAAGCAAAGTTCCTGTCGACTCCAGGGTTGCCTTTGTAAGCTTGCCAAAATTCCGGGCGTGGGCTACTGAAAAACGATATTGGGGATGCAGGGTTCTCGACTTACTTTGGGGGGGACGTGAAATCACAATTTGAAGGCTGCTCATCAGTATTGCTGCTCATGGTGGCATGGATGCGGGAAACAAGAGCCCAGAACCCGAGGAACTATGTGGAGGAGGCCAATTTGGTGGAGTCCATTGCAGGAAGGATGCGCACGGATGACGCGTACTCCCTGCAGTCTGCGCTGCCCGTGGTCCAGGCCGAGCAATCGGAGGACAGTATAGGGGTCCCAATGGCTGTTGGTTTTCTCCAAATACTCAGTTGCCCAAAGCCGACCTTTAAACCTGTTTGTTTTCCAAGTTTGGTCTATTTTTAGTAAAGGGCCCAAAAGGTTAACCTTTTATTTCTGGGTCCTTTGGGTGACTGAGAAGAAGACCTTGAGGAATTTGAGGCCAACAGGTTGGGGGAAGGCCGTTGGATCAGATCAATGAAACGAATATGTGAGCTTCCTTGGTGATCTTTCAAGGGGTAAGGGAGCCCTCCAGGAGATGAAGGAGATGATCCGGCAGATGCAGACGCTGGTCGCAACAGCGCCGGTTGAGAAACCAACCGCTTGCAAACCACCCCAACTCCCTGAGTTGCTGGATGTTTGTCACTTTTTAGGAGGAACATGGTAGTTCTACATGAACAGTTCAGACTTGTTTGCCCATCCACTAAGGCAGTGAGCAGAAGGGCGTTGTTCAGACTCCATGTCAATTATCAGGGGAGGCAGCGCGAATTTCTCACCAAGGTGGGAGCTTTGTCACCTTTTTGCTTGGTGCTTGGGGATACGGTTTTGTGGGGGATGCATTTCCCTGCAGAACAGTTCTTCCGTGAAGGACAATCAAGTCATTTCATAATTCCCCAACAGCTGAAAGCCAAGGGGTCTCAGCCCAGACAAGGTGTGGGGGTGGCTCGGGGGAGCTTTGGAGTCAGGTTCGACCAAGGTTCCGGAGGTTCCGGGGAGGCCGGGTGCAAGGCTCAAGTAAGGTTCCGAGGTTTCGGGGTCGTCTGGTGCAGGCCAGTGCAGGCAAGGTGTGAGGTTCAAGGAAGGTTGCGGAGGTTCTGGAGAGTTTCCGGGTGGCTGGCGCAGGCCAGATGGAAGGTTCAAGGAGGTTCGGGAGGTTACGGGGTGGTCTGGTGCAGGCCAGATGTAAGGTTCAAGGAAGGTTCTGGACGTTTGTCAGGCTCAAGCAAGGTGAGAGGTATCGGGGTCTCTGAGGTAAGGCTCCGCAGCAAGGATCCTGCAGAGTTTTGCGAGGGTGAGAGTTTTTCTGTTTTTTCGAAGCCTCTCTTTTTGGACCTCGTCTGGTCATGAAGAAAGCTCAGGTGACATCCCCAACAGCATGCGACACTCTTTTTCGACCCTCGCAGAACTTGCGAAACCTTACCTCAGAAACTCAGCAAAAAAAAATCAACTGAAAATTCAGACTCCAAAAAACACCGACAAAGACCACAGGAAAAACACAAGGGACGACTCAAAAACAAACACAGGAACACCCAGCCTTCAACTCAGAAAAAAACTCAGCCTTGAACTCGATCCCCCCACTTGCGTTTGAGGCTGAGTCGAGAGCTGAGTGAGTTGTTTCTGAGTTATGTCTGTGTTTGTTTGAGTTGTTTGAGTTTTTGTTAGGTTTTCGGATCTTCCCAGGTAGGTAGTTTTCCAGATTGAGTTGTTGTTTGAGTTGTTTTTGAGTTGTTGCAATTCCCGGATTCGTGGCCTCTGTGGGCGAGACCAGGTCATAATCACACCTGGACCTTGCAAGGTCCAAGGTGTTCCTTTGTTCTACCTGTTCAACGAAAACTGCTTTTCGGGAAGGGCACATTTTTGTGCCTGGGAGCGCTTTTTGCGTTTTGCTGATATATCTGAGCCAAACCTGGGTGTAAAAGACGACTTCTCCCGACCAACAGGCGATTTTCCCTGCCGCAGCACAATGAGAGGGCACTTTCTCGCACAGAGCAGCGCTTTTTCGCAAATTTCTGCCTTTTCGCAAAACAGCCGAAAAAGGTGCAGCTGGAGGGTCCAGGTGTTTCCTATGGTTGCTACTTGTGGCTGCCATTGTGTGCCCAAAGGCCCGTGCAAAATGTGGATTGGCTCAGGAAAGCAGACCTCGCCTCGAGACCCTATGAGTTCATCAACGCCGCGGACTCAGAAGAGATCACGGTGAACATCAAGGTGCCACCTGCAACACAAATGAAGGCTGCTTGGCAGGAAGCTCCAGATGGGTGCGTGGGTGAGTGGGTGGGTGGGTGGGTTTTTCACTTCCCTTCAAAAGTAGCCTCAAACAATTTGCTTACAGTTTGTTGAGCATATATGGTGTGCTTTTTGTCCGCTTCTTCTTTCTCACCAGGACGTGACGGTGAAGCTGACTGCCGCCAACATCCGAGTGGAGGTGAAGGCGTGAACGCCAGCCACAAGCAGTTCCCAAAATCATACCTGGAGTAGGTTCGCCATTCTTGCCAGAAATCCTTCTTGCCTGAAAACCACCCAATTCTGAGGGAAACAGCTGGTTTGTTGATAAGGATCTTGACTGCTATTGGGTTGGATCTTTAGGCTTTCACTTTTTGGCTGAAATCAAGTTGGGTTTCCCACACGAAACCCCCCAAGACGTGAGAAACCACTTTTGGCAGGGGGGTGCCTTCCAGCAACCAAGGGATGGTCGAAAAACGTGGCAGGGCCATGAGCTGCAACCCTGCATCGACGGGGCCTTCTACCAGCCAGTGGACCCGGCCGGCTGCGATCATCACCTGGAGGGCTCCGGTGAGAAGCGGGCCGCGGGCTGAGAGTAACGGGAGGACTCGACGACCCGGGTTTGGGGGGGCTGGGTGCTGCCATCTGGGCCGGGCCGTTTTTTGTTTGTTAAGCCCACGAAAAATGGTGGGTTGTCCTTTGGGTGTTTCTTTTTTTTAGCTGCCGAAGAAAAAAAGAAGAGGTACTCTTCAAAAAGAAAGGCGCCCATGTTTCTTTTGGAAGGGGCGGATGCCTGAAAATCGACTGCCGCAAGAAAAGGATGCCTTTTCCCACGGCCCAGCATCGGATTCAACTCAGCTTAGATCTTGTTGGTTGGTTTAGTGGTTGGGTGTCCGTTTTATCCCAAAAGTTCCATCCCCCTAGCTTATTTTAGGATTTAGTGGTTGGGTTTCCATGTAGCCCACAAGTTAGTCACTTTTAGCATGACAATGGAGAGCCCAGTGCTGATCCTTGTTTCCAGACCCAGCCTGTGGCCCTCGCGCTGAGACCTTGGTCCTGGATATCGAGAAGAAGACGAACGGCTTGAAATGGCCCGATCTGCTGGGCTACGGGGCTTGAGCTTTTGGCGGTTGTCCAGTGGCACCCCTTTGCCCTTTAACTTGAGCTCCCTACAACCCAAAGACAGTGAAAGCCGTATCCCACAAAAGATGGGTCAACCCAAAGAAGGTTAGTTTGGGTTCTCACTAAAAGTGGGCCAACGCGTCTCAAGCAGGTTCTTACTAAAATAGTCAATCCGTAGAAGCTATTAAGAATGGTCAAGCAAAGCAGGAATGTGGATTCCCACTAAGAATGATCAACCGAAAGAAGGTTGCTTCGGATTCCCACTACAAATGGTCAACCCAAAGAAGGTTAATGCGGATTCCCACTAAGAATGGTCAACCCAAAGAAGGTTAGTTGTTGAACGATGTTTGCATCTTGTCTTTAAGAAGGAATTTCATCCTGACCTGTCTCCTGCATGGAACATGTTCTTATGCTTCACCAACTGGTCGGCGCGGCGTAAAGCAGGGTGAGCAGCCGAGCGGCCGAAAGCTGGTGACAGCTTTGCGTGTTGGCCGGTGAATTCAAAAGCATGACCAAAGACAATGTGCCCGCAGATGTGCAAAAGCAGGAAAAGTGCAGGGCGGATATCCGTGCGAAAATTCAAATGTTGTTTGTTCGATCGGCTTGCCACAAGCAAGGCGATCTCCGGTTTGCCTTCGCTGGGTTTAGGCCGAGGCATCACATTTGGCAAGTCTGATCATTTGATGGCCATATGTTGCATCCTCCGGCTCGAGATGAGAGACAAGTAGAGAACGTCTGCCTGGGTCATAGTTTATCAAAGCAGCTGGAAAGGTCCTGCGTGCAAGAATTTGGGACCCATACTACCTCTGAGGCAATTAGCTACCTAGACAAGCGTCAGGTCATGCGCAAAACGTGTGCTCACTTCCTGAGTTCCTGGACTTTCGTCACTTTTTGGGCTCGGACCATTTTTTGTGGCAAATATAGAGTTTGGACTTTGTTGGGCCATTCTTAGGGGAATACCATTTTGGGAATACATGTTTTTTTGCCATCCCCTCGGAAAGTGAGTGTGTGTGTGTGTGCTTTTCCTCGTTGAAGTGTTCGCGCGGCGTCGCTGGGCATCGCCTCGCCATGTCCTTCTTCCAGTGGCAGTTCGGGACGCCGAGCTATGACCTGCCAGAGGCGCCGTCCGATGGCCTGATGGCCTTCTCAAGCTTATTGCTGCTTCGCCGCCATAGCCCAAACGAAACAATGCGCTAAGACCCCACCCCGATTGACTGTAACATATGCTTTTGTCACGAAATCGTGGTCAGCTCCTCCTCTGTTTTGCTCCCCTTGCCGTGAGATTCAGCCAGCACGGTGAGTTCAATGAATTTGGAAAGGGCCAGTGAAGCAACCAACATGCCTGTGCAAAGCAGGCGGGTTTTGGACGCATCCTGTCAGGTACCCCATCCCTCCAGAACCTGCGGCAAGAGCCCCTTTGGAGGTCTAAGAACTTGGGGCGAGGGCTGTTGGTTTCCTCCATGCCGACTTTCCGGCAACATAAAACTGTCACAGACACGCAGTGGCGCCCCTTTCTTCTTTTGTTTTGGAGGGGTTTCCGTTTTACATCAGCTGCCCTGCCCAACAGGGCACCTCTTCAGGGCACCTCTTCAGGAGATTCTTCTTGCAGGTGTTCCTCCTACAAATCCTGGGAGGCAGGTCCCCCAACAACAAAAACCGAAGAAGCCCCCCTTTCCGCTTCCATGTGTTTCGTTTCTCTTTCCCACCGGCCACCGGGCCACGCTGAGAAGCCGAGGTCCGGAGTCTCGGCGGCGGAACCTGAGACTTTGGAGACGTTGGAAGTGGAGAGGCCGGAGGAGTCGAGAAAGGCGGCCTGTCATTGAAGTGTCCCGTGTTTTTGGTGACTCCTTTTTGTGGGTGGGGTTTCTTCGGGTTGTTTTTTTTTGGTGACTCCTTCTTTTGGGTGGGGTTTCTTTGCGCCTGTTTTTGTAGGTGACCTCTTTTTTGGGTGGAATTTCTTTGAGGCTGCGTGTTTCCTTTGTTCCTCTTGGGGTTTCCAAGCCTTCCTTCAAAGAAAAACCCTTCGACGTCCAATGGAAGCAAACTGAGCCGCGTTTCACATCCGACGCCGAGATCTTGACTGCTATTGGGTTTGATCTTTAGACTTTCACTTTTTGGTTGAAATCAAGTTGGGTTTTCCACACACCCAAAAAGTGAGAAACAACTTTTTGCAGGGGGGCCCTTCCAGCAACCAAGAGATCTGCATGGGTCAAAATGAAGCCACCAGGGGACCGCAGATTTTAGTCCATGTTTCCATTTACCAGGGCAAGCCATTTTGGGTACCTATTTTTGAGCCACAGCCAGATCTAAGGATCAGATCACCACCCCGAGCGTCGCGAGGTTGTCGGTGGGCACGATCGAAACTGCGGCGTCAGAGGCACTGCAGGTGGCCCCCGTGACTGCGTCTCGGCATGCGAGCTGCCAAGCCCCGGTCAACATAGGTGTCCTTTTTAGCAGGGCTCCTTAAAAGATACATGTTGCACTTTGCACCATTTGAAACATGGCTTTTTCAACACCAAAATAAAGGGAAACCACAGTTTACAAAGCAATGTTCAGGTGTATACTGTAAGGATCCCTGTTTAGGTGAGTTTGCTAAGAAATTGAAGGCACTGGTTTAGATGGGTTTGGTTCCATTTACCAGGGAAGCCCACCTATTTTTCCAAAAGGACACCTATGCCAGTCAACCTAAACGGTCTCCATCGGCGTAGCTCGCTAGGGGTACCTTCCATTTCCATTCTGAACCCAGGGATCCGAATCTTTCTAGAAAACCTCCGGAAACCCAGGGAAAACGGATCCAGTTTCTGGAAAGAGCGATGGTTGAAAAGAATGGGGAATCAACCCCTAGAAGCTCGCCTTCTTGCCTTGTGCTTTTTTGAGTCTCCCGCATTTCCCTCAAAGATACAAAGAAAAAGAAAGCCTGGCCCCAACGGGGAATGTCTCAACCTCAACTGTGTCCTCCAAGCCCGGCTCAGAAACCAGCGTTTTGCTCCGTTCCCCTGTCTTTTGGATAGTGTGCCGTAATTTCACATTTTGAGGTTCACTAAATCTAGAAAGGGGGCCTTCTTTACACGGACCATTTTGTCAGGGTTGTCTTTCAAGGGTACCTTGTAAGAGGCCTGTGTCTTCTCTGAGACTTGCTTGAATGGTTCTGCGAGATAAACACCCAAAACGCATTCTCGGCAAGCGAATGGACCCTTTTGGGTCTTTCTCGTGGGCCCGTTCGTCAAGTCCCATTGAATCGACCTTTTAACCTTTGGGTGGTCCCTAGGAACCGGTTCGGTTTCTATTTCTTCACCTCTGGGGTTTCCTTTTCCCCTGTTTGCGTCACAAACAGGGCCCCATGTGTTTTCGCTTCACTTGGCATGTTGTTTGGCCCAGGCCCAGCGCTGGCAACTCTCCAGCGCAAATCTGGTGTCCCACTGGATGCCCTTCTCGCGCCTGGGTTGGATTCAGCATATGTTGGTTAGAACCCCGGAGTCAGTTGGATGATTTGGTGGGTCAACAATAGGCGCTCAAAATGGAACCCTGGTAAATGGAACCGGGGACTAAAACCAAGCAATTTTCGGCGGGAGCGTCTCATTTGAGAGGGGATCCAGATCACTCTTGGGGGGGGGGAGTAATTGGGTGTAGGAAATTACTTCCCACTTCCATTGATAGAAAGAGGTTGGGAATCTATCGGCTTCCTAGAGAAATGGAAGCCCAAGGCAAGTCATGGAAGGTGATTTGAAACTGGCCCAAATGAATGCTTTAAGGGACCAAGCCGCGATTGAGCTTTGATTCAAGTCCATGTTGATGTCAGGAGCTTTACCCACATACTGCTCCAGTTCTCAAAAGACACCACCAGAAGTCAAGGGCGCAAGGATCGCAGTTTTGGAAGGGACCAAGGCCCCGTCTTCCACGGACGCCAGGAGGGCCCTGCATAGTGTCAGATGTTCTCAGCTAAGCAGGGCTAGGTTCTTCAAAGGTCGATGCTTCCAGATGGTCGTGGTTTCGCTTGCAGTGCCTAGGGCACCCCCTGCTCGCATTTTGAAGAACCCACAGTGGAATGAATAGATGGGGGGCTTTGAAGGTGCTCAAGTGGTGCTTGCACGTCGCCTTCTCGCGAGGCTGTAGGCCGAGCGCAGGAAAAGATGATCTCACTTCCTGAGTACTAAAGTCACTTTTCGGGCTTTCGCCACTTACTTTTCTTGGGCCATCCACTGAAGAAGTGAGTGATTGATTCTGCGTGCATCCTAGAACCCATTTGTTCGAGCCCAGTACTGCAGCACTGGGTCGCTTCGTTGAGTATTTGTACGCGCAAATGCGCATCCTTCCAATTCACAGGGTCTCTTTAAAAAGAAAATGGTCTAAACCAGGACCCTGTCAACCTTGCAGGTTCCATGTTACTTGGGGCATCTCGATGGTTTGAGACCCCGAGGGCATACGAAGGGAACGACCTCAGCGGCATCGCCAGCCTCGACAAGCTGGCCGAGCACTGGCCAGCGCCGGTACACGACACACGCGACCCCGACCCGGCGCCTGAAGGCTTCCGAGTGCTCTCCGTAAGGCACCATGCACCTCAGTCGCATACTTCCATTTGCTTAAGAATATGTTTGTTTATCATTATTATTATTTTTATTATTAGTATTATTATTATTATTATTATTATTATTATTATTATTATTATCATTATTATTACTATTACTATTACTATTACTACTACTATTACTATTACTATTATTATATTAGTATTATCATTATTTTGATTTTCCCTTCTTGCTTTTAAAGGGAATCTATCACTACTGGAAATACTTTTATTTTTTCCGGGGGTCTTAACCCGATGGAAGCATATCAGACCCCGCGGTACCCGGGAACCCTCTTAAGAGTCCAAAGAAACCCTGGAATGAATTATTCCCCTGTAAATACCAACAAAAAATGGCTTCCCATGGTTTCAAAGTGGCGCAGGATTTCGTCCATCCACAGTACCAACAGCTGGTTAAACCAAAAGCTGCCAAGGAGTCCAATAGCGATCCTACGGACATCTCCGTGGGGAAGTACTTCTACTTCGACGCCTCCCAGTTTCCGAGCTTTGAATTTTCCTCTCACCCTTGCTACGTGGAGCAGTGGCGCCAGGGCACTTTGAGATGGAGCGGTCAGGCCAGTCGTCCGTCTGGGTGTATTGGTTTGTTGGTGCGGGTGTGCCTCAAAACAGGCGCCCCCTAAATTCCCCTTGAAGAAGTGACGTTGTTGGTTTGGGCGTGTCTCAAGATGTGCGCCCCCTAAATTCCCCTCGAAGAAATGACCAACCACAAGGCGTACATTTTGAGAAGCTCCCTTCGCACGAAGCAGAGGCGATTCCCCAACCTGTCTTTTCTCAACCCTACCTGCAACGTGTGTCTCGCATGTTGCCCTTTGGCTTACAAATGCCCCTGAAGCGGTCGACTCGGATTTCCCTTTCCTCGTGAAAGTCCCCTTTGCAAAAAGGACTTCTTCCCAACAGGGGCCCCACCAACGCTTGCCATGGCCAGAGCTGAACAGGGCTCCATTTTATGAATACCTCAAAGTAGGACATAAACCAAGGGCTGGCTGGTTTCCCCAAAGGAGCAGGGTTTAAGTCTACCTTGCCATCAATGGCACCATACCCCCAATACCCATACCCAGAGGTGGTTGGTTCTCCCAAACGGTTGCCTGAGCATAGATGTCCTTTTTAGGTTACTTGAGTTAAAATAGATGGCACTGGTTTAGAAGAGTTTATCATATTTAGCAGTGCCATCGATTTTTCCCAAAAGGCCACCTATTTGCCTCAGATTGTTTGCCAGGGGTTTGTGTTTTTTGAAGCCTCCCCCGGCTGAAGGGAAAGCATCCCCACCCCCGGTTCCATTTTCCCTTTGGTGGGAGGACTGAATATGGGACCCCCCACCCCCCTCCCCCTTAAGGTGGGGTAGATGGGAAAGCAAAGGGAAGGCAACCAGGTTTCGGGTCCATCTCCAACCTGACAGAGAGAGACCCATATTCTGGGTGCGACCCCCCAAAAAAGGGTGGGTTTCTCTGTTGGTTCCCTTTTAAAGCCATCCAAAAGTGGGTCCCTCCGAAAATGATGCACTCATATATGCTCTTCCCATGGGCCTAGTCACAGGAGGCTCCGCTCCGCGGATTTTTCTTTGCACGAGAGGTGAAGCTGACCCTGGGCGGCTTCGGCTCGGCAGACCTAGCGGAGCTGTCGGAGGAAGAGGTCGGCCGAGCTTTGGCCGAAGGATGGGGAGGGCTGTGCTTTTTAGGTGAGCCTGGTTAAGAATAGATGGTTTCCACTGGTTAGATGGGTTTTGTTCTACACAGTTCCATTTACCAGGGAAACCCATTTATTTTTCCAAAAGGCCACCTATGATCGGGAGGCTTGGGGTGAGGTTTTGGGGCGCTAAGGGGTTTTCTTTTGGGCTTTGGGAGTTCGGGCTTTGGGCACGAGGAAGAACAAGTGTTGAAACATGGGTACACAGGTTGTATTTTTCCCCAAATAGCACCTTTGCCAACTGTTTCAAAGGGCTTCTCCAATGTTCCAAGTGACGTTGAGGTGCATCTTGTGAGGGAACCAGGGGATGGATGTGTTTTCACACTTCCGAAGCCCCCAACAAAAAGCACCCAATGATCTTGAGGTCTGGCCTGCCAGAGCCACAAAGGAACTGTTCAGTTTTTGGGGAATGCTGAACTAGAGGCAAGAAAAGTTGAACTTCTTGTTCAGGGGGGTTTGGCTTAGTCAGCTGCCGGCTGGGGCCCCAAAAGCGGTGTTTGTTTCGAACACAAGGGAAAACCATGGTGTGTTTGGTGGGCAATTTGAACGCCTGAACGGCTTTTTCAACATCAGAGCTGTCTTGGGCACGTTTCTGTTGGTTTACAATTCTGCTTGCGAACGCTGGAGCCCCATGTAGGCGCAAAAGAACGTAAGGCGACGGAAAAATGAAGGCAATTCAGGGATGCTGAGCAGGCGACATCAGCACTGGCAGCCCGAACGGTTGTTGCAGCACCAACGTTGAAGTTCGATCGCTCAAGAGCAAAATATCACTTTTCCAAAAAGAACAAAGGAAGTACTAGTACTGGTGGTTGATGCTGTCACTGCAAATGTGCAGTTAGTGGAAAGGAGCCCTCAAGCAGAGTTCCCTGTATTCAACCTTTTGGTGGTTTGTTTACACCGCCTTTTGGTCTCTTAGGTGAGTTTTGGTTGGGTTTCCCTTGCTAGGGGTGATGTTTTTTCAGGGTCCAGGCACCCCTGTCCAGTTTTTGTTTTCCAAAGCTGGCAAGCGAGAAGTGAGGCTTCGGCGTGGGGCGGAAGGAACCTCGGAGCTTCGCGAGAGCGGGGGACTTCGAGCTTGAGGACCTCATCTCAGTGGTGGCCTTCCATCGGGATCTGGCGCCCTCCGCGGCTTCGCTTCCAAAAGGTGAAGCGCCAGTTTCCTGAGATGGCCCCTGCGGTTTGTGGTGTGTGGGTCATGCTACAAAAGCTATGAGTTTAAGGCAGACAAGTTCTGAAGCAGAGTCAGGCTAGTATTGTTGTTGGAGTACCCCCCCCCCTCTTTCCCAGATGAGCGCCAAGGTTTGCTTGTGGTGGACTGTTTTGGCCCATGAATTGTCAAATGAGTAGAGTCAAACTGGTCCAGATGTATGATCGGAACCTGAAGCCGATGGGCCCCTTCGAAATGCTTAAGCCAAGGGGTGTTTTAGCTATCCCAGAGGTGTCCCTGGTTGTTTGGATGCGTGTTGCATGTGTCATCCTTCAACCGTCCTAAGAATGTTCTGGCATGCAGGAACATGACTTTGCACAAAGTACAAGGAGCTTTGGGAAAAGCTGAGATCCCTTAGTTGATGAGATCCCTTGGTTGAATTCCTGAGATCGAGGTTTGTCAGTTGTAGTCACAGATGGCTAGTCCATGATGGGCATGTTAAGCAAACAGGTGGGGAACCACCTAGAGTTCGAGCGCAACCTCTACCACTACCAGAGGCAGAGCCAAATCTGGAGCCGCTGGTGAATGGTCAATCAAATGCATGGTGAAAGGTTGGGGTCGGAGGCATTTTGTGCATGTCATTCGTGATCAAAAGTGAAGCAAAGCAGTGAAATGCACATTGCCCCACGGGGCCACACTCTAATCACCCATGCCTCCCATGGTCTCGTTTTTTTCCTCCAGGTGAAGGTTGGATTGCTGGCGTGTTGGGTGCAAAAATGCAAACTGAGTTAGCAAAGCGAGACAGTTGCACGCTTGGTGATGAGGGGACCTCAGCTGTGAAGGGTTGCGTCTTGGGAAATCCGACAGCTTTAGGCAGAGGAAAATGCATTGGCAGGGCATCAAGGCGACGTCGTCAATTTTTGAGCATGACAAGAGTCATGGCAGGGGCACGCCCTCCCACCCCCAAACTCTTCCAAATGCGACCAACAAATGTTCGCCATCACTTTAAAAAGGGGCGCATCATGAGCTTGCATTGTACCTGCAGACGTGTGCATGTTCATGACAGCGTTCCCAAAAACATAGACGTTGGCACAGCGCAAACACGCCGAAGTCGGTCAGCAAAGCATCCCTTCCGGCGGGTGATTTTTTGCGCAGCATTTTTTTGCCATCAAAACCTGGCTCGATGAATGGTCAGAGAGTTACGGTCCGCTCCAAAGGCCTCCCCCGCCCGTTTTGAGCAATTTTGCTTGGCGGCTCCCAGCCATCCCGTTAGCCTTTTAGCTTTTTAGTGTTTCGTGGAAGTTTCCGAATTTCACCCACTAAAAGTTCTCAACTTTTCGTGGGGGATCTGAGGGCAGCCCAAACTTGAAAGAGCCTTGTGTGGGAAATATTTGGGTTCCCCTGCCCTCCCTCCCCCCCAGCCCTGATTTGAAGCCGTTTTCGTTTAAGAGCTTCACGGAGGTCTTGCATGGGCAAGCGGATCCTGCCGGAGGAGGCCGTGATTGTCCACGACCTGGGGGATCTCGGCCAGCGGAGCCTCCGGCCGGAAGAATGAAATGAGTAGAGCGAGGGAGTCCAAAGTTCGAGGGCTCGAAACAAGGGGACACCGGAGTTGAAAGCACGGGAGGTGGGGGATTCCAACATTTTTTACTCTGTTGCCCAGTGGTGGCCTTTTTCTTTTTTTGGGGGGGAAGGGTGTCCCTTTAAACTCAACCAACAAAAAAGGGTGCCCTTTGTCCCATGGCCTCTGGGCATCTGAGTTTCGGTTTGAGAATTGCAGAGGTGTGCCAAGATAAACCGATTGATTCATGGAAAATCGGGACTTTCCATGATCAAACAGGGGGCTTCGGGATCGAAGCCACTGAGTGTCCCAAATGATGATGGCATCCCAAAAGAGGAAGGCCTCCGATGTTCTTTTCTGCTTGTTGTCGTTTGCTTGTGTTCATCAATTCGCCAAAGACCGCTTGGGAGATGAAGTAGAGCTGACCCTCAGGTGAGGTCAGTGAAGGCGTCTGAGGTTGCTATAGTTCGCCCAGATCGAAAGGCTACATCTATCCGAGCTTGTTCCACTAAAACACACGGTTTCCCTTTGCTTGTCTTTAAGCCAACCTGGAAAACGTGCACGGTTTTCCTCTTTGGGGGAGTGGCCGGTCATAGTCCAAACAAGCTTTTGCAGTGTGATTGGGCCGGGAAGTTCTGGTTTCTTTGGTGAGCGTATTTCTCTTTGGTATCCGCGGCCGCAAGCAGGGTAGTGAAACCCCTTCCAAAGGGCTTCGCGCACGTCCATGTTGTCTGGAGAAAGGGTTGCCGCAGAAGCCCTGGCACCTGATCCCGGAAGCAAATTGAAGCAAAAGGATTGTGTTGTGCAGCTCGGTAGGGCAAAAATGCACCACCTTTCACAAACAGTGAAGGTCCCTTGCTTGCTTGCTTGGGGATTCCTTTTGTTTTGGTCGGTGAATTGCAGTAAGTTGTGCAGCTGGGCGTGTAAATTGTGTTCTCTTTATGGGTTTCCTTGGCAACTAACCCCAAAACACGGGTACCAGGAGCCCCAAAATGGGCCCCGGTTCCGTTGCGATTTCCCCGTTTAAACCAAACAATTCCCGGCGCAAGTCGAGAAATCCATCCGCCTAGGGACCAAACCCGCGTGAGGATTTGCATCGAGACAGAGGTGGACCAGCAGGAGTTGGCGGCCATCCGCATGTCGGCCATACCGGCCATTGAGGACGAACACTCCGCGGCGCTGTCTCGGGAGAACAGCCTGGCACTGGCAGGACACGGAAAGTTGAGAAGTTGAGAGCGAACCTGATTCACAAAAAAAAGTCGCTCTGCCCTTCCGGAATGTGACCACTTCGATTCGATATTTCCAGGTGTACCTCTCCCATCCCTTCCCAAAAATGCGCAGAACAGAGCCTTGTGAAAGCGGATCCGGCCTTCGTGGCTCTTTGAGTACAAGTCTTTGGTTACGAAACCCAATACCTCGTTGTTTTCTCAGAAGGAGACGGCGTTTGGGGTGCGTTCTCCGGGGATCTCTCTTTAAATCAATGTGATGATCCTAAGAAATGCGCCGGCACTGGTTTCTTTTCTGGGATTGTGCTTGTGTGTTTGTGTTTTGGGGGGGGGGTGGTCGGCGAGGGCAACGGTGAACGCCGACTGGCCACCCTAGCTATGGATACTTCCAAGTTACCACCTGCTTTCGAGTGAGCAGCCGTGGTTCAGAGAGTTAGCAAGGCCTAGCAAGGTGTGTTCAAACCTGTATAACCATGTTGGCAGAACCAAGTGGAGTCAATGGCTTTTCGGCAAACTTCTACGTGATCCGTGGGTACAAGCTTTGCAGCAATTACAGGCCACAGGGACATGCATGAGCAAATGTAGTCAGCTGAACCTGGATCCGCTCAGAAAACCATCCACCATGTTTCCAGGAATCTAGCTGTGGAACCTTTTTGGGTTCCATCTTGATTCCCCTGGGTTGGAGGCACCTGCATGGTTTTCGGCGGGGCCCCTCGAGCCTTTTTTGGCAGCTCGGGCCCGAGCAGGCTCATGGGGATTGTGTGCGGCATGTGCCCGACATGTCCAACAAAAAGTTGCCTTTGGGTTGCCTTTGGGTTTGCTGAAATAAACATATTATATATATGCTTCCCCTGGTTTTAAAGGGAATTTACCACTATTGGAAATATGTTTGTTTTTGTTTTTTCCCAGGGGTCTTAACCAAATGGAAGGTTGCCTTTGGATTGTGTATGCCGGAAACTAAGTCCCCCAGCTAGGTGCCCGTTTACCATTTCTTTTTTGGGGGTTTTGGGTTCCCCTACTAAAATCGACTACAGCAAACAGGGTGCCCTGATTCTAACCTCTCTACTGCGTCTACTGGAGGACCTAGGAAAAGGCATGGGTTGCAGGAGCCCTCGGGTGCCATGTCCAAAAAAGTTTGGCGGCCACAAAAACAAAACGGGCACGAACATCGGCCAGCTCTACTGGCCCCATGGATTTTTTAGATGCCCCCCCCCCAAAAAAAGAAAACAAAGAGGAGGGGGGCAACATGAAGCTTCCGTGACCTTGGAAGCTGGAGGTTTCCGGGTCCCAAAACCCAGCCCAATCGCACACCTCGCTAACCCGATGTCGCTTTCCAGGAAAGATCCGGCCTCGGCTTGTTTTGCCGTTCGCTTTTTGCATTTTGGGTAAACTGGAGAATTCTCTCCCTGTCAACTCAATGGAGTTCATCTCATCTTACAAATGCGGATGACGCATCTTCAAGGATCTCCCTATGGTCACAGTCAGGTCGGGATGCAAGAAACTGGGTTCGCTGTCCAAAGGCGGCCTGCACGTATTGGGATGTATTGGGCTAGGGCAGCGTTGGATGCAGGTTGCGTTTCTAAGATGAAATGAACTTTGAATCGACATGTAACCTGTTTCTTCTTCTTTCAGTGCTATTGGGTTGGATCTTTAGACTTGAACTTTTTGGTTGAAATCAAGTTGGGTTTTCCACTAAACCCCCAAAAAGTGATTCACTTTTTGCAGGGGGGTCGTTCCAGCAACCCAGCTTATGTCTAGAACCCTTCTAGAGCCCTTCGGGTTCTCTCAGTTAGCCTTGGGGCGACCACTCCCGGCGGGGGCTGGCGGGCAAAGTCGGCTGCAGTCGGATACTCCATCGCGGTGCAACCTCCGGAAGCTCCGAGCGACGTGGCGCAGGAAGGCTCGGCGCTGGCGGTGAGGAAAGCCAAGCGCACGGACCTTCTGAGCGCCCGCTGACCTGGCGGAGGCTACAGCGTTCCCCCCCATAGCTGGGGGCGCCCATAGGGTTTTAACAAAAAGCATGCCAAAAGGGGAAACTCAGAGGAGATCCACATTTTTTTGCAGACCCCCTATTTAGCACCCAGTGGTGGATTAGTAGGGGTGGTGTTCCCCCCAAAACTAAATAGCCTCAGTTATGACAGATTCCCTTTTTAGATTGGGCACGCCCTATTAATCAACCAGGGGTGTATTAATCCTGAGCGCCCCCTGGCGATGGGACGACGCTCATGCGAAGACACCTGAGATGGCTCTGCCTATTTTATGGCGAGCTCACTGATCGGGGGGGGGGGGGGGTAATACAATCTCACGATGATGAAGGTCCTTGGGGATTAGCATTTTCCGAGTTGGTTTCTCCAGCCGCTCAGTACATTCCACCCCCCTTTCCTAGGTTAACGATCATCCCTTGCTTTATTTGCGCGTTGCGGAACAGAAGGCCCATATGGGATCGTCCAAAAAGCAACCTTCTTGTAAAAGGTGTGCCGTCTTTCACGCGAGGTTAAACATGAATGGAGTACGTTGTTGTTGTGGCGCCCCCCTCCCAATGTGAATGAGCGGCGTTTCCAATAAGGAATGGACCCGTGAACAAGCATGGCTAACTGTTGGCTTCCCTGTGCAGGCACTCAACAGGGGATAGATCGGCCTGGATGTTTCTAGACCTTACTGGAGACGCCTAGATAAACTCACCCGCAACCAAAGAGAAGCAACGCTTTGATCAATGGTTTTCCTGGTGTTGGTCCCTTTTTTTGAAGGCCTAGTGCGCGTCTTTTCGAGCAAGTGAGCAATGAACACAGCGAAAGGTTGGGTGTCCTCTCGTTGTGCTTGTTGCCTTTGGGGGTAGGCAAGGTAAGCGCTTGGAGGGAATATACAGCTTGTGTGTCTGGAGGCCTATTGGCCACTTGTGCGATGGAGAACACATATTCATGTTGGCCTATGTCCTTTGTCAAGCGCGCTGACAAATAACTGCACGGATCATGGTACTTATCAAGGACACCAGGACCATCCCCATCAGGTGGTTTACCTTGCTCGCGATGAAGATTTGGGTTTGTTCTGAAATCAGACATCCCATAGACTCCTCAGCACTTGCTGCCGCTAAGTGGCAGCTGAAAACAGATGCGCAGGCACACAGAAATGGCTCGCGGGGGGCGGCACACTCTTGAGCAAACAAAGGGACCGGCCCGGAAGAAATGCTGATTTGCCACAGGACACAGCGAAACATTGATCTTCCTAGCCGCACACTTGGCATGACCTTGAACTACAGCATGGGCGTGGTGTTTTTCCCGAATGCGTAGCAGAAGGGTTCCCGTTTAGAGGTCGGGGGTCTGGGGGTTAGGACGTGACCAGGAGTCGTTGAATTTGCGCCCTCAAGCGTTCGTATGTGTTCGCGAGTGTTGGGTTCGCAGCTCCAGTGGGGAAAGCGAAAAACGTGCCATTTAGATGACTTGAAGCGTGTCAGTTTTTCGTGCCCCTGTGCAGGAATCGTAGCTCTTAGCATGTCAGACGTAGTTTTGCTGCGCATGCGCAGTGTTTTGGAAGGCTGCGTGTTCTCGTTACTGTGCCAGTGGGATTTGCGATCCAGGGGTGGTCGCTTTGAGGTGTCCTGCTTGGCAGGCGCGCGCAAGTGTTTGCACGAGTGTCATTTTCGTTGGCCCTGTCGTACAATCGGCTCGTTTTGGCGAGCCTGAAACATGCCAAAATTGGTCGAAATCATTCTGGCGCCACAGTCCCGTGCTAGTTTTCGATGCGTGTCGTAAACGTGTCAAAGTTGGATTGCGCGGCAGGTCCAGCAGTTTGGATGATTTTGAGTTTGTGGCAAGCTTGCTTTGCGTGACAGGCGCAACACTTTCGAGCGTTTTGGTTGAATTTCGTGGCAGGCACGGCACTTTGGAGCTTTCCGTGCAAATTTCATGGCAGGCGCAGTGCTTTGGCGCCGGGGTGTAGATTTCGTGGCAGGCACGTCACTTTGACTCAGCGACATCGCTCTTGCTGTGGCGCGGTGCACATTTTGAGAACGCGAAGCGAACCCTCTGCGCACTTTGGGTGGGTCAAATCGCTCTCGCTGTGGCGCGGTGCACATTTTGAGAAAGCGAAGCGAACCCTCTGCGCATTTTGAGCGGGTCCAATCGCTCTCGCTGTGGCGCGGCGCACATTTTGAGCGTGCGAAGCGAACCCTCTGCGAACTTTGGGCGGGTCAAATCGCTCTCGCTGTGGCGCGGTGCGCATGTTGAGCTCACAAAGTGAACCCTCTGCGCACTTTGGGTGGGTCGAGTCGCTCTCGCTGTGGCGCGGTGCGCATTTTGAGATCGCAAAGCGAACCCTCTGCGCACTTTGGGCGGGTCGAATCGATCTCGCTGCGGCGCGGTGCACATGTTGAGATCGCACAGTGAACTCTTTTGGGTGGGCTGAATCGCTTTCGCTGGGTGCGGGGCACATTTTGAGATCGCGAAGCCGTGACGAAACACGAAATGCGGGTAGGGTCGTGGCTAGAGACATGAGACAGACCACGAAAGGCAGGACGGGTTGTGACGCGAGGCGCGTCGAGACACATGATGAGAGATGTGTTGGAAGTGATGACGAGAGACAGGAGCAGAGTTGTTACGACAGACGTCACAAAGCACGTGACCTAAGACGTGACAACAGACGCGACCAGAGGTGTGACGATGGATGTGAGAAGAGGAGGGCAGTGACGAGAGACGTGACGAGAGATGCGACAAGAGACGTGACGAGGATCGTGACGCGAGAGGTTGCCAGAGACGGGACGGCAAATATGACAAGAGACGTGTGAGAAGAGACGTGGCGAGGGTCGTGGCCAGAGACGTGGCAAGGGTCGTGACCAGAGACGTGGCGAGGGTCGTGACCAGAGACGTGACCAAAGACGTGACGCGAGGGGCGACGACGCACGTGACAGGAGACGTCTCCAAGAAAGACGCGATGGGAGACGCTACGTGTCGCGACGAGAGGCGCCTTGAGACACGTGATGAAAGATGCGACGAGGAAAGATTTGACGAAGGCCATGACGAGAGATGTGGCCAGACTTGTTATTAAGAGACCTGCCAAGGGACGTCTAGCTACGTGGCGATAGATGTGACAAGAAACGTTGTTACGTGAGACGCGACAAGGACAAGGAAAAAAGAGAGACGTGACAAGAGACGCTGTTACGAGAAACCTGACAAGGGGCATGACCAGAGACGTGACGCACCAGAGACGTGACTATACACAAAAAAGAGGAATAGCCAGACACTCCACCTGGCGAGGAGACGTGACGAGATTGGACCAGAGACGTGACGAGAGATGTGACAAGAGACGTGGCGCGAGGGCCGACGACTCATGAGTGACAAGAGACGTGACGAGAGTCGCCAAGAAAGACGCGGCGGGAAACGCGACGGAGTCATGACGACAGGCGCGGGGAGACAAGTGATAAAAGACCAGAGACGCGACTTGAGGGGTGACGACTCACATGACAAGAGACATGACGGGAGGCCAAGAAAGACGTGATGGGAGACGTGACAGAGTCGTGACGAGAGGCGCAGCGAGACACATGATGAAAGGTTTGACGAAAGTCATGACGAGAGACGTGGCCAGAGTTGCTACGAGAGACGTGACAATGACGTGACCCGAAGTGACCAGAGACGTGACTATAAAAACGTGACTAGAGACGCGACGCGCGATGTGACAAGAGTCCGCTTT